>JAYESA010000008.1:207573763-208006263 GCA_036927795.1 Iris macrosiphon
GATTTCACCGGTTTGATATGTTTGACCTAGAACGACCCTAAAGCCTGTTTTTAGTTATTTTATATTTGTTTAACTCATTAGAACCCTGTTTAACCTTGTTTTTCGTAATAGGTCCTTGCGACACCAGTTCGGATCGCCAGTTGCTCAGGACGTCAGGCGAGTACATTCTCTAATAGTTTTCATTATCTGATGATTATTATGATTCAGCTTCTAGTATAGTATCATCTGATTATTCTGGCACAACACGGGACACTGACTGGTATTTCTGGATTCATTTACTTGCGACACGTACATTTCATGTTTCTGGCCTCTATTCTTGAATCACTACTGGCATCACCTACAGGCATCACTCATGTTTCAGGCTAGACTCATACTTGATTTACGTGTCGGGTCTTGGATTCACTTGTATTAGTCGGGGCGGGGAAATACTCGAGTAGACATGTAAACATTCCCATCTGGAATTATCAGAAATCACTCCCTCTGGTCTAATCTGTAATTATAGCAGCTGCGCACCCAGTGCGCGGTGAGCCGTACTTACCCCTAGCCGTTTATATGTCGAAACAAGTATTTCAAAGACACCGAGTTCATTCTTTATAGTCTGGACTCACTTGCATTCTTGTTGGTCTCACTTACATATTTCTGGACTTGACTCTTTTCATGTATTTCATGCTGGACTCACTACACGTTCATGTGCATAGACTTACTCTTAGTTTAGATTTCTTGTATCTTACAGTTATTACTATCTTGCCTCTGATATTCATGTATCTTTACCTTTATGCACCAGTGATACATGCATATTTCCATGTTCATACTTTATTTTATTTTTCTTGCTACTTGCTACAACTGTTTTATAGTTTTTATCATTTAAATGGAACTGCTGTTAGAGATGTACTTGCTCCAGTCCTGACTGGACATATTTTTTCCAGAGTATCCGGAGGATTGGTGTCCAACATTTTATGGACCTGAGCCTGTCGATGGTGCAGACAGGGACCCTCTAGTTTAGGAGTAATTTTCGGGTTGGTAGCCGGGATCACTGAGACCTTGTTATTGTTTTATTAGCTTTTAGCACCGGATTTGTCTCCGGTTTTGGATTGAGACCTTGTATTGTATATTATTTTGGATGATGTATTATTATTATTATTGATGTTGTAGTAGTTGTTGTTGGTTAGAATTTATAGTTGTTAGTATTCTGTGTTATCTTATCGTGCTTAGATTCGTGATTGAGTACTTGATTATCATTATGATATTGCTCCTCCGTTTAGAGTTGAGATCTTGACAGGTTTATATTGATTGTGTGAGATTGTTAGTTGACCTAGACAGCGTTCTACAGCCGATGCAGCGGCGTAGGCTGGACGTACCCACGACTCATGCCCAATTTTTCCGGCACGGGTCATGACACGTTTTTGGTGGCGGCCCCATGCAGGTCTCGATTCGCAATTAGTGCGATGTTGTGGTGGTACAATAACTTAGTTGTACTGCTGCGAGCCTGCTCTAGGATCTAGGATGAGAGTGTACTCAATCACGACTAGGAACAATTCCAATCTAATTATTCTGAAATTGTTTTCTTTTGAAATATTACTGTCCTTCTTTGATGATATCGTATCTTGAGCCGTATTGACTTCTTTTGATCTGTGTTCAGAATGCCTCCGAAGACACGATCTCATCGTACCGTTCCAGCAGTTGCTACCGAGAGGTCTGCTACCTCTCGTCCAGCTCGTATTCAGGCAGCTGCTACCGTTCCACTCACCACTCCTGCGGTTGAGGGAGCATCTGTTTCTCTCGGGGATCCTCCTTCATCTGTCGATCCAAGGACTACCCCAGTCGTTCCGGTGGTTCCTCCACCACTTCCTGCACCAGTAGATGCCGCGCAGTTGTTTGCGTTCTTCAGGGAGATGATGGACGCACAGCACCGTCAGGTGGATGTGATGAGGCTGGGCATTGAGAATGCCCACCAGGTGGCCATGACGGCAGTGGGCAGGGTAGCACAGATTCAGCCACAGGCAGATCAAATTTAGCGCCCGAGGCCGGGTAGTATCATTAACTTTCAGAGGATGCGGCCCAAGGAGTTCCGGGGTATAGAAGGGATCCTGTACACGGATGACTGGATAGAGCAGATTGAGGGCATCTTCAGGCTGGCACAGATTCCAGATAGCATGCAGATTGAGGCAGCGGGCAGTCAGATGTTCGACCTCGCCTTGACATGGTATCGCACAGATACGAGGATCGCGGTGCCAGGGCTTACTTGGGAGGCTTTCAAGAGACTTTTTAAGGAGAAGTTTTTCCCAGATGTGGCGCTCAGTGCTTTGGAGAGCCAGTTCGAGGCACTCGTCCAAGGGAGCATGCCGGTGGACGAGTACGCAGCGGAGTTCTGCCGTCTGGGCAGATTTATAGATGGCTTGAGTGAGGCAGCCAAGGCGAGGAAGTTTCGCAAGGGCTTGGTCATGGCGGTCAAGTCTTTGACCAGGAGCAACCGCGAGGCGACTTTCGAGCAGATAGTAGGAGATGCTCAGAGAGCAGAGGATGACTTAGAGCTCAAGTCCAAGAGAGGCAGGGATGATTCAGGCAGTGCGAGTGGCAGTGCGGGACCGGCTAAGCGTCCCTATGTGCAGAAGGCAGTGCAGCAGGGTCAGGATCAAAGGGTTCCTACTTGTGCCTACTGCAGGAAGGCAGGACACACTTGGGATGTTTGTAGGAGGAGGTTGAAGGTGTATTTGTTCTGTGGATCCGCTGCTCACCAGATGCGAGATTGCCCCACTGCATCTCCATTGGGTGGAGCACAGGATCGGAGAGTTGGAGCTAGGCCACCTGTGGCACAACATCATGCCCCGCACCAGCAGAGGGATACACCCCAGCAGGGCAGGGCTTATGCGTTGACGGTCGAGGAGACCGATGCTACGGGTGTCGGGTTAGCAGGTCTGTCTCTTTGTTCTTCTTCCTGTCCTTTCCATTCCTTGTTGTGTGCTTTATTAGTACCTGTTAGAATTTCTTTGTGCTGTGGTAGATAGTGTAGTGACCCTGATTGAGACTGTGATAACACGACCAGTAGGACCATGATCTTGCATGTTGTTTAGGTAGAAATTCTTGATTGTGATTGTTGGAGGTTTGACCTAGAGGGAGTGCGATTGACTTTAAATTTCGAGGACAAAATTTTCTAAGGAGGATAGGCTTGTCACCACCCCATTTCCAGAGCCGGGTATTTTTTTTATTTTAATTTGGGTTAATTGTGTATTATTTATATTTAATTAGTGGTTGTATTATTTTTATATTGATTGTTTTAGGATTTTGGCTAGTCTGGACCCATGTCAGACCCTAGTGGACTCATGTCCGACCTAGCCCACACCCATGTGAGACCTATTTTTGGGTTTAGAATATTTATTATATTTTTAGTGGGTTAGTTGGAGAGATTTGGAGTTAGTTTGAGTGCTTTTGGAACCCGAAACCCAAAACCCAAGTTAGGAGGACATTTTGGACTTTTGGACTTTATGTAACCCTTTATGTGTGTAGTGGCCGGCCCCCAAACCCTTCCCACACCCGAACACAGCAGCCCCACAGCCCCTATTTTCATTTTCCTCTTCTTCTTCTTCACTTCTTCTTCTTCTTCTCCACTACTTCTTTCTTCTTCCTTTCTTCTCCCAACTTCAAGTAAGCATCATTTTCCTCTTCTTTCTTCTTCTATTCTCCATGGTTGTGAACCATAACCCTACATTCTTCCCCAACCTAGGTGGATAGAGCTTAGATTTGGTGTTGGAGCTAGATTTGGGAGCTTGGAAGCTTGGTTTGGTGGATTTGGAGCTTTTTGGAGATTTTGGCTTGAGATTCCAACTCCCAAGAGCTAAACCCTAATTTTCCCCATTGTAATTACTTTTATATAGTGTAATTAATAGTTTAAAATCTTCCTAGACCCTTAGGCTACCCGTGGGAGGAAGTTGGAACTAGTTTGGTTGAGTTTAGAGACTTTAACACTAGGTTTTGTGTCAGTTTCGGGTGGAATCCGAATTTGGCCCAATTTTGGATGATACCCTAGGTTAGAAGGACCTAGGTAGACGTTGTCGGGTGTCTTGAGGGTGAGTGCGTGTCTTCGTTCGGACACGGGAAGCCGTGTCACGGAGAAACGAGCGTTTCGGGCGAATTTGGGGTTTTCGTCTTCGCCGATTCTAAGTGCGTGCGCGTTTTTACCACGGACCTAGAATCGATGCGGTAGCATTTTTTTCTAGGATCTAGACATCATTTAGGACCCGTGGATAAATTTTGGGCCGATTCTGAGTTAGTTTGGTGTGCGTTTCAGGAGGTTTTTTGAACCGCACACCGCGTGTTCGTCGAAATGACCGAACGACCATTTCGACTTGGTTTCCTTGTTTCGGACTTGTGCGCGCGTTGGGTTAGCATCGGGGAGTGTGTGCTAGAATTCTTGGGTTATATTTTATATATTTATAGGTGTTTGTGCGTGTTGGGACTGTTGGGCGTGCGTTGGTGAGCGTTGTGCGTTGTGTTGTGTGTTGTGTTTATATATATATATATATATATATTTGTGTGTGTGTCTATATATGTATATATATTTATATATGTATGTGTTTTTATGTATATGTGAGTGTGTTAGTGAGTGCTTGTGTGAGTGTGTTAGTGAGTGCTTGTGTGTGTGTTGGTGTTAGTGTATCTGTAGGTGAGTGTGTGTGTGAGTGTGAGTGAGTGTTTATAGATATATATATATGAGTTGTGTATGTGTGTATATGTATATA
Source organism: Iris macrosiphon (assembly GCA_036927795.1). NCBI lineage: Eukaryota > Viridiplantae > Streptophyta > Magnoliopsida > Asparagales > Iridaceae > Iris > Iris macrosiphon. Next base: position 207,578,500 of record JAYESA010000008.1, read on the forward strand.
TATATGTGTGTATGAGTATGTGTATATATATATGTATATTTGTGTGTGTGGTTATGTGTGAGAGTGTGTGTGTGGGAGTGTGTGTGTGAGGGTGTGTGAGAGTGAGTGTGTGTGAGTGAGGATATATATATATATATATATATATATATATATATATATATATATATATATATATATATATATATATATATGTTTGAGTGTGAGTGTGTATATGTATATATATATATATATATATATATATATATATATATATATATATATATATATATATATATATATATATATATATATATATATGTATGTGCTTGTATGTGTGTGTGTGTGTATTTATACATAAGTATGTGTGTGTAGTTATATATGCTAGTGTGTGTGTGTGTTAGAATATATTTATATGTTAGAGTGTGTGTATATATATATATATATATATATATATATATATATATATATATATATATATATATATATATATAGTGATTTATATATATGTATATAGGAGTGTGTGTGTTTGTGAGTAGGAGGGGGGAAACAGCATGTGGAGCAACATCAGCTGCTGCGGCACTGTAGCAGCAGCACAGCAGCAGCAGAAGGAGCAGCAGCAGCAGCAGCAATATGAAGCACAGGCAGCAGCAGCAGCAAGGTTTAGGGGGGCAGCAGCAGTAATGCAAGCAAGAGCAGTTAGTAGATAGAAGGTAGATAGGTAGATGGATAGATATATATAACTATAGAATGATAGATAGATAGCTAGCTAGCTAGATAGATAGATGGATAGAATTAGATAGATAGTTAGATAGTTAGATACATAGTTAGATAAATGAATAGATAGATAGATAGATAGATAGATAGATAGATAGATAGATAGATAGATAGATAGATAGATGCCTAGATAGATAGATAAATAGATAGGTAGATAAATAGTTAAATAGTTAGATAGGTATTAGATAGTTAGATTGTTAGATACATAGATAGGTAAATATTTAGATAGATAGATTAGATTGATAGATAACTAGATAGTTATTTAGATAGATAGATAGGTACATGCATAGTTAGATAGTTAGATTGATAGCTAGTTAGATGAATAGATAGTTAGATAGATACGTAGATTGATATATATATATATATATATATATATATATATATATATATATATATATATATATATATATATATATATATATATATATATATATATATATATATATATATATATATATATAGATAGATAGATAGGTAGAGGGATAGCTAGATATATAGATCTATATGTATAGGTATATAAATATAGCTAGGTAGATAGTTTAGATATCTAGATATAGATATATAGATATATATATCTATGTATAGGTAAGGTAAGGTATTGGGTATATATATATAGGTATATGCCTATATGTATTAGATATATATATTTTAGCCTAGATTATTGATAGATATATATGTTTATGCATAGTTAGTTAGCTAGAGGGGTAGTAGGGTTGAGTTTAGAGCGGTATCTCAATACCTTGAGATACCGAGGTATCTCAATACCTTGAGATATCCAAGGTATTGAGTTTCGAGCGGGGTATTTGAGCATTAGCCTAGAAAATGTATTGGAGTAATTTTTATATGTTTATGTGTATATATTTACGCGTGCTAGCATAGGTTTTAGCAGGTATAGGCGGGGTGCGTGGCCTAGGGCGAGGTATCGGATACCGAGGGTATCCCGGTATCTCAAGGAGGCGAGTTTGAGAGTTTTCTAGCTTAATGACCTCGGTTTGACCTAGAATTTCAGGAGCACCCTAGTTTAACCTAGACTTGACCGTAGTTGACTCGGTTGACCGACAAAGTCAACTTTTGACCTAGTTTTGATCCAAAGTTGACTTTTTGGACCCAGAGTTGACTTTTTGATCCAAATTTCACCGGTTTGACCTGTTTGACCTAGAACGACCCTAGAAGCCTGTTTTTAGTTATTTTATATCTGTTTAACTCATTAGAACCCTGTTTAACCTTACTTTTCGTAATAGGTCCTTGCGACACCAGTTCGGATCGCTAGTTGCTCAGGACGTCAGGCGAGTACATTCTCTGATAGTTTTCATTATCTGATGATTATTATGATTCAGCTTCTAGTATAGTATCATCTGATTATTCTGGCACAATACGGGACACTGACTGGTATTTCTGGATTCATTTACTTGTGACACGTACATTTCATGTTTCTGGCCTCTATTCTGGAATCACTACTGGCATCACCTACAGGCATCACTCATGTTTCAGGCTGGACTCATACTTGATTTACGTGTCGGGTCTTGGATTCACTTGTATTAGTCGGTGCGGAAAAATACTCGAGTAGACATGTAAACATTTCCATCTGGAATCATCAGGAATCACTCCCTCTGGTTTAATCTAGAATGATAGCAGCCGTGCACCCAGTGCGTGGTGAGCCGTACTTACCCCTAGCCGTTTACATGTCGAAACAAGTATTTCAAAGACACCGAGTTCATTCTTTATAGTCTGGACTCACTTGCATTCTTGTTGGTCTCACTTACATGTTTCTGGACTTGACTCTTTTCATGTATTTCATGCTGGACTTACTACACGTTCATGTGCATAGACTTACTCTTAGTTTAGATTTCTTGTATCTTACAGTTATTACTATCTTGCCTTTGATATTCATGCATCTTTACCTTTATGCACCAGTGATACATGCATATTTCCTTGTTCATACTTTATTTTATTTTTCTTGCTACTTGCTACAACTGTTTTATAGTTTTTATCATTTAAATGGAACTGCTGTTAGAGATGTACTTGCTCCAGTCCTGACTGAACATATTTTTTCCAGAGTATCCGGAGGATTGGTGTCCAACGTTTTATGGACCTGAGCCTGTCGATGGTGCAGACGTGGACCCTCTAGTTTAGGAGTGATTTCCGGGTTGGTAGCCGGGATCACTGAGATCTTGTTATTGTTTTATTAGCTTTTAGCACCGAATTTGTCTCCGGTTTTGGATTGAGACCTTGTATTGTATATTATTTTGGATGATGTATTATTATTATTGATGTTGTGGTTGTTGTAGTAGTTGTTGTTGGTTAGACTTTATAGTTGTTAGTATTCTGTGTTATCTTATCGTGCTTAGATTCGTGATTGAGTACTTGATTATCATTATGATATTGCTCCTCCGTTTGGAGTTGAGATCTTGACAGGTTTATATTGATTGTGTGAGATTGTTAGTTGACCTAGACAACGTTCTACCGCCGATGCTGCGGCGTAGGCTGGACGTACCCACAACTCATGCCCAATTTTTCGGGCACGGGTTGTGACATTGACGTTAGGACTTGTGTCTGACCTAGTGTCTAGTGGATGCACCTAAAGTTGTAGAGTTATCAGTATGACTCCCCAGACCTTGACACGTATCATTGTACGTCACAGAGTGAGTTCATGTAGGGACGCGTGCGTCATACTCGACTGGCCATCGGTGTGAGCAGCACGTGTGACGATATTTAGATTAGTTGTTTATTTCTTTAGCGACTTATATTATATTACGAGATGTCCACGTCGTGTTCGCGACTTGTACATTGGTATTGGACGGGGAGGACGACTAGTAGGCGTATGGGACACCCACCTCCTTTATACAGATACCGTGCTCCGCGGAGCGATACAGACGTATATATATATTGCAGATACCTCGTTCTTCGGAACGATGGATGTTACATGTACAGATACCACGCTCTTCAGAGCTGGACATTATTATATTGTAGAGTGACCTAAGATGGGGGGCATATGTGGCATATACTAGCCAGTCACGGCGATTGGTGAATTACGTCAGTATATGTCTAGCCTACACTTCCCATACGCACTAAGTTGTCCTCAAATTATATTTCACTTAGCTGGTTAGTTCTTCCTCGATTTTTTACAGTATTTACTTTATGGCATGTATTTTTGTATCTTGTTACGTCCCTCTGAGGACCTGGTTTCCTTCCAGGTTATTTGTGCAGTTTGCATGATGCTTGATCTAGTGGAGCGTGAACATCGTTGCAGGTATCTTTACATCTTCAGCTATTACAGTCATGTACTACTTTCCATTTTGATTCTATTTTTATAGCCTAGTGTTTATAGGCCTATGTTGTTCTTTTGGTCTATTCGAACGGATGTATTATTGGGCTGCAGACTGATAATGCGTATCGTTCTTTCTTGAGATTTACCATGGATTGAGATTTAGTTTACTTATTGCATGTTAGAATTAGATTATTAACTGGATCACTTGACCGTGGACAGCGTAAGTGCACTTCGTCGGGTCCATTAAATTGGTAAGCCCTACGGAGTCGTACCAGCTGGCCATTGTCACGTGTCTGGTCCCATACGTTTTGGGACTGGGGCGTGACAATATATATATATGTAAGTGCCAGAATATACCAACTAAAAACTAGGACTGTCAAGATTTTGACAGACCCTATTAGGACTGTCAAAATCTTGACAGTCCTAGTTTTAATTTCCTGCCCTTCATCATATATATAAAAGTTACAAAACATAACCACTAAAAACTAAGACTGTCAAGATTTTGACAGTCCCAATAAATATTAGGTCTGTCAAAATCTTGACAGTCCTAGTTTTAATTCCCTGTATTTCCACACATATATATATATATATATAAACATACCAACTAAAAAAATACTCGAAACACAAAATATAGCTAAATACTCGACAACACAAAGTTACATCCAACTTCAAAGTTTAACATGTCAAGATTACAACCAAAATACTCGAAAAACAAAATATAGAAAAATACTCGACAATACCCACATCAATTGAAATATGACATAAACTTCATGCCGCATCTTTGTACGCTGCTTCCTATTATCCAAGAAAGAAAATATTTAGTGTTGTCGATGTGCTGTAGCTCCTCATTGATTTTCATATAATTCTGACCCTGACAACTGACGAGACTTCTTCCCAACTTTTTCGCTTTCCTAGTCTATTAATGACAATACATAAAATTTGTTAGGTTATAAATATTTATAAATCTTTAAACTGAAAAAAATTCCCTCACAATCTTGACCAATACGATATACAAGACAATTTGGTGGAAAGATCTGATGGTACACGCACAATATCGCCTCCGTATTTGAACAATGTATGTAGTCCGACACCAGCGTAGTAGGTGATGTAGTCGTCGCTACAGTCCCAACTTCTTGAAGTCTTGAAGGGTTGTAAAACTTGCCGCATCAACTCCGAGACAGCTTGATACATAATCCACGATATGATCGTAAAAGTTAATGCTCGATTCATCAAAAGTGTGATTCATCATGACTCGACTATCAACCCTAAGTCCCAATATGTTATGGACGTCATCCAGGGTAATCGTCAACTACCCTTTTGGGAGATGAAAAGTGTTAGTTTCTGCATGCCATCGTTCTACAAATGCTAATATGAGTGCATTGTCCACCATCGTATATGAGTAGTTACCCAAATTTTGTAAACCGGAGGAATTGATTCTAGCCTTGACGTCGTCTCCGAAAAATTCAAACTCCCATGTATTGCACTTTTTGCCGTAGTTGATCACCGTTAACATACGAGAACTCTCTTGAAAAGTAAACAATTGGATGAACTTAGAACTATATATAAAATATAGTTATCTATAAATAATTAAAATTATCATAACGTAATATACTTACCGGATTGTTCCATATTTGGTATGCAATATTGTCACCCTCACTTTTTCAACTAGGGGTAGTTTGGTAATTTGGCATGGGTATTTTTATTTTTAAGAATATAATATTAAATATTGTGCATGTTATAAATATTATTTATTATATTATTTATTTATTGTTAGATGTTAGTATTTGATTTTGGACTTGTGTAGTGGACCTAACTAGTTTAGATTAGATCCATGGACCAATATTTTATTCTAGTTAGAATTGAGCCCAATAGTAAGCCCATTCATTAGGAGGATGAATTAATTAGTTAAACCAATTAGACTAGAATCTTTTCTCCTTAATTAATTCTTTCATGACAAGCCCCAAGGGATATTATGGATATTTCATAGTATTTTGGAGGAGGGGGTAGAGGCCGGCTGTCACGCCCCGTTCTCCCGCTGGTAATCGGCCGTCCCCGCTAGGCATGAATCACCGTGCCAGCGCTCCCGCGGGATGATCGCTTGACCTATTTGGGCGTGATGCCGCACGAGCGTAAGTCGCGCCCGTGCAAGGCCATGATCAGAATATGCGATAAGAGGTCTAAGCCACAGAGTCGCACAAATAGTCCGAGTGCAGCGAAATAAAAAACGCACAGGCGATTGGTAACAAGTTCACAGAGTTATCAATAGCGGAAGCATTGAACAACATAAGCATAGAAGTAAAGCAACTCTTTATTGATATTAAACAAGTATTCCAAGCGGCGCTAGGCCGAGATTACAAGTCGCTCAAGCCTCTCTCTGAAACAGTAAAAGCGTGCCAAGTGGCTACATTTGTGGAATAATACATAGGCGATGTTCCGACATTATGTCTTGTATATGTGCTTCAGTTTCGGACGCAACGCTCCAAGGCTTCAGAGTGGACTCCATGTCTTAGCACGCACGAAGGAGGTATCTGCACGGAACGAGGTTCTCCCGCACCCTGCAAGCAATCTGGTGGGTTATCCGTATATGAATGCACTGGTGGGGAGGCTTCTCGCCCGTTCGACAAATCCAAACACGTTATATAGGTTCCGTGCACCATCTATTAAGTTATCTTTCTAGTATTGCCTTAGGATCAGTTTTATAGCAATGATGAATAGCCTAACTCGTGTGGCAGTGCGCTGTGCGATATAAGAGGAAACATAGCGAGACTTACCAACTTACCGTTTGCCCTTCCCTGTCTAAGGCAAACCAAGTTAATTCAAGCACGAGCATATATATATATATATATATATATATATATATATATATATATATATATATATATATGAAATCCAGGGGCAAATAACATATGCAAACACAAGTGTTGTGAGCGAGATTCTATTCCGGGTGCACGAGCATACAGGTTATCCAGAAGTGTTGCAGAGGATGTTCAAGTATTTTAGTTTATTGGATGCGATACAATGACTCACACGTGGATTACCGCTAAGCGAGGATGGCTTATCTATATGAACATGAGGTCACTGGCATAGCCATAAAGGATGAGTTATAGTTTTGAACGAGGATATAATGCAACGAAAGTGCAAGGTGCGCTACAAGCCATCCCGTCAAGAATAAGAGACTAAACAATAGTTCCATCCGGATTGGATCGGCCCCAGTGCCCCGGAGACCGCCCGTGGAACGAGATCTGAAGATCCCCCTTGATTCCAAGTTGTCCACGACACACAAGTCTTGGTCTTCCAAATTCATAACTTGACAAGACAATCCATGATTTCTGTTCTGAACGAGCATTTGCTCCACGAGCTGTGATTCTTGATTTGCTTGACATGATTCTCGTTCAGTGTTAAACTTGCCTTGATGCATTCCCCTAGTGCGATGACTGCCTTGGCGACCTAACGGTCCCGGATACTTGCTGGTTCATATTGCACAGAAGAACTATTTGATAGTCTTCTGGCTAACTAGATACATGCATGGGTACGAATATTGTTACTTGATTGTGGCATAATTATGTGACGAGCATTAAAATAAGGCAACGAGTATAAACTACACTAAGCAGACAAGCATGCATTTATATTTGAAACTTAAGCATTCACGTTGACACGGGTCTAGGGTAAAGCGAGGAGTAAAACCGTAAAGGGACATACCAAGCGACATAGTCTATGGGCGTGCAGTGTAGCAAGTGGAGCAGTACACTACGAAAGTATATAATGATCTACATGAGGCATAGCGGGGTCTACTTGCATAACACAAAGGCAACATACGAGGATCCATTTATAAGCAAAGTTTTATTTTCATGTTCTAACACAAGCAATGCAAGTTGGGATTATTCCCTTAGCTAGGTGCGTTGTATTCTTTATTAGCATGCAGGGGATGATTCACCTAGTGACTAGCATGTATCGTCCATATTTTAAGTGTGCTGGCTAAGCAAAGACAAGTTCATCGTAGCCACCCACCTTAGCGATGATTCGCCTCAGTCGAGCGATACTCTGAGCGAGCCTCTGAAAGTCTAAGCCAGAAACTCCTGGAGGGCCAAGTCTGGGAATCTTTTGCCTCAAATGAGTCATCTGGCTGAGCAAAGCGGGTCGGGTCGTTGTATTTTTGTCATATGAATCGGCTGTCCGCTTGAGCGTAACGGGTCGTTACACCGGCCACCATAGGAGTGGAGAGAGACTCTCTCTATTCATTTTTTTTATTCCAAATCTAGATCTAAAATTTTCCTCTTCTAAATTTCTTCATCCCTACACCAATTCTTACCCAAATTTTTTTCCAATTCCTTCCCTATTCATCATTGGAGGCTATTAGAATAAGGAGGAAGCAAGAATCTACACAGAGGAAGCAATGATCTACAAGGAGGAGTAAGGATCTACAAGTTGAAGGCTCTTGACACTCGATTTGGATATTTCATTGGAAATCCATCTTCCAATAGGTACAATTCAGTTTTTTCTCTCTAATTAGACTCTAAATCTATAATTTAATCATTAGAAATCCTCCCATGTACTAAGGCTACCCATAGGAATTGGAATTGGGTTCATAAGAGGCATATGGAGAAAGTTATGTGGTATTTTATGTCAATTTTGGGAGAATTCCGAGATTGACATATCTTGTGTTTGTCAATAGGTCAATTAGACCAAATTGATATTTGTTTGATTGTGTGTGACTAGTGTCGTGTCCACAATTGTATACGTATAGGCCGTATCCCGACAATTTGGCGATACGGGTTGATTTGGGAGTTTTCTTTTGACACGGGGGTTTGAGCATGTCACATTTTAACACGAATACGTAGACGAATAGCTAACACTTTTGTTACTTCTAATTATGATTTTAGACTTGCTCGTGTCCTTCGGGATACGTTTGGTGGTGTGGTGGAGCCGTATCGTATGCGTATCATAGATTGAGTGTGATACGGGTGCGGTGCACTCCACGTGTTTATTTTCTTGCATTTCAATTCAATATACCTTGGTTATAGCTATTAGAGTATTATAATTATTATATGATACATATGTATATATATAATTATGTGTATGTTCTATATTTTATTTTGATGTGTTGGTGGTCATTAGAGAATATGAGAGTGCATGTGCATCACTAGTGTAGTTATGTGGTAACATGTATATATATATATATATATATATATATATATATATATATATATATATATATATATATATATATGATTTAGTGTATGTGTGTATTAGATGTGTGCATGTGAGCTAGAGGAGGAATTATAAGCAAAAGCAGGCCGATAAGCAGCGAGAAGCAGCAGCAGAAGCACCGAGAAGCAGCAGAAGCAGCAGCAGCAAGCAGTAAGCAGAAGCAGCGAGAAGCTGCAGCAGCAAGCAATAAGCTACAGCAACAACAGCAGCAGAAGCAATAAGCTGCAACAACAACGAGTAATAAGCAACAGCGATAAGCAAAAGCAGTAGCAATAAGCAGCAGTAGCTTGAGTGCTTAGAAATTAAGTTGTAGATAAGTTAAGTTAAGCTAGTTAATAAGCTAAGTTAGTTTATATTGATAAGTTAGTTGGTAAGTTAAGTATATATATATATATATATATAAGCCATTCCTAAAAATCGTATATACCCTTTATGTATTATTTTATTAATTAAATTGTAGTAATTAGGTCTAAATAGGAGAAATAGTTTTTTAATAATTTTTATGTTGGGTGTTCGGGCACTTAGAGGACTTATGGGACCATCAGGAATTTTTCGGAATTTATTCCATGTAGGAGCCCCTTTGAGCAGTTGCTAGCCTAATGTTGTGCATTATCCTAATCCATGAATTTTTTTATGAGTATATATATAATATATATGTATATACAAATATATATATATATATATGTATATATATACTTAGAAAGAAAAAGAAAAGAAAGTAAAAGAAGTATTATTAAATAACTAAATAAGATTAACTAATAAGAATATAATAATAATAATAATAATCAACTATTACTACTTAGTTTACTTAAGACTCCTTAGCAACTTGTTCCATACAGCAACTAACTTGCTGTGGACCACCCTTCCGCCCATTTTCTACCAAAGATCCGACCCTTTGCTAGCCCCTTCAATCCAGCGGCTTGCTTCCAAATTGACCCGACCCTTTGGCCGCTCCGTCCGCACCATCCCTCTCTCTTTCCCAATTATATAATATATATATATAGTTCTCTCTCAAAAACCCTAACCTAAATCTCCAGACCTCCTCTTCCCATCTAGAGCCGTCACCGCAGCCAGAGAGCCCCACCAAGCCATCCAACCATCCCGACGACGCCGACCTCGCGCCCTGCAGAATCCCACTCGAAGCACCTTCGCTCCGGAGTGATTTTCCGTCGACCCGCTCAACCAAAAGTTGTTCCGTCTTCACCGGTATGTGCACCCCTTAACCCTATTCTATATTTGTTTTATAGCCAACCTCAGAAAACGTGTGCCCCTAGGTGAAAAATAGTGTCCAAAGTGGGCGGAACAGACCCAATTCTGAAATCGCAGAAAACTGCGGTGACCACCTATATTGCCGAGTTCGTATCTCCCACCACAGAAATCCGAATTCGGTGATTCTTTTTGATACCTGTAGAACACTTGACCTAGTTTATTTTTTGTCAAATAACCCTATGCTATTAGTTGCTGTGGACATAATTATATTCGTCACAAAACTGCGCGAACCCACTTTTTTCAGATTTCCAAAAGTTGGAAAACGGAGCTCGCCCCGCCAAACGGGACCGCCCCGCCGTGTGCCAAGTGTACCGAATGGTGCACGCAGCGTAACCGGACACGTGAAAATTCGTGGGGACTGATTCGGACGCGTGTGCGCGCCGAAATCAGACCGTATCCGCGGACACACACCGTGTCACAACTTTTGTGTAACTCGCGCGTATTTTGTGCACGCTTGTCAGATTGCGACAAAACTTGCACCACTGGACTCGTGGTAACGCGCTGGTCCTGTGACCCAATTTTCACGCATTTCTGAGACGGTTGACCAGATCGCCAATTGGCGGGCCCCACAGTTGACTTTTGGACAAAATTCTGTTCGGCCCATCGGAATCGACATTTGGACATACCGTTGGGTTCGTATTGACATTTAGAGTTGTTTGACCTATAGTTGTCCCATTTAGAGACTGTTATCCTTAGCACGCTTTTCGGTGCAAAGTGGGCCACACGTGGACCCCACTTTTACCCGAAATTACCGTTTTGCCCATGTGTCCAAATTGGACGAAAGGGATGTGCTTTTTAGCTATTTTGCTCATTCCGAAAATGTTGGTGATATTTATTTCAGCATCCGGAGACGTTTGTTCGGAGTCCTTAGTTCCAGGTTCTATGTCCTTGACATTTGGGCGCGTACACTTTACAGATTTCTTGCCAGGCAAGTATACCTTGCCATTGTACTGTATTTATATTCCATATGAGGCATGCATATTTATTTTCTGTTTATTTAGATCATTTATTTTAACTGCTATATAAACTGTGCGTCCAAGGAAACTTGGGTGCAACGACGGTGTCGTCGTACTATGTTTTTATTTATATATATGCATTGGACCTATTTTATGAGACTACCCCATCTTCATGAGGTATTTATGTTTCATTAGCTATGACACTATTCTTACACGAGTGTGAGTCACATGTAGGACACGGACTTGCGTACTCGGCTGGCCACTGGTACGTATAGGTCGTGCGACGGATAGGGATAACTGCCAATAGAAACTTTGCATGCTAGTAGACCTGGCGGTTATTAGAGGTTTATCGTGTCATGGACATGACATGCTTAGAGCATTGGGTGGGGAGAACAACAAGTACCGCATTTGAGCTCATTTGCACTTTTTTTGTGACACTCGGATTCTCCGCTGGAGATACGGGTGGTGATGACCCATATATATACATTGGCGGGCCTCCGCCATTCAAAAGACGATGTGCCTTTGGGCCCCTGGATCTTCAAAAGAGAACCATGCCAAATCCCAGTTTTCAGCCAGATAGCTCACTTGTGGGGAAAGGTGTTCTTAACTGCATTCACTTAGACGGTTAGGCGACCCAATGGATGTTTATTTTCAGTACTTTATTGGCATGTGCTTTTTGTATCTTGTTACGTCCCTCTGAGGACCTGGTCTCCTTCCAGATATAGATGAGCAGGAGTACCCGCAGGAGTATGGACCTGGACCTGACGCTACCTATCAGTCTGAGGAGATCTTACCTTCTGATTATATGTGATTCATTGCAGCTGTTTAGAGATTCTAGTTGCTATTCTTTTCTAGACATTTATCCTTATATTAGAGTTTATTCTCTTCTCTCTTTAGTAGTTTATTATAATCGATTTGCAGTGGATTTGTTTCCACCCGACTATCACACTTGGAGATTACTATTTGAGACTGCTTCTTTGATATTCAGTTATTGATTTCCATTATTCTATTATTTGTGTTATGGATGAGATATAGAACTGCGTGTGACTTGTTGTGACATATATTACCACTGTGGATTGGATATTCATGTACAGCGTATGTGTGTATATGGTTTCCATATATTGGAGTTCGTATACATACGGCTGGCGTGTTACGTATTCCTAGTCCTACGTATTTTGGGACTGGGGCGTGACACTCTCTCTCTCTCTCTCTCACACACACAGGACACACATGGCACTGACACGACACACACACACGTTACAGACACAAACACGACACACACACGTGACCTAGGGTTAGGGTTAGGGTTTTTGATCTGGGGTTAGGGTTAGGGTTTTTGACCTGGGGTTAGGGTTAGGATTTTTGACCTAGGGTTAGGGTTAGGATTTTTGACCTGGGATTAGGGTTAGGATTTTTGAACTAGGGTTAGGGTTAGGGTTTTTGACCTCGGGTTAGGGTTAGAGTTTTTGACCTGGGATTAGGGTTTTTGTACTGCTATGTTGCTTGTTGTGTGTGTCTGGGCAGTGTTGATTGTGACTGACTGTGTCTGTGTGTGTCTGGGCAGTGTTGATTGTGACTGACTATGTCTGTGTGTGTCTGGACAGTGAAGAGTGGGGTGCCTGTGAGGTGTGATAGAGTATGGTGGAGGAATGGTTGTGTGCAAGGAGTTTATTGGGTATACTCTGGGTTCAATTAAACTACAGGTGAGAGGGCTCGGGTCAATCCAAGGCAAGGGCAAGTGGAGACTGTGGGTTGATATCAGTCAGTGAGGCTTGAGTCAATACCAGTTGAGTGTCATAGTTATAATCAGGTATCTATATGTTATAATTATAATCAGGTATCTATATGTTATTTGTTATTATTTGAGTGCACTAATAACATGTATCAATACCAGTTGTAAAGTATTGGTAATATTGTGTAGTATTTGGGGACTGAGTTGATAGCTATATGTGTTGGTGTCTCTGTGAGACTGAGGTAGGTGTGGATATTTGAGATAATATGCAGTGGGTATCAGACAGTAAGAAGGGGGAAATTTGTTATCAAATGCAACCGTAGTAGTAGTGCACTTCAAGTGCACTACAAGGGGGCAACATCAGTCGGGTCATAGGGAATTTACTGCAGTAGTAGTGTCTAAATTCACTACTTGTGGATCACTGCCATATGCAAGTATTAGCAGTAGCAGGAGGGGTTTTTTGGCAGTGACTATGGGAAGTGATTGAGTGTCAGTGGCTTTGTGTGCTGGGTGTATATGTATGAATATGGGACACTACTAGAGACTAGTAGGGGGCTAAGCACTGATATAGTGTGGCAAGGGCACTATTGTGCACTTGTTTAATAGAATTTGAAGCTGCAATAGTTGTGGCAGCAGTGATGCACAACAAATACTAGGCAAGTTGGGGACTAATACCGTATGGCTAGAGATGGATACATCAGTAGGGAGAGAGAAATATGTTCAGGTCTGTAACTAAAAATAACAGTGAATTAGTTAGTTAGTTGTTAATTGTTAGTTGGTGTTAGTGTGTTAGATGATAGTAAGTGTTGACAGTTAGTCTTAAGTTGTGTTAGTTGATTGTTAGTTAGTTAATATGACAATTAGTATATTAGGAAGTATAGTGAGGTTTTGTCTAGGAATTCTTCCCTATTTGAACATCAGTCGTGGTGATGGTTGCATCAACTGCAACACTACAATATTTAACTATTTTGAGGAATGTTACCTGTAGATAGATATATGAACATGGGAGTATCAGTTAGTAATCTATATACCATTTAGGAGTAGATTAGCTTAGTCATATGTTAGTATTAAGTTAGAAGTTTAAGGTTAAGTGGTATATCTCGGTTAGTATTCAGTCACGTGTAGGTGTAGTTTCAGTCAATAACTTTAGTGCCAGTGAGATGAAGCCAGGAATAGACAATTGAACATGTGTTGTATGGTGAAAAGAGTAGTAGAATCAGTAAGAGTACTATGCAGGTAAGTGTGGGGTATGTGTATATTTGTGAGAATGTGGGTGATTAGTATTGATGGCAAGGAAGGTGGGTTATACATTTAGTTATTAGTTAGTATATGTAACCTGTTAAGTGAAGTTCAGATTACTGTAGTATTAGTTAATATCAGTGGTAAGTATTGTGTTTATATATATATATATATATATATATATATATTAGTATCAGTTGATAATAGTTAAGATATAAGTAGGGTTTTTGACTTGGGGTTAGGGTTAGGCTTTTTGACCTGGGGTTAGGGTTAGGGTTTTGACCTCGGGTTAGGGTTAGGGTTAGGTTTAGGGTTTTTGACCTCGGGTTAGGGTTAGGGTTTTTTGAAAAGCAGTAGCAAAACCAAACCAAGCCTTTAACCTTAATCATGTTGAGGGAAACATGGAAGACCATCACATGCATCCCAAAGTTAAGATAGTTGTGACAGAGATCAATTTATGGTTTGAGTTCACGTCGCTAAAATTTACACAATATTTAATATTAGATAATATATTTATATCTGTTATCAATTATATTCTTTGTTTTCATCTATCTTACCAGATGACACCAATGACCCGAGCACGTGCACGTCGCTTGAGAGAGACACCTCCTACTGTTAAGGAGGAAGTGATGCCTCCTACTGTTAAGGAGGAAGAGATACCACCTGCTGTAAAATTGGAAGCGGTTGTTAAGGAGGAAGTTGTGCCTCCTACTGTTGGGCAGGCACCAGCTCAGACAGGGAGTTACAGTCACCCAGCACCTATAGCGGAGATTGATCATATAGACGCTGTTTATGCGCAGTATATGAGGGACTGGTATGTGCCCCAGCGTATTGGATCTCCTCGAGATTGATACTGTGAGGTTTCATATACTTTTATTGTGGTGATTGTGTGATTGTAATACTTATATATTATACATTTTGTGTGACTGTGATACTTATATATTATACATTTTATGTGACTGTGATACTTTTATTTTGTATGTATTGTGTGACTGTGATATTTTATATACTTTTTGTGTTATTTCGTACGCAGAAAATTCAATGGAGGGTTGCTCCAGGTCTGTCTATAATATTTGTGTGTATTGTGTGACTGTGATACTTTTTATTCATATTAAATGATGTTAATTTACCGGTGTTGAGTGTTCCACTGAAGGGGTCGGCGAACCCAGAGAATTCAACGGAGGGTTGCTCCGGGTCTATTTTTAATTAGAAATTCATAAATTGCAGATTGGTAATTTTTAACATTTTTTTTTATTTTTTAATGAAAATTTAGCGACGTTTAGCGACGTGTAGCGACGTTTAGCGACGTTACTTTACGTTGCTGAATACGCCGCTAAATACATCGCTGAATACGTCGCAAAATTAGCGACGTTTAGCGACGGATGAGCACATCGCTAATTTAACAACGTTGCGTCGCTAAACGTCACTAATTTTGCGACATATTTAAGTTGTTAAAAAATGTCGGTATAGCGACGTTTAGCGACGTTTTTCCTTTCAGCGACGTACTGAGTTCCGACTTCTGTAAATCGTCGCTAAATATGATTAGCTACGTTTTTTGGTCATTTAACGACATTTTTTTACGTCGCTAATTTGACTTTTTCTGGTAGTGACATTTCTCTGTTAGTTTTTATTTCATAATAGTGTATATATCTCGTATTTTAGAACTGTATACTTGATTCCGACACAGTGGTTTTATGAATTGGTACTACATGGATCATGTCAGGAGATGTTATCCCTTACCGTGTTCAGCGGGTACTTCTTCACATATATTTCATCGTGTGTATCGGGTATTGATTTAGTGTACTTCATATTCACACACTGCTCGTGTTCAGTGTGCTTATATTCGTGTACACACACTGCTCGTATTCAGTGTGTCCATATTCGTGTTCGTAACGTGTCGTGATTGAATCCATTGGTATTAGTTGGGGATGGGGGAGTAGGAGTTGATTATGTGATCAAGCCCCAGTGTATTCGTGTACATGTTGATTACATATCACACTTGTAATCGAGTTACCATATTGTATTCGTGTTCAACCTAAATTGATCACATAATGAGCTTGTATTCACATTAGTTAGATTTCAGTTATTTCCATTATATTGCAGATATTCTATTGTATGTTCTCCTTTGCAGTATATTACATGTTCACTCTAGTTTATTTTATTCTGTTGTTTAGTTATCTTGTATTCTTTTCTATTATCTGTTTTATATGCTCGATTATGTATTTGAAACTGCTTTCAGAGGTATGTACTTTGCTCCAATCCTGACTGGATATATTTTTCAGATGATTGACTCGTAGACCAGTGTCCCACATACTACGGACCGTATGAGGGCATATCATTGTAGACCGGGAGGACTTAGTACCAGAGTCTGATGAGGTTTAGATTGTTTTGTTAGACTTGTATTAAGACTGTTATTGAGACTTATGGCATGTGTATATTATTTCAGACTTGTGGGTGTATTGTGATTCTTTTCCTTCATTATTCTATCTCGTTCTTTATCTTCCCTAGTTGCATTGTGATTGAGTATAGTTACATTTATGAGATACCATATTGTTCCTCCATTTAGAGTTGAGATGATTGACATGTACCTTATATATTGTTTGGAATATTTAGATAGTAGAGTTGATCCAGACATCGTTCTACCGCCGATGTTGCGGTGTAGGTTGGACGTACCCACGTACTCGTGCCAGAATATCCGGGTCGTAAAAAATATGGTTCTCGATCGACGGCAACATAGAGCAACCATTTGGACGAGTCTCGACTGGACTATCTAGCTGCTGAGAAGGTCCTGAACCATCAGTTAGCCGATTTTTGAGGGTTGGTGGACGAGTCTCGACTGAACTATATGCCTGTTGAGAAGGTCCTGACCATTAGTTAGCCGGTTTTGGACGATTGGTATGTCTTCATCGGAGGAGGAAGAAGAACCAGAAGTACTAGGAGCACGTCTCTTCGAACGAGTTACAGTATTCTTCAGTCGACGTACTAGGAGCACGTCTCAACATTACGCTCAACATTGCGTTCCTTACGCATCAACGCAGTGGGGCATCTTCTTATGATACCTTCATCCTCAAGGCCCTTCCGAGGGTCGTGGCTATAAGACAAAGAAGATATATATTTTAACAGTCCAAAAGTAATTGAACAATCAGGACTGTAAAAATTTCTACAGTCCTATATATATATAGGACTATTAAAATTTCTACAGTTCTCTATACATAAAGTACTGCAGATATTTCAAAGATCCACAATGTATATAGGAATGTAGAAATGTCTACAGTCCGGCATGTTTCTGTCCCGAACGTTCGAGGATATTCGAACTTGCATATCCTAAAATAAGGTTCGAGACTCCAGGAATACGTCGAAACTACATCCAAAACCTATTTTAGCTTATTTTACTATAATTTTAAGCCTCTAACGAAGATTGGAAAGAAAATTTTTGGAAATTTTTCGAAATGCAATGAAAAGTAAAAAAAATTAGAGAAGGAGAGGAGGAAGAATTGTACCTTGATCTTTTGAGAGTTTGGGAGCCATCGATTAATGGTTGAAATTTGAGGAGACGGAGATTAAAAAAATTTAGGTCTTCAAATGGAAGGAGTTAAGGAGGAGGGCTCCGGCCAAGTGCCGGCGGTGGTGGAGGTTTGGGGGGTTTGGGGTGAGGTTGGGCTAGTATGAGTAACATTTGGGCTAGTATGAATAAAGTTTATTCATTAATGGGCTAGCCCTAATACTGGACTAGCCCCAATACTGGTCTAGCCCCAAGTATTTTTTGTAGTGCATTTATCACAAACCTTTTTTAGGATATGCTTGATAACGGTATTTTTATCGATTTAGAGATTTTTTTAACACCGTTTATGAAAATTTCTGTTTAGTAATTTTTATGAGACACTGATTTTGGTCGGCTAAAAAATCATTCAAAACCAGTGTAATGTAATTTTTGATGGCTTTATTAACACCCAAAATCGATGGATTTTGAACGATTTATTTTATTTTATTTTATTTATTCTTGTAAAAGTCTTTCAAAATCACTCGTTACCAAATATGAATTTGATTGTTTAAAAGTTGCTACTTAAAACCACTCAAAACTAGACCTCTCATAACTGTTCATAACCGATACTGTGTATATATTATCACGAACAAATTATAAAATTATTTTAACTACCTTAACATATAACAAAACTTCAAATATATTCTATATTTAAATTATATTTAAACTTCAAATATATTCTATATTTAAATTATATTTAAACAAAGCACATTGTATTATCTAAATAAACACACACACACACACACACACACACACACACATATATATATATATATATATATATATATATATATATATATATATATATATATATATATATATATATATATAACAAATCATAATAAAAATATATTCAAAACCTATTTAAAATATTTTAATATAATTTAAATTTTTGTCTATTTTTTTTACCAATATGATAACAAAATGTACATGAACGTAATTGGTCTTGAATTAAGTTGGGTCTTCTTTACGAGGTGATGTTTAAAAGAATGGAAATTTTTGTGAAAAATATAAAAAATTGTAAAATTGAGCTAAAAGAACAATATTTTTGTAGAATTACAAAGTCACAACTAAAATTCCATATGGAAGAACGTTTTTCAAACAAGCCTCCTTTGATAGGACGTTATTCTTGATACATTTTTTTTTCTTTCTATTTACTACCATTGATAGCATTAACGACTAACTAATTTACACAAATATATATTTTAAAATTAAACGACCTATGGAAGGACATTTTTAACAAAAAAAAAAAAATCTTACAAATGGGCGTTTCCCTTGCAATTGTTTTTTTTTTTTTTTTTGAAAAAAATCCATAGATAGGATATAACTTGTGTAAAAGACTTTACAGAAATATTTGAACCTTCTATTAGATCTTATTACTTCAAGAGGTAAAAAAGAACTTGTATTCTAGTATTATAAATATATTGTTAGATCTTATTACTTCAAGAGGTAGAAAAAAACTTGTATTCTAGTATTATAAATATATTGTTAGATCTTATTACTTCAAGGGGTATCACACATATTATAACTCTTAACAACATATAACCTCCTATTTTGATTAATTAATTAATTAATTATTATTTTAGCAACAAAATAAAGTCTAAGAAAGCCAGAGAACTTGTTGGAAGAGATCTACACGGATCTTTTAAGAATTGTGTAATTCATTGATAAAGAAAAAAAAAATGAGGGATACAACAAATATCTAAAGTAAATAAAACTCAAATTGATTTAAGTCAAATCTATTTGTGTCCATCGAGTTTCTCCAACCAAACAAATTTTTTTCTTTGGCCAACCAAATAGGGTCAAGATTGAAGACTTATTTTGGTATTTGCTTATTTTAGTTTTTATATTTTCTAAACAAATAAAATAATTTGATAATAACAACACTTATACTCATCAGTTCTCTCATAAAACTAAGTCCATTTTAAAGTTAAATAGTACATACACGTATTTTACACCGTATTTTATAATATTTGAGAAGAATAAATAATAATTTTATAATTTTTTACTATTTAATAAGAACAATTTTTTTTTAAAAAAATTTACTAATGGAAAGGCAAACATCTATAACCTTATTTTTTTTTTCTTTTGTACGCAATTATCTAACTATCAATCTTAAATTTAATAAATATATTTTATTAGTAAACATAGATATAAAATTTATGGAGAATAATTTCTACAGTAAAATCTCTTGTGTCATTTATAAATCCTCCACTATTTATTAAAAAATAATTATAGTAAAGAAAAATAATTTTTCGATTGCTACAAAAATATATATATTTAAAAGATAAATTTAAAATTAATTAAAAATTAAATTTAAAGAAAAAATATATTAGAAATATTTAAATTATTTAAGAAATTTTAATTTAAATATATTTAAATATTTAAATTATTTATAGTAATATTATAAAAATATTTATTTTATGTACAAAATATACGTAAATTTTCTAGTAGTATATAGTAATTATAGATAATCATATCTTCTGGTAATTCAGATTGAGTAAATAATAAATGCACCGAATTATTAGTTTTATTTATTTAAGCTTTGCCAGCTTCACAAAGGCGTGACATCCATCCTCACAAATCCCAAAACGTAAAATAAACAAAGAAAAGATCTCGACTCCAAGTCTCTTTCTTTTTCTTTCTTCTCCGATCCAACAAATCCAAAGATCTCATTTTTATCGTAATGGCGAAATCCCCAATCGTCACGGCCCTCATCTACACCACCCTCGCCATCCTCCTCCTCCTCTTCCTCTCCTCCTCCAACCAGCCACACTCCCGCCACCGCCGCCTCAAGCTCCGTTCATCCCCTGCCTCCTCCGATCGCCACCGCCCCCCCATCCCCTTCGATCCCATCATCTCCAACATCGAGCAGAAGCGCGAGGACCGGCAATGGGAGAGGACCCACTTCCACCTAGACGACGGCGGCGACGACCACGCCCCCGGCCACGAGGCCCAGCCGGAGTGGGAGGACTTCATGGACGCCGAGGACTACATCAACGACGAGGAGAGGTTCAACGTCACCCACCGGATCCAGCTCCTGTTCCCCAAGATCGACGTCGCCCCCGCCGACGGCTTCGCGTCCGCCGACGAGCTCGCGGACTGGAATTTCCAGATTGCGCTCAGGGAGGTCATGCACCGGTCCGCGAGGGACATGGAGCTGCATGACAAGAACAAGGACGGCTTCGTCTCGTTGGGAGAGTACGATCCGCCGAGCTGGAGCCGGAGGGACGATGAAGGTCTGATTTTTATCCCTTTTTTTTTATAGTTTTGGTATAATCCATGGGAAAAAGAATCATCTTTCTGACATTATTCGATAAGCCTCCATTAAATGGAGAATCGTTCTTAATTCTTCTCATCCTACCCCTGACCAAGTTACTAAATCGAGATATAAGCAAGTTCATGTTATGCTAGGAACCGCGGACGCTCCGAATATTAGTGCATGTGTCACGAAGTGTCAGACACGTATCAGATACGACATAGACATGCCAAAAATAAACCACGGCATGCCAAAGTCGGTCACTGTTTGTCTTGTGTCGTATTCGTATCCGTGCAATGTAGATGTTATGAATCAATATATGTTTATGCTTTTGGTATCATGCGCCAGATTCTCCACTTTTGGGCATTTAGTATAGTGCTAAAAGAGGAACCAAGTTTTAGGCCTCTTGTTAGTACATTGATGTCCATCTAATCTTATTGCGATTCGTAAAGATTTTTCTTCAGTTCTTTTGTTATTAACATGCAAAACTAGCCCTTAGAAATTGCTTAGTTTGTCTTAGTTCTCATCATGTCATGAAAACCCAAGTTACTATGCCTTTGCAGTGGGAATTTGTCCTTGAAATTTCTCATTTCAAAAACATGTTAGGTACATCATTTGATCTTCAGTATATTTCTACATGGAAACCAGTGTGACCTTGGTCATAAAGTTAATCTATTCGGACCTGCCGTCATTAAATAAGGCTATGCTGTTGCATCTAAACCAATTATTGCCTGACACACGATAACCTATCGAACATCAAATCTTTTAGAATCCTTGTTTGCGACTCTTAGGTTTATATATCCAACTCCTTTAATGTTGATTTAGTTCGAAGTTCATCTGCCTCACTCTCTCCTATCATGGAATGTAAATGGACCAAGTTAAGAGTTGTCAAAGAGGGGTGTCTCAGCGTCTGGTAATAATCCTTCTCATGAACTCATCTCTTGTTAATGAGATCCCTTCACATCCCATTACTTACTGAGCCTACCCCTACAGTAGCATATGTTTATTAAATTTATGTATTCCGCAATTGGAACCGTATCACATACCCAAACCAAGAATCTGATAACAATAGGCAAACACAGAGTTGACTGAAATATTATAAATTAGTTATAGTTATTATTAGCTATCAAATAGAAAACTACTAAGGTAAGATTTCTTAGATCAGAAAAAGCTAGGTCTACCTACTTGGCACCCACCGCTGCCCTGGCTCGGACTCTCTGAGTTTTGCATCAAAACCTATAGGATTAATATTTGGTCGACAACTGGTCATAAAATGTTTAGTTTGTGATGTTTCTTGACATTGGATCATGCTTCTCAGCCAACCCCAATTTTATGAGAAAATATCTATTATAAGGATGATTCTGACAAATTGTATATATAAATTGTTGCTAGATAATACTTCATCCAGTTATAATATGGGTTGGTGGAAAGAGGACCACTTTAATGCTTCAGATGTGGATGGGAATGGCCTTCTGAATCTTACAGAGTTCAACGAGTAAGTCCAATATTCACATCCATTGTTCATTTTCTTATGTCTTTCTGCTGATATTTTCGGTCATGTTCCTCCAGCTTCTTACATCCAGCAGATAGTACAAACCCAAAGCTAATTCAGTGGCTGTGTAAAGAAGAAATAAGGTGGAACCTCTCTCATCATATATTTGAATCAATAATGCCTCAAGTATGTTTATTTATCAAATTTTCTAGCTTGCATGCACTTCCTTGTTTGTCAAAAACTCGTCTCCATGCTAGTTCATCTTTGAGTTTATGCCTTTATGGTCATGTCTTAATTCTGAAGGTATGATGGTCTTGGAAAGATGACTCTAGGCGTTCATAATTTATAAAAGAAAAAGTATGACAACAAACCTCAGGTGTGCACCAAGGTTTTCTTGTGCAAAAAGAAGAAGATAAAAATAGAAAATGCATGCGTCACACAAACTTGTAAAACATGTCGTAGAATGAACAGGTTTTCTTGTGCAAAAAGAAGATAAAAATAGAAAGTGCATGTGTCACACATAAACTTGTAAAACATGCCGTAGAATAAACTAGTAAACCACTAAGGGTCGTAAACTTTATATGTTGGTGTTCTGAAGGCAAGGAAATAATTGAAAATTTTCTCTAAAATTTCATTGTTCAATCATGACCATGACAATACTGACACATAGTTGGACAGCATAATTAAGCATTATTGATTTTCAACCTAATTAAGAAACAAAACTTTAAAGCTAAATGCACTGTTTGTACTCAATAATGTACATTATAGAGAAGCTACAACATTCGCTTCCAACAATGCAAATATTAGAAGGATAGATGGAGTAGAAAGTGTTTTTCACTTCAATTATTCTGACTGAAGAAGCCTTGATGAGAAAACAATATGAAAAATGGGTTTATTTTAATGATAAATTAGTTGCTCCCATCGTCCCAGGCTGATCAAATAGCTATACGTAGTAAATACCAGCCTAAAGCAGTATTAGGCATGTGTCAAATTCTTGTCATGCTTGTTGGCAACTCATTTTGAGTTTGTAGCAGTTCTTTTGTTAATCAACTAAATTTCTTAAGTACTATCCTCAAGGGATATTATGATAAGTTCATTTGACCAATGGAGTTTCTGGACTACTTTGCAGATTATCCATCCCATTTTCTTCAGGAACTTTATAATTTGTAGGATGTCTTAGGTTTATGCAATTCACGAAACCTTGTTTTTCCATCTTTCATCTGGACTCTTTTTTTTTAAAGGAACCTTTCATTGGTCTAGACCTTTGTTTCCTGAGCTGTTATTGTGTGACCAATAAGGTACAAATTTTACTTGCTGCTCACTGTCCTTTCTTCATAACAAGTCCCTCTTGTCTGCAACTGCCTTCTTTGGATAGTTGGCACTAGCTTGTAGAATTTTCCATCAGATGGATTGTCTGGTATAACATGTAGTTGCTCCCAGTTTTGAGCCTTCTTGTTTAATTTTTGTGCTTAGATAGTTCCATTCTAAGGGATGAGAGCTCGGGTGACTGTTACTATTAATCAGCAGGTTTCACAGAGCATGTACTTCTTGCATATCGATGTAACTTCCTAGGAAAAAGGATGGAGTAGAACTAATTATGACTTAAAATGCATCAGTATGTGCAATAAGAATATGGTTGAAATCATAATTACATAGGTTGGCATTTTAAGAAGCTAACTGTAAGTCAGATCTGTTAGGGTAATTCAAAAGGGTAAAACACTTGTAAAAATAGTTAACATGAGTAACTGGGCTAAGGTAAAGTAATTTAAAATGATAAAACACTTATCAAAATAACTAACATGGGTAATCATGCTAAGTAAGTTACGGATAATTATTTACCTGTACAACAGATATTATGGCTTGTTTGACGGTGTAGAACTTAAATTGGCATGTAAGTAATTTCCCTTAGACGACACCATTTGATTGACTATGATTGTCGGATTTCAGTTACATCTTTTCTATAAAATGAGATGAATCACAATTACTGTAGTGGGATTCACTCTCAAAGCAATATAAATTCCAGCTCATTGATTTGGAGTAACATCATGTGCACTAGACTCAAAATAGTTCCTATTATCGGCAATGGAATCCCAAGTACATCGAGCAACACTTAAGAGTTAGAGAGTAACATGACTTCAACATTCCAAATATAAGAAACCAAACATCGTAAATTGGAATTACAAGTCAACAAATCTTATCATCCAGGCTTCTCCCACTAGAAGGATTCGGCTATGGAAAACAAGTTCTTCTTCAAAAGAATTGACAAACTTATAATGGCTAGTTTTCAACCTGATGTAGCTCATGTAGCTATATACAAGAGAGGGAGTTCCCATAAAACAAACCTAGTGCATCATTTGGCGGGTATGTAATTCCCACTTTTGGCCATGCAGTTTATTCTCATGCAACCAAGATCTAATTGGTTAGTAATTCTATGGTTTGGAAATCAAGTCATTTGTGACTGTTTGTGGACCTGAAGCATAGATGTTTATCTGCTTACCATGAGATAGAATATGATAATTTCAGAAGTCGTTTGAGGAGACAAATCAAGAATCTTAAACAAGCGACTTTTAGGGGAAGGATTGAGAGCATGAAATTGATTAACTCATTCAGTTGTGCTCATTTTTTTGGACATGTTTTTAACTGCCTAGCATTTGGACATGTTTTTAACTGCCTAGCATTTGGACTCATAAAGCATGGTTGGTTACTTGCCCTTTTATTATATATATTTTCTTTTAGTGCCATGACTATTCTACAACCATAAAGAAGTGTTTGTCCACTTCAACCATCATACTCAATTCTATGAGTGACATTATTTTCGAATTTCAGTCTCACTATCACGGTTAATGATTTGACTCTTAATAGCAATGGAGTCCTCATAGGTATCACTTGACTATCACTGTGTGATCATAGCGCCTTGGGAAAATTCTGGTTCAACTTATTTTAAACAGCTCCATATGACTTTTTTCTGTTATATTTATTCTTGTTTCGACTCTTGACGTGCATCATCTCGACACCTAAGCAGGCTGCATGACGTAGGGAGCAGCTGTGCCTGTATAGGTAGTTCATGTAGACGCTAAAGCAAGTGGCATGTGTGCCTTTTGTCTTTGAAACCACTTAAGCTGGCACCTCAGCTGCCTTTTTGAACAATGTAGAGTGCTGTATTTAGCTGCTTCCTGTATGCTGTATTGGCAGATTACATACAGTACCAGTTTGCTTTGCTAGTCTGGCTGACAATATAGATCAGCTATTCTTTTAGACTTTAGTGCCTTCATACTGTTTTCACCCTAAGGCCTTACACATAAAATTGAAGGGAGTCCAATGTGAAGTTTTAATTTTATTGCTGAAGAAATAAAGATTATTTATATAATTTAGATTCAAACAAAAAGTGACTATATGTCCTCTCACTAGGTTCTTTGATGTGGCGAATATGGCAGGGGACAGAAGGTGAATCTTTCAAGGAAAAGGGCCAACATTTTTTTTGGCTAGAGCTTCTTTTAACAAAAGGAAAAAGCATCTAGTGGTCCTCTTGGTGTTGGTTTTTTTTCCTTTAGGGTGGCATGTATAGCAGGACAATGAAAAGTGAAATCCTTTGGAAGAACAAGCAACGGCATTAAATTTTTTTTTTTGGAGGATTATGATGCAATTTGTGTGATTCTGGAGATCTTTGATATTGTTTCAGCAACCATAACTGCTAATGTGTTTTATCTAGGAAACTGGGTTTTTACCATAATCTACAACCTTCTAGAACAGATTACACACGCTTCGGGGATTATAGGTAGAATATCATTTCTAAGCAATACCAATCCATTAAAACGGATCACAGAGCTATCGTGTAGTATCATGGAATACCCATCTTGACAAGAGATTATCCATATGTTAAGATATCTATGACAAGGGCTATAGCTCAGTTATTCATCTTTTTGCTCTATTATAGTGACAAATTTTGTGTGAATATGTATTAACTTAGTTTTGCCTTCTGATGAATATCTGGTCTTAATAAGATCTCATGTGTAATTGCTAACTATGCCTTTCCAGGGAAAGGGATCAGGATAAAGATGGGAAGCTTGACTTTCAAGAATTCTTTCATGGACTTTTTGATTCAATACGAAACTATGACGAAGTTCACAATGAGTCTGATACTTCAGAGACAGCACCTGCTAAGAAATTGTTTCAAGACCTTGACAAGGACAATGATGGGTACACATCAGGAGAGCTGCGATCTTTTCACTTATTTGGAAAATGTACTCATACAGAATGCTTACAGTCAATAATTTGCTTTCCAGATTCTTGTCGGATGATGAATTGAAAGCTGTTATTGGCAACCTTCATCCTTCAGAACATTACTATGCAAAGCAACAAGCTGATTATGCACTATCACAGGTAATGATTTTGAAATCTTTTTTATGCTTCTTCATTTTATCACGATCAGGTATATCCTTGGTGCATCTCAGTAGTATCAACCTCTAATGGTATAAAAATCCTTGTCTTTTCTAGTCATAATTATTTGCAAAGCCTAAACCATTTCCCTTTTCTGTCAAGAGTTGTGCCTTCACAGTTGGTAATAATCCAGGATTCTGGTTCAGTATGACTGTTCAACATGGTTGAGTTAATATGATGCCCCTCTCTCTCAATTACTTATCAATGTTTTAAGAAAAGGATTAATCAGTTGTTCATCAGCCACTTAATTCAATCAATCGGGCGACTGATTTGTCGGAAATTTCAAGCGGCAGCATAGTTGCCATTAATTAGTAGCCAGCCATGGACCAAGCGCATAATGGAAACTACTTAATACAATTAATTGTTCTTCCTTAATATTCATTACCTTTGTGAGTCCATTTCCAAAGTTCTTCCTCTCTTTCTTTTGAAGAAGTATATTGAGTTGATTCAGGGAACTAGAAAACCACCTCTTTGCGGCTAGTAGCATGTACCTTGAACCAATGTGAAAGCTGGTGCCTCTTTTTCTTTTCTTTTTAAAAAAAGAGGGTAAATACCTAACCTAGGATCACCTGGATAGTGCCTCAATTGTCAACCCTCAACTTAGGCTATGAGCGAAACTTTGAGGATATGCCTCTGTCTCAAAACATGGGTCATCAAGAAGCATACTCTTGGCCAACATACTCATGATGAGGTGATAGACAACATTTTTGTTGTACTTTACCCTCATTTCCCTATTCTATTGGCTTAGGAAAAAAAGCCTCTTAGTACAAATTCTGTGTTTTGCTGTGTCTTAATTTTGTGGTCATTTTTACCTACCATCTATGTATTGCTTTATGTAATTGATGTGTAATGTACGAAAAATGCGACTAGGAGGAAGAGAGAGAGAGAGAGAGAGAGAGAGAGAGAGAGAGAGAGAGATTAAATTATGTGAAATGCTTCGTGACTTAGTGAGTAGTAGCCAATAAAAAACTGGAAAATATCCGTTGAGAAAATCAATTTTGTTTTTATTAGGGAATAGGGAACTATTGGAAGATTACTTTCAGGTGGATGCGATATCAATTTGCATATTCAAATTAAACCCAACAGTAGTCATATTTGCAAGGATAAAACTTGAAACACAATTGCTGTTTGATTTTAGGTGCCTCAATAAAGCATCTTTTTTTATATGTTCAAACAAAACTTGTAAATATTAATATCGACCTTTCTCTTGCTAGATTTGGATCTTTCATACTTTTACGTCAACTTAAATAATTATTTCCCCCCTTAAATCTGTTATCCACCATTTTTCTTATAGAAGAAGATATAGGATAGCATGCAATTGTGAAGTTATACATATGCAGAGAGCTTGCTAATACTGTTAGATATTTATATGAAGTAATGGAAGAGAACTATAATAAATAGAGATCAAGAACTACATGGGAAAAGCTGCAAAACATGAAAACAAGAAGGAAAATCTTTATTGGTAGAATGGTGAAGGAAAATAAAATATAAAAGAAGAAATTAAAATATTATATAGAACCTTAGGGTCTGCTTGGATTGAGGGAAAAAAAGTAGAGTTAAGTGGGGTTAAGTGAATGAAAGTTTAATGAGGAGGAGGGGTGTCAATAAATTTAACCTTGCTTGGATTGGAGGGAGAGTTAAGTGGGGTGAGTTTAATAACTCTTGCTTCGATTAAAGGTTCTCACTGGGAGGAGGATTAATAAAAATACAATAGTTACCAAAATATTCTTATTACATGTGGTATAAGATTAGATTTGATTAAGATTTGGGATAAAGCGAGAAGAGACGACGCACCTGGATGACATCAGGTTGAAAGCCATGAAGATGGAGCAACATGTTGAAAGCAAGAAAAATGGAGCTTATAGGACAACCAAGGGGTACATATGACTTTTTGAATAACAATTCCTCACTTCCCCTTGTTAACCCTCC
This sequence comes from Iris macrosiphon, assembly GCA_036927795.1. Classification (NCBI taxonomy): domain Eukaryota; kingdom Viridiplantae; phylum Streptophyta; class Magnoliopsida; order Asparagales; family Iridaceae; genus Iris; species Iris macrosiphon. Next base: position 207,607,583 of record JAYESA010000008.1, read on the forward strand.
GATTTGGGGGGAAAGAAATTTGTACAAAAGAAGGTTAAACAAACCTCTACTTAACCCTCTATGACTCCCTCTCCTAAACCCCCACCCTCTAACCAAGCATGGTTTTTCCCTCACTTTACTTCCCCTCACTTAACTCTCTTCACCTTCAATCCAAGGAGACCCTTAATTTATAAGTAGGATATCTTTGGTTTCATCTGTCATCAACTGGACCCTTAAGTTATACATAGGATTTCTTTGGATTCATATAAGCCCACATCTTGAAGTTAAGAACAGACTTTGACTATGGTTTCAGTTATACCCCTTTTCTCCCTTCTTTTCCCCTTTACCAACTCATTTACAACCTAAATTAAGGTTTGGGTAGGGCTAGGGTTTCAGTAAACACCCTCACCACCCTTTTCCCCCATCTATGGCTCCCCTTTGTCTTGTGACAACAAGAATAAAGGGTTCTTACGGCAGGAGTGTTGTCACAAGGAATACCAGCCGTGAAAGGTGGACATTGGCATAAAATTGGCATACCAGACTTTTTTCCCTTTTCCTTGTATTCTCCCTCCTTCACTTGCTTTAGTACTGACTAGCAGCTAGGCTTCTTAGGTGCTAGTTGTCAGTTGTCATCCCAGTCGCGCCTCAATATCTACCTTTTGGAACGTTGTTAAGGGTACTAGCAACAAAGAAATTCAAGAGTTTAAGAAGTTCAAAATTTGTTACTGAAAACCAATAAAGAAACAAAATACAGAAACAAACGGTCTAGTCCAAGTTAGGAATTATTCGATCAATGTAAAATTAGGTTCAACATAGGCAGGATTGCTTCCAGGTATATGAAAATAGGAAACTATCGGACCCAATCCCCGATCAAGATTCAGAAGTATTTAGGAGAGTCACTTGTTATAGCTAGCTAACTTACTCAAGATTAAGTTTACGATGAATGTATAACCATTCCAGTGCATGTTTATACATGTGAAGAAAATATACCAAGAACCAACTAGGTAATTAAGCTTATGAGCCCAATCTATGGGAGAGAATAAGAATAGGTCTACCATGGAAGCTTATTTCCTTAGTACACTGATAAAAATATTCGAAGTGAAGAGAGATCTATACATGCTTTTCGTTGATTTGGAAGTCATCAGTGAGTTTGTACTTTGTAGGGGAATTACAAGATGGGTTTTAGAAAAGAAAAGAAACACTATGAAACTGGTGCTTTTATCAATGAGGTAATAAGGTCATGTATGATTGACTTGTCACTATTTGAGGTCAATTTGAGACTGTACCATTTCTTATCACCATAAGATTATGTCAAGGGTCGTCATAAGCTGTTATTTCTTTTCTGAGCACTCTGAAAAAGGTTACTTGGTGTATGGTGGTTGCCAATTGTAATTGTCAATCGTGTGTTAGTAACTTGGTTCATGAACTAGGGAATTAATTTCTGAGGCAGAAATATTGAGTCTTCTTTATATATATATATATATATATATATATATATATATATATATATTAACACAAAACGAATATATAAAATCGATAAGTTCAAAACTTGTTGGATATAAACATAGTATATAAATATAATTTTGAGATGTCTAGAAGAAGAAATGAGAGTTGTTATGATGGACTAAAATACAAAGGAGAGATTGCTTTTACTACCCGAGTTAGCAAATTTGTGGAGGATGTTCATAGAAATAAAACAAAGTGGGTGGAGTTATTGTAGACGTGGCTTCTGGCCAGACTCTGGAAAATGCTTCATGGTGCATGACGCAGATGATTTTATGTTTGAGGAATAGGGAACACTTTCTACTTTGTGGTCAAAATATATAGTTTATCTAATGGGGAAAAATATATGAAATGTAGCTTTCACAAAGTTACAACAAAGAGACTTGTTCACGTTGATGGACAAGAAATGCAAAGTGTGATTGCTTATATTACTTAGGAGTTAGATCTATGTTTGATCATGATGATATAATTATGGAGGATGTCTTTCATATAAAGAATTGATGCATGGTTCAAGTGGAGACGTAACTATGGGTTTGTCATATGATCGTAGTAAACTTTGAAATTGGGAAGTAATTTATATAAGACGGTTACAAGACCAGCTATGCTTTGTACAAGTCCAGATTGTTGAGGAATAGAGACATGACTAAATAAGAATGTTGGGTTGGATGAGGATTGAGTAACAATACAGTTGAAGGCAGGATGAGTTCATTGATGGGAACTAGAGGTCACTGCAACCAAGGATCAGAACGAGGAGAATATTTTCCAATGGTTTGAACATATGATGTTGCGAAGATCAATAGAATCATTGGTTGGAACAAGTGACAGAGCTATAGTTGTAGAACAGTAGAAGTTGCTAGAAAAGGGCTAGACCAAATCAAACATGGCTTGAGGAATAAGTAAAATATAATTTGGTATTCTGGTATTGCAAAGGAGATTGCCCTGAATAGAGTTAAATGGAAGAAAAGCACTCACATAGCTGACCTTCAAAAGTTTATGATAAATATTTTGAGCAAACCTAGAAATGATTACTGAGATCCTTCAAGAAACACGTTTAACATAGGCGACTGTGTATACATTTTGGAAAGCCAGTCACTTGGAAGGTGGGTTGCATGGGTATGGATATGGACAATAAAAATTTAGAATAAGTTCTAGAAAATCTAGGATATGAGTATATACCATTTGTGTGGTTATATACAACAGTAGAACACAATTATATATGTAGTAAGGATATTATATTTTAATAATATCTACACCTTTATATGCTTTAGATAATGACTAGATTCCATACGATTCTAGAAAGGACATCTATTTCTTTTTAAAACTTTTTCTTCATCGTGTATGACAAGATTGTGACTTGTGCTGAAGCAACTTCAGCTATGTTTTGGGAACTGTTGGAATCTGGACGTGGGCTGACTATATTTGACGAATGTGAGGAGTATAATACTGGGTTTGTGTTAGGCACAAATATTGTTCTTTGGAGGCGTGTCCATGTAACCTTGTTGAAATTTGAAGTTTTATTTTTATTATTTATTATTTATTTATTATTATTTTTTTGAGATGCCCAGCGTAACGCTCGGGACTTTGTGCACGCTGCATTGCATGCCTTTTGGGCCCACTGCCCCCAACTCCCACCATTTTTTTATAAATGGAAGGAATAATACGCCCCTGTGGCTCGATCCACCAATCTTTCACCACCCAGCCAGGGCTCTTATGGTTCTTCCCGGTAACCACAAGGGTCACTCGTGTATGTCAGAAATGAAATATCTTAAGCTTTATATTTCATCACATTATTCAAAGTTTACTGAAACTAAGCTTAATGTTTCCCATCTGTGTTGATCATGGTGATAGCATACCTAATCTATTTCCCTAGCAGGTTTCTTCCAGAATGAGATGCATAGGTTTTGTTGTGCCATTAACCACAATGTTAAGCGGTATAATCCCCATCATCTGAACGAAATCTAAAGATTAAAGTTGATTTAGTTTACTGTAAGCTATGTTGCACAAACACAGATATGACAAGACATATACGATAATACACCACAAGGACACGGTGACACGGACAAGGCACCAATTTTGGTGTGTCCTGGTGTATTTTGGGTTGTCCTGGTTGTGCCCGATACGTGGTTGACACGGCACAGCGCAGATTTTTGGATTGTCCGTGCTTCCTAGACTGTAAGAGTACTCAGAGACATTGAATAAGCATAATAGTGGTTCTGTGAGAGCAAGGAAAGAGAATCCTGTTATCATATTCTATGAATCTCAATGTTTCTGTTTCGACTGCCCTGCTTTACAGGAACTTTCTAAGTATTTAATTTCTTATTTCCTTGACCTGGCTATGAATTGTCCTGGTTATTTCTTTTTTCTCTATATAGTTCATATTTTTCGTTTACAAGGAAAACTCTTTAATTTATGCAAGCATTGACTCTCGTGCATATGTAGCTATATATATTTGTCCAAAGGGTCATTTTTCCTGATTTTAAAGTGATGTAATTCTTTTGAATTATGCAGGCAGATGCAGATAAAGATGGGCGCCTAACTTTGACGGAAATGATTGAACATCCATATGTATTTTATAGTTCTATCTTCAATGACGACGACGATGACGACGATTTTCATGATGAGTTCCGCTAGTGCTCTCCAGGTTTTGCATTGTTCCTATGGAAAAACAATTTTTGTTTAAATACTTCCAATTTTAACAAACTATTATTCTTACAGGGCTGGCATTTAATTGCGAAACATACAACCTTTGGCTTTGTACTTCTGCAAGACTATAAGCACCAGGTGTTCCAGTAGAAGTAAATTTTAGGTCAGCCCTACATCCTTCCCTTTCTTTTATTGTTGGTATTTTCAGCCATAATTATCCAAGGGCTTGTTAGGTCTTCTGACCTGCAATTTGTTTTTATTAGCATCAACTAGGTATATCGTTTGTCTATTGTATAGAACACGTGAATAGGCACTGTTCTTACATGGCTGGTGTATCCCAATATAATATCGTCCAGTATGTTGGTATCAGTTACTGACCTATATCAGTTTTTTGATATATATACTTTCGGATTGTAGATCGAGTAGCACAAGTAGAATGAACTTTGATAGGTAGCATATTCGATCTATGCTCTAAGTTACAGTTCATACTGTCCCCTAAAGTAGTGGTTGGAGTATCTTCATATCAGCTTTTCAAGATCTAGCTTGGAAAACAACTGAAACAGGAATATTTTCTTTTCAATGTGCAAGAAAGAATGCCTTTCCATCCTGCACTAATTCCAACATGATATGCAATATCTTTTACAGGTCTGAATGTTAGCTGAGTCGAACAGTTCATCTAGCAAATCTGGATTTTGATATGCAGCTCAACGATTTAATTTCTCTATGTTGTTGTATGAAGCTTTAGATTTTGAGTCATATATATGTAAAATAGAAGAATAGTTTGTACCATTTTTTTAGATAAATACATGGTAGTTATGTTATTTACTTTGTAACATTTGATTAATTATGCGAACATCCTTCCCTATTCGAATTTGTAATATTTTGGAAACGTTGATTGTCAACAGTGCTTCAGGCGGTCTGATTTACCGAATTTGTCAGTACAATGGCCTACTAGTTGTTTGATTTCAGAGTAGACTTCCTGATCAAATGCGTCCTCTCCAAACATTTTAGGGGGCAGCTTCACATGTTCTCCCGCGACACACACCCTTTCCCTCACGTATTTGTAAAATGAACAGTTGATACGTTTCCAATCAGAATACAACTTGGTAATCTCTGGGATGTGTCCAATCTGCCACCTCAACCTTTTTGAGATTTCTGTGAGGCATCTTGCAAAGTTATCAATCTTGGTCAGACCAATAAATTGAATTTTTGATTGTTTATAGTTCCTGGGCCACCTTGTTGAAAAGGCCATTGGCATAAATCTTGTATAGTTTTGATAAAAAATGCTATGTGAATTACTGATAGGTTCTCCAGGAGCTACTCTATGTTAACATAGGAAGGAGTGTGTTAAATTTGCCATAAGAGTCAAATGCTATTGATTGCTTCTTTCTGCACATATTTTTTTTAGTTTCAGGGACGATTGAGTTTATCCTGGCCTACTGAATTATGAGACAGGACCAAGGCCCTACAGATGCTGAAACTCTCGCCAAGCTATCAGTGAGGAACATGGGTTTGTGGGTTTCAGTCAGATCCTTTGATTCTAATAGCTTTGACTTGTTATGGTCTTTTTCTTTCTCCCTTTTTTTCTTTTTCTTGGTAACAAAGTGGGGAAAGGGACTACCAGAAAGGAGGCAAACATTTTCTCACATTGATAATTCCTCCCGTTGGTAGGAGGGAGGGGCAGTGCAGATGAGAAGAGTCCATATCAAAAGCCTCATCTTGACTGTGCACATGGCATCATCCTGTTTGATGGACTAGCACTACTCAAGGTGGTCACAAGTTAAGGCAGAGAGAGGCTCCTCTCACTTACCAACACATGTAAATGACACTGATGATTGATGAGAGTGGTGGGGACCCTACAAAGCTCCCATCCCATTTTTCTTTCTTCCACTCGATCAGTATGAGCATTTGATATAGATTTGGTACGCAACACAGAAGTAATGTAGGGTAGTGGCGCGAAAGTAGCCAGCGACACAGAGTGGTTTCGCGGAGGTCGACAAGCAGGATCCCACAGTCATGTCCCGATCTCGAAGGATCGTAAGTCATCACTGGACGTGATGTCGTGTAAGTTTAAGTTGTGCTTGCACAAGATATAATACATGTACAATAACAACATAGACAATGGATACAAAAGCAACAAAATTTTAAATGTAGGAAACCAAATATTAACACTTTGATTTGAACCGAAAATACTTCTTTTATGGGATTACAATATACTCTTGTTGGCTGATGTCATAACTGGCTTACATCTCTTTGAAACTCGAAAATAGCCACAATACCTTTACATCATATCCCTTTATTAGGACAGAAATAAAGCACCTTGAAAAAAACTTGCAAAACTGAAATGGAAAGTTTCGAGGCGACGAGCACAGTTCCACTAGATTAAATGAGCTCCTAGTGCCTCAGAGTATCCTCCTGTTTCCTGTTACTTGGAATTCCCTGCAAACGTGTGTCAGTATTCAACGTGTACTGGTGAGCGATCGTAGCTGAATTCACCTGAAATCAACACTAAGTAAATATGTGAAGCTAACAACTATTATTAGGTGATCTTTCTACTTGTCTAGATTTTTTGTTTTTTTTACAATTCATGTAAAACGTAAACAATAAAATAGACCATTTATACGATGATTCTTACCAACAATGATTATCCATCTCTGCAGCAGACAAATATTAACACAAATTGCATATATGTATAAAACTTATGAGTTTATCTTTACATCAAACAGTTAAGCTTGTAAAAAGAAAATTCTAACATGCGACATAACTATATGATGGTCCATGAGCTTTACTCCTAATGATTAGCAGTTGGGACGTACAAGCTCATCTCACTAATAGACTGACACCCCCTGATCGCGAGGACTTCTAGCCTGATGATGTCATGTTCTCTCCTAAGCCAAACGATTTTCAGTGCCCCAGAAACTGATGTAGAGCTACGTCCTTGTGCACAAGTTGTCCAGACCAATGCATGAATGCAACTTCTATCATATAAAATACTATTATGCAACAGTTTAACCAATGAGCACACATTTGTAAACCCCCTGATTTTTTAAAATTTTAAAAACTGGATTTTTCACAATTTTCTGGAATTTTCTGGGATTTTTCTGTAATTTAAAAACAGGGTTTTAATTTTTAAATGATTTTTAAATTGATAATAAATGATATTAAAATATTATGAAAATAATATTTTTGGATGTAAAATGAAAAACTGGACTTAGGGCAATTTTTCTGAAATTTATTGGGCCTCGGACCTATTTTTAAACACCTAAAAAGTATTTTAGTTAATTATCTATTTATTTATTAAATTTACTGTTTTTTTATATTATTATTATTCTTATTTAATATCGGCCCGGCCCATTTCCCCTTAGCCCAGCCCATTTGGGCCCAACCAACCCGGCCCAACCCTGGCCTGACGGGTCGGGCGGGTCGGCCAGACCCGCACCCGACCCGCACCCGACCCGCTCCCACCTCTCTTCCCCCACGACCCGACTCGGCCGCCGCGTCCCCCGCTCCGCCCGCGTCTCCCGCCGCCCGCCGCGCCACGCCCCGCACCCCTCGGCCACGACGACCCCGCCACGCCCTCCGCCATCCTCGGCCTCCCCCTCCCCTCTCCAGCCCTATAAACCCCCCCCCCCCCCCCGAGCTTCCTCCGGCCAGACCACCCCTCTCCGCCCTAGCCACCGCCACGGTCGCCGTCGCCTCCGCCCACCGCTGCGACGCCGCCGCCGCACCACCCTGCCCAGCCCAGCCTCCCTCTCTCCTCCTCCCCCGACCCAGCAGCAGCAAGCAGCAGCTCCCCCCCGGCCGTCCGACGCCGCCTCCGCCGCTCAGCGTCGCCGTACGCCGCTGCCGTGTGCCTCGCCGCTGCCCCCGGCCCCCTCCGCCTCAGCCCGGCCGTCCTCCGCCGAATTCCGACGAGGAATCCCAAACCCTAACCCTAATTCTTCCCTGTGTCAGACACAAGTCGGACACATGTCGGACACGGTTTGACCCTGGTTTTCGGGCCCCCTTCAGGTGCGTGTATCTTTTCGCTCGTAGCTCCGTTTTCGATTTCGTATATTGCGTTGCGAAGCCTGTATGACCCTCTCGGTGTCCGGACAAACTGTTCGGGGCATCGCGTCCTGTGGTGATCGCACACCGCGATCCAAAACAGGAAAAAACCAGACCCTGTTTCACCCCAGAACTGAGTACGCCCCGCCAAACGGGACGACTTGGTCGCGTGCGATCTTCACAGATATGTACGCCTCGTCGATACGGACGTGTGGGATTTCGCGGAAGCTGATTCGGGTGTGCGTGCACACCGGAATCAACGCGTATCCGCGGACATCGTCCCGTATCCGTACTTTCTGGAACGCGCCCTAACTTTGTGTACACACGTCGGATCGAGACGAAACTTGCGCCATCGGACTCGTAGCGATACGCTGGTCCTGTGGGTCAAGTTTGGTTCGATTCTGAGAACGTTGACGAAATCGCGTGTCGTGGGCCCCATAGGCCCCGCTCGACGGACGATTTTGTGTTCGGCTCATCGGAATCCAATTCTGAAAGTTCCATTGGGTTCATATCAGCGTTTCTGACCTATTGACACTGAGTTTGGTGAAATTGGAGACCGTTGACCCGGACGCATTTTTCGGTGCAAAGCGGGCCCACCGGTGGACCCCGTTTTGGCCCGAAACTGCCATTTTTGCCCTTGTCTTCAAATTGGACCCAAGGACAGGCGTTTCTAGCTGATTGATATTTTCTGGATCTGATGGTGATGTTTGTTTCAGTAACCGGAGTACCGCCTGCAATTTCAGCTGAAGTCAGAGCCGCAATTGGAACAGGAACCACAGGCAAGTGTACCTTGCCAAATCCTGCAGCTTGCTAATTATTTTCTGGATTTAACTATGCAATAATGGACAAGTAAAGCTTGCCAAATCTCAGTAATCCTTGACATAGTATTTTAATGGATTTCTTGTAGAATTAAATATAACATGTTTAATTGCTTAACCTAGGGAACGTATGACGTACCTAGTGTCCGATCATAGTCGGGTACCGACACCGTACGCGGTGTTGGGTTCGTCATTTAGAGATGGATTTACGACTCCCTTACTTTGTACTTGACCTATCAAGTACCCTACAACCCAGGACACTTGACACTATCATGGACAGAATCCTCCTGAGATATTCGTGGTGATTCTGTATAGGATACAGGACTTGATAGAGACATATTATAGACAGTATGACTTGTTGCATTAGTTATAATCCCGCTGACATGGACATGAGACGTTATGGTCATGGCTTGCGTGATTACATTGGGTGGGAAGAGACACACAGACTACAGGCTGATATTATATATAAAACATAGTATATATCATAGTGTAATTCATAGTTATTGCCGCTACCGGCTCCCCGACACAGAGCTTGTAGTGGCTTCAGCCTGAGCTCTAGTGCTGCTCTCATATTGCATATCACATAGTTTGTTACTTAGTTTACCCTGATGATTATTTTATCTGCTGCACCGTATTTATTTTGGCTTGTATTTTCTGTACCTTGCTGTCCCCTGAGGACCTGGATCCGGATTATGTCCCCAGGTACAGCTGAAGAGAACTACCCAGAGGTGTACGGTACCGGAGCACTCCTTGGAGCAGAACCAGGAACAGAGGACGAGATAGTGGCCGAAGATTTCTCCTGAGACCGGCTTTATCTACACAGTATTTCCATTTTATTTCCTGTCTATTTTTCCTTAAATGTAACAGACATATTCTCGGATTGTTTCCCGAGATAACCTAATTTGATATTGCATATTTATTTCTATTGCATTTATTTCCTGGCATTAATCTGTGTTATTTCTGTGGATGAGATTAGTAATACCTGAGACTTGTACTTAGTACTGCTAGACTACAGCTTAAGCATGCCCTGATGGATCCATTAATTTGGGTTGTCCATCAGTGCGTGCTGCTGGCCATTGCTCACGTGCTCAGTCCCTCGTCATTTTGGGACTGGGGCGTGACAACATTTCTATCTTTTATTTTTTTTTCATATCGATCACTGACAAATCATAAGAGGTTTTCTATATACTTCTTGTTGCACAGCATATGATTAAGGGACATGTAGCATTTATCTAAACAAGTGTAGCGACAATTCTATATTTCAAGCATACAATTCCACTCTTTTATCTTATCTTGGTTATTGTGGTTTCATTGAACATAGGGGTATACATTTAGCATGGACAATGTATTTTTTGTTAAGGCGTGAAGATAAATGATTCATCGAAGGGCCGCGAAGCCACTCACCAAATAAATCACTCTAGAGAAAGGGCAGCCTTACGAACCGACCACAGCTGACTTATGTGTCATGAAATTGCACCAACACTTGATTCAGAATGAATACGTAGCGAGGGAAAGCGAACAATGAAAATTAAATTATCGAAAGCAACATAAAAACGCATTCAACAAAATCAAGCACCGAAAATATCCAACGAAAACTCTTCGACTCATTCCAATAGAAGCCAATTCATGAGTTGAAAATGTTCACTGCATTCCTTCCATGATCGATTAGGCCGTAAGTTTTCTCCGATACTCAGTTTCAACTAAGTCAACAAGCCGCTGGAAGCGGGATACTACACCCGCGATCATGTTAGTTACGCAGAACTAGTTAAAAAGACTTGTTTTTAATTGTCAAGTCTATTCGTTCTACTCCGATTTGAACTCTTTGAATGTTCTGAATGACCGTCTTGTCCTCCTATGCTTGTCTAAACTCTAACTGTCTGCAAACTAATTTTTTTAGGTATCAAAAACTATTACATCCGTCCTCGAGGAAAACAACCAAGCATTTAAATATTTTCGAAGGAGAATGAGAGAATTTCACCAAATTGATCATATATTCATAACATAACTCTATGATGATACATTTATGCAATCAAGCTAGATTTTTTGCAATAATGTATTCACAATTTGATCCAGGGCCGATCCAGGAGAAGCTTGGCCAGACTTCTAACTTGGACAAATCTCTCTACTAAAACAACCCCCCGGTTCAACGTGGCCTCACAAATGGTCGGGTTTACGAATGACTTCCGAGGACCGCAATAAGATAAAGGAACAACGAAAAATAGCTCAGAATAAGATAATCTAATCCTCCGGTCCGGTCTTGATTTGATGGTGCCTTACCACGGTAATGTGTTAAAAGTTTCTTCCCACTATTAAAAAAAAGGTAAAATTGTGGGGGCGATGGTTTGATGATATCTATTGAATTTTTTTCATAAGCATTGAACCTAATCATTCTATTATTGTTGTTATTATCCCTTGATAGTATTTCTGTATATAATAACTTTCACATGAGAACGACCACAAAGGCAAGGCCATACAACTTGTATGATGTATACTTGGGACTAAAAGAGACTACAAACAAAGGAATGAAATAATGTAATAATGGTCTTCAAAAACTGACGAAGACAGCAGGGGAGTACAATTCAAACAATGAACCAATCATACTAATGTGGACGTGAAAACCTCATAATATACTTTATATTTTTAATTATTCTTCCAAATTAATCAAGAGCCCATCATGTCACACAAATCTTTCCATCTTTTATTCTTTCAAACATTAGTATAAATGACTACTTATTGCTCTTTACAGGGGGCAGAGTTAGATACTCCGTGGGAACTAATTGTCTAGTCTGTTTTGTTTTGTTTTGTTTTGTTTTTTTATTTTTAAGTTATCTTCTACTTTATTTATCATATTTTACCGTATATTTTACTATTTTTCTATAATGTATAAGTTTTCTTACTTTTGACAAAATTAGTTCATGACTGATGTAAATCTTCTAATTTTTAAATTTTAAATTATATTATTTTTATTATTGGTATTATATAATTATTGAGATTAAGGAAGAATTTTCATTATTTTTAGCTAATTAGAAAAATATAATATTCATGGATAAATATTTATGTATATTTAATTAATTACAAATATTACATAGAAAATATTTTTTTTGGATTTACAACTATTATTAAAGTATTGTAGATTTTTTTGAAAATTATTTGAGGTACAAACCTCTCTCTCTCTCTCTCTCTCTCTCTCTCTCTCTCTATATATATATATATATATATATATATATATATATATATATATATATATATATATACACCCAGATATCAAAACCCAAACCTGAAACCCCCTTCAGCTACAGTAACCTCCCCCCCCCCCCCCCTCGACTCCTCCATTTGAATTATGTAACCTCCACGACCCCTCTCGATTCCTATTCCGAACCCCCCCCCCCCCCTCACTATATATACATCACCATAGACCACCACCAGCCCATCCTCTGCGTGCAGACGACCACCTTCACCGCCGTCCGACGCCGTTGATCGCCGCCGCGTGCCGCCACGAACAGCCGCACCCGAAATCACGAGCAGCAGAGCATCGAGGTACCCTTCTTTCCATCTCAGTTTCTCCCTACACAGTTAACCAAACAGCGAACCGTCGAATCATATGTGAAGACCACATGACCCCCATGAACCCTGTTTAAATAGTTTAGTTTATCGTGTCCTGTATCGATCACAAATCGAGACACAAAACATGGAAAAAAATGACTTAGTTTTTAGAACAGAAATAGTTCCAGGTACACATGTTTAATTCCCGTCATCTCCAAAACGACATGCGATGTTAAAATTTTACTTGAACAGACTTCTGGACAGCATAACCAAGTTTTAATCCATTTAAATATTTTTTCTAAATTCGATTCATTTTGTGAATTATTTAATGTTCAAATATGTCAAAAACTTGATTTTGTTTTCTTGATACGGGGTGCGTCCCGCCAAGCGAGGCGACTTCGTCGAGTGAGAATTTTATCGAAAGGTGCGTATCGTCAACGCAAACGTGTGAGATTTTGCGGAACTTGATTTGGATGTGCGTGCACAACAAAATCAACACGTATCCGCAAAAAATACTGTCACGCCCCAGTCCCAAAATAGACTAGGACACGTAAGCATGCCAGCCGCATGTATATGGCAACTCCAATGTATGGAACCATAACACATGCGTACGCTGTATAATGAATAATAATTCACAAGTGGTAAAACCATCACAAGTCACAGTGTATAATCTAATCTCATCCACAGAATCAAATAGAAATAAATGACCAATATCTATGAAACTAGATTTCCAAATAAAGTATCTAATGATGGTAGTCGGATGAAAACAAATCCACTACCGAGCTAGGATATCAAAGCAACACAATATAAGTACAACAACTATAAATCACAAGGCTCGAAGAGAAGACCTCCTCGGAACATAAGTAACCAGTCCGGATCTGTGCTCCTGCGAATACTCATGAACAGCTACACCTGGAAAGGGATCAGGTCCTCAGAGGGACATAACAAGATACATAGAAGCATGCCATAAAGTAAATACTGGATAAATAAGAGGGGTGCGCTAACCATCTAAGTGAATGCAATTTGAGGACAACTTTAAGTGTATGGGAAAGTGTAGGCTAGACATATGCTAACATAATTCACCAATCGTGGCAACTGGCTAGTATATGCCACATAAGCCCCCATAGGAGGGCACTATATAATAACGTCCATCTCCGAAGAGCATGGCATCTGTATAATATATCGTCCATACCGCTCCGAAAAACGTGGCAGCAGTACAGTATATCGTCCATATCGCTCCGAAGAACGTAGCAGTAGTATAATATATATCGTCCATATCACTCCGTCGAGTGTGGCAGCAGTGTAAAGGAAGTGGGGTGTCCCATACGCCTACTAGTCGTCCTCCCCGTCCAATAATCTATGCATATTGTATCCACAACACGCCTTAGCTACTACGCCGCGACGTCGTAACTCTGGCTCATAGTCTATCGTTAGAACAATAGTCCAACCTTACAACCAAACAAGGACAAGGGTTGGACCATCGTACCACGATAGTCTATGCTCTGCCTACTAATAACTGCTAAGTCTTCTAGCATGCATCACTATTAGCAGTTATACCCTATCCGTCGTACGACCTACACGTACAGGTGGCCAACCACATACGCAAGTTCGTGCCCTACATGAGACTCATAACACGTGTAAGAAATGTGTCAAGGCCTGGGGAGTTATACCGATAACTCCATAACTTTAGGTGGGTCTACTAGACACTAGGTCAGACATAAGTCCTAACGTCAACGCATTCGTTGACTGCACCCGAGTCTCTCTCGGACGCGCACAGTTATATAATCTAAAATAATAAACATGCAACTAATATATATAACTAAATTTAAACAGTACAATAAGGCAAGGTATACTTGCCTGGCAAGAAAGCTGCGAAGTACCAATAACCTGCTCCGAAAGTCGCACAGATAAATCCAACAGTCCTCGGGGTGCGTGCACAGAGACGACGAAGGTGACGACGACGACGATGGCGAGGGTGATGACGATGATAACGATGATGATGGTTACGACGAGATGATGACTACAATGATAGCGATGATTACGACTACGGCGACGATGATTATGGCGATGCTCATGGTGAAGATGATGGTGATGATCATGATGGTGATTGCGAGGATGACGACATGGACGATGGTGTTTGGTTGATGATGGGGTGGTTATGGTTGGTGTTGGTGATGATGATGAGATGGATGATGTTGGTGACTGGAGTCCGGCGGGGAGGTCCGGCCAGGGGAGTCCAGCAAGGAGGTCGAGCAGGAAGGATGAGTCGAGGGGAAGGCAGGAGCAGGGAGGATGAGTCCTTGACAGGGAGGGAATGGCCGGGGACTGTTCAGACGAGAGGAGGAGAGCAGGGAGAGGTGGATGGTGGCGTTGTCGTGCTGTCTTCGGCGTTCAGTCGGGCACCGGCGGGTTCAGGCGACGCTGGAGGTCGTGCAAGCGGTCGTGGCATCGACTGGCGAGTGCAGCACCGCGGCGGGGAGGGAGATGGCGAGATGGGGAGGAGAGGATCGGTGAGGCGGGGTTGCTCGTCGAGGCGGCTGGGGTGTCTGGCTCCAACGACGGCCTGGACAGGGATGAGGGTAGAAGTAGAAGATGAATGGGAGGAGGACCATGGTGATGGCGAGTCCGGCGAGGGCAGTGGGAGAGGAGGAAGGAGAAGAGAGTAGGGAGGAGATGGTTCGGATCGGGTCCGACGGCTGGGGCAGCTCCGGCCGGCGGTTGGCAGCGGGGGAAGGTCGTGCACAGGAGATGGAGAGAAGGTGAATTTTGGCTATGTTAGTTTGATTTAGGTTTTGGGAAAATTAAGGAAAATGAGATATTTATACATGTGAGGGGGTGGATTTGACCTAGAAAAAATTGACCTTGGTCAACATCCTCTTGGGTTGGGCCTTGGGCTCACATGGGAATGTTTGGGAGGGCTATAATTTATTTTGTTTAAATGCAATGATAGATTTAGAATAAAGGGGTTGATGTTGCGCGTTGCACATCCCAAAAATTATAGAAAAATGCATGTGAAGGAAAAAATAGATTTCTTCACGTATTGTTCAATGGTGTGGACACCTCAATGCATTTTTGCATAAAATGCCTAACAATTGGAAAAATTGCACAAAGATAGAAATTTGGATTAAATTAATTAAAATTAACGCGCGAGGTGTTCTTGAATTATTTGAAAGTATATGGGAATAAAATTAGGTGGGACGCGAGTATCATGGACTTAGAGGGCTCATAGTAGAGTATTATCAAAATTTTGGGTTGCACAAAACGGTCAAGATTGTGTCTCCAATTTCGATTGGAACGCACAAGGGTACAAAGTTAGAATTATTTAGAATTAAATAATAACGTCTGCGACGAATATTGTGCGACTAAAATATAGCACAAGAAAGCATAATTATAAGTTACACAAAGGTCAGAATAGTAGGCGATCACGTCTAGGACAAGGTTGTAAAGTTTATAGGAAGACAATGGCTAGTGTAGTGCTCCAATTATCGAAACAATGGTAAGGTGCGCTACGTGTCATAAACAATACTAAATTAAATAAATACCGCGTTCTATTTCTATTTGGATTCCAACTAGCCCTAGTTTCTCTATCTATGCCAAGTAGACCAAATTTTGGGTGAGGGAGTTTACAAATACCATTTCGACATGTTCCGACACTTGTCATAACTTCGTGTGTGCTTATCATTTCGCAACGAAACTTGCGCCATTGGATTCGCAGCGTTACGCTGGTCCTGTGACCCAAGTTTGTTTCGATTCTGAGAACGCTGACGAAATATCGTTTTGTGGGCCCTATAGTTCCACATGACGGGCGATTTCGTGATCGACTCATCGGAATCCATTTATTGATGTTCTATTGGGTTCATGCCATCATTCTGGACTCGTAGACACTAAGTTTGACAAATTTGAAGAACTTTATCTCTGGCACGCTTTTTGGTGCGAAGTGGACCACTTGTGGATCCCGCTTTGATCCGAAACTGTCATTTTCGTTCCTGTGTCCAAATTGGACTTATGGATAGTCAATTCTAGATATTTTAAGTATTCTGAAAATATTGGTGATGTTTGTTTCAGCATCCAGAGGTATACGTGCAGATTCTACTTTTCCAGGAGCAGTTGACGGAGTTCAAAAGTCAGACAAGTGTACATTGCCAACTTGTAGTAGATTATGTTATATTATATGCTTATGTTTATGTCATATATAAATACTCTTGAGATGTACCTGTTCAACCTAGGACCGCAAGACGTTGCTTAGGGTCCGAATAAGATTCGGGTGTCGACGCCATACGCGGAGTTGTGTAACGTCACTTAGAGAGTTGATTCCACGATCATATTTTTACGTGATTGCTTTACCAAGTACGTCGGACCGTAGGACACTTGACACTATTTTATGTGACAAAATCTTTCTTGAGTTATTCATGGTGATTCTGTATAGGCTTACAAGATTCGTGATATGAGACTTGCATTATGACTCGTTGTACTAGCTAGAGGTCATGATCTTGCGTGCTATGGACATGAGACGTTGTGGACATGAGACGTGAGGTTACATTAGGGGGGGAGAGACACACCATACTACAGGATGATTATGATTATATATATACTATACTACTGGAGGTGCCTTAGACTCTGTCTCAGATCTTTGGCACATATACTGGCCCTACGAGATATTACTTGCTGCTATGGGCTCCCCGACACAGAGCCTGTAGTGATTTCAGCCTGAGTACGTGTGATGTCCTCACGTGCATATCATTTAGATGGTTACAGTAGTTTACCCTTGAGTATGTGGCATTATACTATTTTACTTTGGCATATTTTTTCTTGTACCATGTTACGTCCCTCTGAGGACCTGGTCCCTTGCCAATTTTGCAGCATAGACCGTTGTGGAGCCTGCCTGGAGTTACTGATGTGTGTTGCTTTTTTATGCGGGCATTGGTGCCAGGTACTTATATTATTTCTACCGAAATTATGGTTATTTATTCATATTGCTTATTCATCTGCTAAAGTAGCCTAGTTTTATAGACTCATATTCCTTTCTCGAGTCTATTCGAGCTTATGTGTTACTAGGCGGCCGACTTCAGCACATATAGTTCATTCTTGATATTTTGTTCTTTATGAGGATTGTGACATAGATATTATTAGTATTTCGTAGATAGTTACCCTTATTATACAGCTTATACGTATTCGAGTCGGACCAGAGTCTGGTCGAATGCGTAGCTGGCATGTTACGTATTCCTAGTCCTACATATTTGGGACTGGGGCGTTACAACTGACGATCAACCCATTTGAACCAAATTTTTGGACAAAAATATCCTTCCCTCATATACTCCCCCCTCCCTACCCCGCAGCGTCGCGCAGACCCCCCTCCCCTACGCTACCCCCTTCCTTGCCCCCACCGCTGGCCCCTCCCCCCCGGCCCCCCACCCACTACCACTACCCCCTCCGCTCCCCGCCTCGTCGTCGTCGTAGCCTCTCTACGTCGCTCGCCCTTTCACTCGTCCCCCTCACCTTTCGCTGCTCGCCCCCGCTCCCCCTCTCCTTCCTCCTCCTCCCCCTGCCCCCGACCGGTAGCGAAGGGGAGTGCACAGAGCAGCAGCAGCTAACGGCGGGACGAGGGCGGGGAGGGGGACTGAACGTCACGACGAAGAGAGGGGCATCGACAGAGGAAGGGGGGAGAGAGAGAGAAGATAGTACATGAGGGAAGAATTATATTTCCGGCCAAAATTTTGGATCAAATGGATTGACCGTCAGTCATGAACAAATTTCGTTAATAGTGAAAAAACTTATATATTATGAAAAAACAGTGGGGTGCACCGTAAAATACGATAAATAAGGTGGGAGTTAACTCAAATTTTTTTTAACTGTGAAAATAGACTTAAGTATAATTTAAAAGTAAATAAAAATTACATATATTTTTTTTAAATTTATGGGACATGTGACTCCAATGTTCATCTTCGTCCTTACCTTTATACAGTAACCAACTCCAACAACAAAGATGGTTCACACATCAAAGAAGTATTTTCTGCAGGTTTGTGATAAGGGCACTACAAAATACACTCAGGGCTGCCCATTCCTCTCTCCCTAAAAATTACAAGTTTGTCACTCCTCAAACTTACTTAGGGCTGCCCACACCAACCTATATAAGTAAAAATTATCTCTCTTCTTTCTTTTTCACCTTCACATGAAAAAATCTATCATTCTCTCCAAGTCCTAAAACCTAAACCTAACTTTGGAATTTGATAGTTGTGGTCCCAAGTGGAAGAAAATTCTGATTTGGTGATTGTCCAACGAATATTCTTTCGGTATGTCTTCGACAACATACGATGAATAAGTTTTACGATTGTCACCAAATTATTTAGTTTTATTCGACTATTGTAGGAGCGGTGCATAAAATTATTATCGATGAAGAAGTCGGATCATGCAATCCATTAAATATGTACTCCGCTCCTTCCGAAGAACATGTCGGTTGTTCCGAAGCACCTATGGTACGTAAAATGACAACCATATTTCGATACACAACAGTCATCGTGTAAGGACTGTATAAACTACGACAGTCCTATATAAATATAGGACTGTCAATAATTCGACAGTTCTATATAAATATATGACTGTCATAATTTTGACAGTCCTATAGACTATGTGGACTGTCAAAATAGTGACAGTCCTGAAGATAAAATGGTGACTAACGTATTTTCTTAAAGACTGTAAAAATTTTGACAGTCTACTCAATACATTAGTCTGTACAAATTATGACAGTCCTAATTTGGACTGCCAATTATTTAAAGTTATTATTTTTTAGATTATTTTATATTGGTTATAGGACCAACCTCGTACAGATATTGTGGTACATCCTACTATTGGGGTTGATGTAGAAAATGTATTCTCAACGGATATTTGATTTGCATTCCACGAAGAAGCATTAGATTGGTGCAGAGAAGTTGGAATACGATATAACATAGTCATTGCAAGATCGATCAGATCTCGGCCGGGCCAAAAATATTTAGAGCTGGGCTGCGAAAGAGGAGGTGTGTTCAGGCAGCATCAGGAAAAAAATGTGTTGTTGAAAAAAAATCCCTAAAAAAATGTTGGGACGAGAAAATATGGTTGTCCATTTAAGGTATTGATTGTAAAAGTAGAATATGTGAAGTGGATAGTCGAAGTTAAGAATGGAATACACAATCATTCTATTCCAGAGACACTTACGGGTCATGCCTACGTGGCACGGTTGAACGAGGATGAGAGAAAGTTGGTTGAAGAATTATTCCTTTCCGGAGTTGCACCCAAACAAATTTATTCTGCCGTGCGACAAAAAGAAGATGAGAATAAGTCAACCATGATGACGATCTATAATACTTTAACGAGAGTGAAATGTAATAGTATGAAAGAAAGAATGGCGATGCAGCAAGTATTGAAGTTGCTTGGGGAGCATCACTATGTGGAGTACCATAGAAGACATCCACAAAATGATGAACTCCTTTCATTGTTTTGGGCTCATCTTGAATGCACACACTTGGCTAGGTCCTTAGCAGACGTGTTGGCCCTTGATTGTACATATAAGACTAACAAGTTCAAGATGCCTCTTTTTCATATTTTTGGGTTTACATCTACGGGAAAAATATTTCTATTCGCTTTTTGTTTTATGAAGAGTGAGACAGTAGAGGATTACACTTGGGCGTTGAGGAAACTACAATCCCTTTACACAGGATACAAAGAGCCCTCTGTTTTTGTTACCGACAGAGAATATGCGCTGATAAATGCTATAGATATTGTATTTCCTCATGTGCATAGACTACTATGCACTTGGCATATAAATCGAAATATCCAAGCTCAATACAAAAGGAAATTTGAAAATATGGACGGTAAAATCGACAAGCTTTGTCACGTCCCAGTCCCAAAATGCCGAGGGACTGAGCACGTGGGCAATGGCCAGCAGCACGCACCGATGGACAACCCAATTTAATGGATCCATCAGAGCATGCTTAAGCTGTAGTCTAACAATAAATGAAACTAATGATATAGGTCACAGTCTATACTAATCTCATCCACAACAGATAATCACAGATTAAATGCCAGAATACTGCAGATAAATGAAAACTAGCATATCTCAATAAAATGTCTCGGGGAACAATCCGAGAATATGTCTGATACATCAATGCAAATAGACAGAAAATAAATCAACTGGAAATAGAAATACTGAGTATGTGAAGCCGGTACTCAGGAGAAGTCCTCTGGTACTATCTCCTCCTCAGGTTCTGGTACAGCTCCTGGAAGTGCTCCTGTACGGTATATCTCTGGATGGATCTCTTCGGCTATACCTGGGGACATAATCCGGATCCAGGTCCTCAGGGGACAGCAAGGTACAGAAAATACAAGCCATAATAATGCAGTGAAATAGTCAATGAATAAACAGGGTAATTATGTAACCATCTATGTGAAATGAAGGTGAGAACATCATCAGTACTCAGGCTGAGACTTCTACAAGCTCTATGTAGGGGAGGCGGTAGCAGTGATATCATGTAGTTGTCTAGCTCGGAGAGAGACTGAGACGCCAGCATAATATAGTCAACCTGTAGCATGTGTGTCTCTCCAGCAATAAATGGAATAATAGGGATACACTAAGTAACCAGCTAAGTGATATGCAAGATGAGAGCAGCACTAGAACTCAGGCTGAAACCACTACAAGCTCTGTGTCGGAGAGCCGGTAGCAGTGATATCATGTGGTTGTCTAGCTCGGAGAGAGACTGAGACACCGTCAGCTGTCTAGCTCAGAGAGAGACTGAGACGCCGTCATAATATATATAATCAACCTGTAGCCTGTGTGTCTCTCCCCACCCAATGTAATCATACGTCTCATGTCCATGTGGCCCCATGTCCATGTCACGCACAATTATATCTAATGCAACAAGTCATATAGTATCTAGGAACATATGTCAATGTCAAGTCCTGTATCCTATACAGAATCACCACGAATATCTCAGGAAGATCCTGTCCATGAATAGTGTCAAGTGTCCTTGGTTATGATGTACTTGATAAGACAAGTACGAAAAATATCGGGTCTCGGTATCCATGTCTATGTGACGTTACACAACTCCGCGTACGGGGTTGGCACCCGACTATGAATCGGACGCTAAGTAAAGTCACTCGGTCCTGGGTTGAACAGTAAAACAAGTTTATATATGAAATCTACAAGAACTCAAGTGAAATACTATAACAGGAATCACTGCGAGTTGACAAGCTCTACTTGCCCACTGATGCAAAATTAAGCCAAAAAAATAAATAGCAAGCTGCAGGGTTTGGCAAGGTACACTTGCCCACTGATGTATAACTAAGTCAAGGAATATAAGTAGCATAGCTGCAAGTTTTGGCGAGGTACACTTGCCCACTGATGTATAAATAAGCCAAGGAATATTTAACAAGACTGCAAGTTTTGGCGAGGTACACTTGACCACTGATGTATAAATAAGCCAAGAAATATTTAACAAGACTGCAAGTTTTGGCGAGTTACACTTGCATGTGGTTCCGGCTCCAATTGTGGCTCTGACTTCAGCTGGAATTGCAGGCGGTACTCCGGTTGCTGAAATAAATATCACCATCAGATCCAAAAAATATCAATCAGCTAGAAACGCCTGTCCTTGAGTCTAATTTGGAGACAAGAGCAAAAACGACAATTTCGGGTCAAAACGGGGTCCACATGTGGGCCCGCTTTGCACCGAAAAATGTATCAGGGTCAAAGGTCTCCAAATTCACCAAACTTAGTGTCAACAGGTCAGGAACGATGATACGAACCCAACGGAACTTCCAGAATTGGATTTCGATGAGCCGATCACAAAATCGCCCGTCGAGTGGGGCCTGTGGGGCCCACGACACGCGATTTCGCCAACGTTCTCAGAATCGAACCAAACTTGGGTCACAGGACCAACGTATCTCTACGAGTCTGATGGCGCAAGTTTCGTTTCAATCCGACGAGTGTACACAAAGTTAGGGTAAAATGCAGAAAAGTCGGATACGGGGCGATGTCCGCGGATACGCGTTGATCCCGGTGTGCACGCACACCCGAATCGACTTCTGCAAAATTCTGCACGTCCGTATCGACGACGCGCACGTATCTGTGAAGACCGCGCGCGACCAAGTCGTCCCGTTTGGCGGGACGTACCCAGTTCCGGGGTGAATCGGGTCGTTGTTTTTCCTGTTTTTGGATCGTGGTGTGCGATCACCACAGGACGCGATGCCCCGAGCGGTTTACACGGGCACCGAGAGGGTCACGCAGGCTTCGCAACGCAATTTACGGAATCGAAAATGGGGTTACGAGCAGAAAGATACGCGTACCTGAACAGGGTCCGAAAACCGGGGGTTTAACCGTGTCCGACACGACACAGGACACTGTGTCCCGTGTCCGTGTCCGGCTGACACGAGGCTAGGGTTAGGGTTCAGGGCTGATGGCCGGAGCTGCGACGGAGGGCGGCCGGCCGGAGGCGGGCTGGGGCAGTGCTGGCGGCGGGAGGCGACGCTGGCTGACGGCGGCGGCGCGCCGGAGCGGGCGGGAGCAGCTGCTGCTGCGGCTGTGCGGCTGGGGAGAGGAGGAAGGAGGAGGAGAGGGAGGCGGCGCTGGCGTGGCGGCACGGCGGCGCGTCGGCGGAGCTAGGGCGGAGGCGTGGCATCGCGGCGAGGCGGCGAGACGGCGAGGCGGCGAGGCGGTGGCGTGGTGGCGGAGGGATCGGGTCGAGGGGAATTTATAGGGGTGCGGCGGGGGCGTGGCTCCGTGCGAGGCGGAGCGGAGGGGGAGGACGTGGCCACGGGGGTCGGGCGAGGTGGCCGGGCGGAGGACGCGGGGAGTGGGCCGGCGGATCCGACGGAGGACGCGGGCACGGGGCGACTGGGTCAAGGGAGGGCTGGGTTGCGGGCTAGCGGGTGCGGGTCGGGTTCGGGTGGACCCGACCCGACCCGATAGGGCGAGTGGGCCGGCCTGTTGGCCAGGGTTGGGCCGGGTCGGTGGGCTGGGGGTTATTTAATAAATAATCTAAATAATTAAATAATAAATAATTAAATAAATGCTTTTAGGTGTTTGAAAAATAGGTCCGGGGTCCAATAAATTCCTAGAAAATTACCCTAAGTCCAGTTTTTTATTTTACACACAAAAATATTATTTTCATAATATTTTAATATAATTTATTATCAATTAAAAATCATTTAATAATTAAAACTCTGATTTTAATTACAGAAAAATCCCAAAAAAATCCAGAAAATTATGAAAATCCAAATTTAAAAATTCTTGAAAAATCAGGGGTTTACAATCTACCCCCCTTAAGAGGATTGCGTCCTCGCAATCAGAGAATAACCGGTCAACAGAGATGACGCGGTCGCAAGCACTTGTTCGAAACACGTCACAAGATACTTAGGAAAATACCGTTTTCCTAAGAATGAAAGTTATGCACTTTTCAGAGAAAAATCTAGTTAAAGCAAAAGATCTTCAACTTTAGAAAACTAGGTTATTATTAACAAGTTGCAAATTACTAGGTTGGGGCTGAGGTCACGAACCAATAGGCACGAACTACAACAAGACTAGAAACGGATAACTACGAATCACTTACGCGCATTAGCTACTGCACGAGTCTGTGCATTCTCCACGGTCATCGCGAAAGCTTGTTCGCGTCCTTGCAGTCGATTCTTCTGCTGCTGAGCCTGCTGGAAGAGTAGTGCCTGGGCTATCAAGGGTGGCCTCGGCTGATACCCTCCTGGAGCTGGTGGTAGGACTTCTTGAACTCCCGTTTGAGGTGCTCCCAATGCTGGATGGGCTGGCCTCGGTTCTGGTAACGCTTGTTGTTTACCCTTTGGTGCTCTTTCTCGACGCTCAGGGCATTCCCTCAATGGATGCTGACTGGATCCGCAAGCTAAACATACTTTTCTTTTTCGTCTGTACTCGTCCTCAATATGGCCTCGCTTGCGACAATATTGACAGATAGGTAGTGCCTGTGGAGATGCTTCTGGTGGCTGGTGCATGTGAGGTCTTTTTGCAACTTCTTCTTGTGGTGCTCCGGCTGGTGCTGATGTGGATGGCCGCTTCAGACTGGTCTCTCTCCTGATGACGCGCTCCATGCGTCGTGCTGCAGCGAGGACGTCCGAGTACGAAGTAGGTGCAACGGATCCAATTAGTTTCTGTAGCTCAATGTTTAGTCCGTCGAGGAACTTCTCGGCCTTCTCTTCTTCCGTCGGGATCAATGTTGGGGCGAAGCGACTTAGACGAATGAACTCAGTGTTGTACTCTTCCACCGTCTTAGCATCCTGAGCGAGGTGATTAAACTTGTCCCGAAGTTCTGATCGAGCGATAGCTGGAATGTACATCTCCTGGAAGAGTCTGGAGAACTCCTCCCAAGTGACTCGGTCTGGTCCGAGTCGTGTCTCCTCGGATAGCCACCAGTGATGTGCATTGTCCGTCAACTGCATTCTGACGGCAGTCATCCAACGTTCCTTTGGAAGCTCAGCTGCTTCTAATTGATGTTGAGTGTTGGTGAGCCACTCATGAACTTCAGTGGGCTCTTCTTTGCCTGAGAATGTGCGGGGCTTCAGTTGGCAGAAATCAGAAATAAAGCCTGTCGTTGGCCTTCGTGCTGGTAGATTCGCCTGCTCCAGTACAAGTGCTAGGCTGCGACTCAAAGTCTCTTGTTGAGCTTGCATTATTGCATAGATCATTTGAAACACCTGCTGCCCGTCCATGGCCTGCCCTAGTGTAATTACGGGCATTAATGGAGTAAATTGCGTCGATGGTGGAAGGTCATCTTGCTGGATTCTCGAGGCATGTTGTTGAGCTGATTGTCCTCAATCCACTGGTGTTAATTCATCTTCGTTGGTTACCTCAGCATCTCGTGGTGACGTTATGGGAGTCTCGTCGTTTGCTCGTGAATCCATAACCCTGCAACCAAAATAAACAATAAAAGGCGCACAGGAATCAAGGCAGGATGCAAGTCAAGAAATTAATTCGAAGTCAATATGGATATCAAGAACGTTCCCAAGCAAGTGGATGAGATCCTAAAAACTTATCCTATCTTATTGCAGGCCTGTTCGGTCCCTGAGTTGAAATCGAACAATTTAGTCGTTGACCTGCATGGGCCACCACAAAAACCATGTCACGCCCCAGTCCCAAAATGCCGAGGGACTAAGCACGTGGGCAATGGCCAGCAGCACGCACCGATGGACAACCCAATTTAATGGATCCATCAGGACATGCTTAAGCTGTAGTCTAATAATAAATGGAACTAATGATATAGGTCACAGTCTATACTAATCTCATCCACAACAGATAATCACAGATTAAATGCCAGAATACTGCAGATAAATAAAAACTAGCATATCTCAATAAAATGTCTCGGGGAACAATCCGAGAATATGTCTGATACATCAATGCAAATAGACAGGAAATAAATCAACTAGAAATAGAAATACTGAGTATGTGAAGCCGGTACTCAGGAGAAGTCCTCTGGTACTATCTCGTCCTCAGGTTCTGGTACAGCTCCTGGAAGTGCTCCTGTACGGTATATCTCTGGATGGATCTCTTCGGCTATACCTGGGGACATAATCCGGATCCAGGTCCTCAGGGGACAGCAAGGTACAAAAAATACAAGCCATAATAATGCAGTGAAATAGTCAATGAATAAACAGGGTAATTATGTAACCATCTATGTGAAATGCAGGTGAGAACATCATCAGTACTCAGGCTGAGACTTCTACAAGCTCTATGTAGGGGAGGCGGTAGCAGTGATATCATGTAGTTGTCTAGCTCGGAGAGAGACTGAGACGCCAGCATAATATAGTCAACCTGTAGCATGTGTGTCTCTCCAGCAATAAATGGAACAATAGGGATACACTAAGTAACCAGCTAAGTGATATGCAAGATGAGAGCAGCACTAGAACTCAGGCTGAAACCACTACAAGCTCTGTGTCGGAGAGCTGGTAGCAGTGATATCATGTGGTTGTCTAGCTCGGAGAGAGACTGAGACACCGTCAGCTGTCTAGCTCAGAGAGAGACTGAGACACCGTCATAATATATATAATCAACCTGTAGCCTGTGTGTCTCTCCCCACCCAATGTAATCATACGTCTCATGTCCATGTGGCCCCATGTCCATGTCACGCATAATTATATCTAATGCAACAAGTCATATAGTATCTAGGAACATATGTCAATGTCAAGTCCTGTATCCTATACAGAATCACCACGAATATCTCAGGAAGATCATGTCCATGAATAGTGTCAAGTGTCCTGGGTTATGATGTACTTGATAAGACAAGTACGAGAAATATCGGGTCTCGGTATCCATGTCTATGTGACGTTACACAACTCCGCATACGAGGTTGGCACCCGACTATGAATCGGACGCTAAGTAAAGTCACTCGGTCCTGGGTTGAACAGTAAAACAAGTTTATATATGAAATCTACAAGAACTCAAGTGAAATACTATTACAGGAATCACTGCGAGTTGACAAGCTCTACTTGCCCACTGATGCAAAATTAAGCCAAGGAAATAAATAGCAAGCTGCAGGGTTTGGCAAGGTACACTTGCCCACTGATGTATAACTAAGTCAAGGAATATAAGTAGCATAGCTGCAAGTTTTGGCGAGGTACACTTGCCCACTGATGTATAAATAAGCCAAAGAATATTTAACAAGACTGCAAGTTTTGGCGAGGTACACTTGCCCACTGATGTATAAATAAGCCAAGGAATATTTAACAAGACTGCAAGTTTTGGCGAGGTACACTTGCCTGTGGTTCCGGCTCCAATTGTGGCTCTGACTTCAGCTGGAATTGCAGGCGGTACTCCGGTTGCTGAAATAAATATCACCATCAGATCCAGAAAATATCAATCAGCTAGAAACGTCTGTCCTTGAGTCCAATTTGGAGACAAGGGCAAAAACGATAATTTTGGGTCAAAACAGGGTCCACATGTGGGGCCCGCTTTGCACCGAAAAACGTGTCAGGGTCAAAGGTCTCTAAATTCACCAAACTTAGTGTCAACAGGTCAGGAACGATGATACGAACCCAACGGAACTTCCAGAATTAGATTCCGATGAGCCGATCACAAAATCGCCCGTCGAGTGGGGCCTGTGGGGCCTACGACACGCGATTTCGCCAACGTTCTCAGAATCGAACCAAACTTGGGTCACAGGACCAACGTATCTCTACGAGTCCGATGGCGCAAGTTTCGTTTCAATCCGACGAGTGTACACAAAGTTAGGATGAAATGCAGAAAAGTCGGATACGGGACGATGTCCGCGGATACGCGTTGATCTCGGTGTGCACGCACACCCGAATCAACTTCTGCGAAATCATGCACGTCCGTATCGACGACGCGCACGTATCTGTGAAGACCGCGCGCGACCAAGTCGTCCCGTTTGGCGGGGCGTACCCAGTTCCGGGGTGAATCCGGTCGTTGTTTTTCCTGTTTTTGGATCGCGGTATGCGATCACCACAGGACGCGATGCCCCGAGCGGTTTGCACGGACACCGAGAGGGTCACGTAGGCTTCGCAACGCAATTTACGGAAGCGAAAATGGGGTTACGAGCAGAAAGATACGCGTACCTGAACAGGGTCCGAAAACTGGGGGTTTAACCGTGTCCGACACGACACAGGACACTGTGTCCCGTGTTCGTGTCCGGCTGACACGAGGCTAGGGTTAGGGTTCAGGGCTGATGGCCGGAGCTGCGGCGGAGGGCGGTCGGCCGGAGGCGGGCTGGGGCAGTGCTGGCGGCGGGAGGCGACGCTGGCTGACGACGGCGGCGCGCCGGAGCGGGCGGGAGCAGCTGCTGCTGCGGCTGTGCGGCTGGGGAGAGGAGGAAGGAGGAGGAGAGGGAGGCGGCGCTGGCGTGGCGGCACGGCGGCGCGTCGGCGGAGCTAGGGCGGAGGCGTGGCGTCGCGGCGAGGCGGCGAGACGGCGAGGCGGTGGCGTGGTGGCGGAGGGATCGGGTCGAGGGGGATTTATAGGGGTGCGGCGGGGGCGTGGCTCCGTGCGAGGCGGAGCGGAGGGGGAGGACGTGGCCGCGGGGGTCGGACGAGGTGGCCGGGCGGAGGACGCGGGGAGTGGGCCGGCGGATCCGGCGGAGGATGCGGGCACGGGGCGACTGGGTCAGGGGAGGGCTGGGTTGCGGGCTAGCGGGTGCGGGTCGGGTTCGGGTGGACCCGACCCGACCCGATAGGGCGAGTGGGCTGGGCCGGCCTGTGGGCCAGGGTTGGGCCGGGTCGGTGGGCTGGGGGTTATTTAATAAATAATCTAAATAATTAAATAAATACTTTTAGGTGTTTAAAAAATAGGTCCGGGGTCCAATAAATTCCTAGAAATTTATCCTAAGTCCAGTTTTTCATTTTACACACAAAAATATTATTTTCATAATATTTTAATATAATTTATTATCAATTAAAAATCATTTAATAATTAGAACCCTGATTTTAATTACAGAAAATTCCCAGAAAATTCCAGAAAATTGTAAAAATCCAAATTTAAAAATTCTTGAAAAATCAGGGGTTTACAAGCTTCGCTTCGAAAAATTCTACAGTGATTGGAGTCTTGTATGGCGAGCAAGTACTAAAGACAGCTACGACACAGTATGGTACATGTTCAAACAAAAGTGGGAGACGAGTAACCCGACATGCATTTCTTATATCAAATATACTTGGCTACAACCACATAAAGAATAATTTGTCTTAGCATGGATGAACATGGTGAAGCATAATGGCACAATCACTACGAACTGGGTCGAAGGATCTCACTCAAGTTTAAAAAGATATCTACGGTCATCGGTCGATAATTTTGTCTCCGTTTGGCAATCGGTTCATTTGATGATTATTTCCACGGTGAACGAGATTGTAGCATTATTTGAGACGAGCCTCAATATTGCAAATCATGAACACAAGCATGAACACCTCTTTGAAGCTTTAATCCATGTAGTATCTCACAAGGCCTTGGGATTATTGTTTGAGGAGATTGGTAGGTTGAAGTTCGT
Organism: Iris macrosiphon; assembly: GCA_036927795.1. Taxonomy (NCBI): domain Eukaryota; kingdom Viridiplantae; phylum Streptophyta; class Magnoliopsida; order Asparagales; family Iridaceae; genus Iris; species Iris macrosiphon. The sequence goes on from JAYESA010000008.1 coordinate 207,637,092, forward strand.
TGGTTATGATCCCGAGGTTTGCGGTTGTTCATATCGACATTCACTCGGCCATCCTTGTGCACATGAGATTAAAAAATATCGTCGTCAATCTATACCTATTACAATAGATGTTGTTGATCAACGTTGGAGACAGTTGTCGATCATGTCGATGGTGAAAGTTCACAATGATTTCTTTTCTTTGCCACAAGTGAAAAACCTTCATGCAAGGTGGTGTATCGCATCGGAACCGGAGAGAAAATCCATTGAGGTTAAAATCCAAGAAATTGCAGTCCCGACAATAACTCAATTGCAAGAGCCATCTGTTGTTCGAACTCCTAAGGGAATACCACACTCAAGAATCAGTAGAGCACAAAAAAAAAAGTGGAGTCAACTAAAAGAGATCCATCCTTGTTTGAACATATTAAACGTAATTTAGAGCAAGTTGAGTAAAAGTCGGTTATCGAAAGTGTGATAATTTCAAAGAAAAAGAGTAAGCTTACTATTCGAAGGGGAAAAAAACAGAAAACGAACGATGCAGTCACGGCGGAGGGTTTAGATAACTTCTCTGATTCATATAGTCTATACATTCAAAAATTTCTACCTGAGATACGAGATTTTATTTGGTCTATTGTTGATGTTCCTAAGGATGGCCATTGTGGATTTCATGCACTCGCAAGACATCTTGGCTATTCAGTTGAAGCAGGATGGAGACAGGTTAGGAAAGAGCTGTACGAGGAGTTAGAGTCTCGTCTACCCTTCTATAGGCAGATACTCGACGAAGAAATTGTTGGAGATTTGTTGGCAAGCATACCTTGTACGGACACAGTTACCGGACCAGACCATTACATGGATGTCCCTCCTGCTGCATACATATTCTCTAATAGGTATAAGATACCTATTGTAATTATCTCAGAAGGCATTAACAATAATTTTTTTCCAATATGTGCTCCCCCGGCCGAACACAGACTATCCAATCTATGTTCAATAGGGATTGTCAGACAACACTTTGTCATCCCGAGGTAGATCGATCATTCTCCTATTCTTCCACCTTCTACGCTTTGGTATAAACATGCACCGGAGGAAGCGATCGCATGGACGACATCCTACATGGATGCAATTGCTGGTTATAAGAAGATGATGAAGATGGAGGATCCCAAAATCTTGCCTAAGGACTACTTTAATATTCTAATCGATTGATACATATTATACTTTTGTATCATTTTGTAATTTTGTATGCGATAGAAATAGAATATAACATCTTGTACTTTTGTAGCGTGGTAGTGCAATAGATAGTGACTATGAAAGAAATGAAATAAAGTACTGTATGTTGTGCAATCTTGTATGTTGAGCTTTGGTATCTTTTCCAACTTATATATATATGTTGAAGTCCAAATTTTTTTTAGAAAATGTAGGACTGTCAAGATTATGACAGTCCCATAAGCTATCAGGACTGTCAAAATATTGACAGTCCTAATTTTAATCCACTGTCTCTGCACATTTATATATAAAATTAGGACTGTCAGAATTTTTACAGTCCCAAAAGCTATTAGGACTGTCAAACTCTTGACAGTCCTAGTTTTAGTCCCCTATCTCTGCACATTTATATATAACTAGGACTGTCAGTATTTTTACAGTCCCATAAGCTATCAGGACTGTCAAAATTTTGACAGTCCAAGTTTTAACCCACTGTCTCTGCACATTTATATAAAACTAGGACTGTCATGATTTTTACAGTCCCTAAAGCTATTAGGACTGTCAAAATCTTGACAGTCCTAGTTTCAGTCCCCTGTCTCTGCATATTTATATATAACTAGGACTATCAGGATTTTTACTGTCCTATAAGCTATCAGGACTGTAAAAATTTTGACAGTCCTAGTTTTAATCGACTGTCTGCATATTTATATATAAAACTAGGATTGTCCGGATATTTACAGTCCTATAAGCTATTAGGACTGTCAAAATCTTGACAGTCCTAATTTTAGTCCCATGTCTCTGCACATTTATATATAACTAGGACGGCCAAAATTTTTACAGTTCCATAAGCTATTAGGACTGTCAAAATTTTGACAGTCCTAGTTTTAACCCACTGTTTCTGTACATTTATATATAAAACTAGGACTGTCAGAATTTTTACAGTCCCATAAGCTATTAGGACTGTCAAAATCTTGACAGTCCTAGTTTTAGTCCCCTGTCTCTGCACATTTATATATAACTAGGACTGTCAGGATTTTTACAGTCCCATAAGCTATCGGGACTTTCAAAATTTTGACAGTCCTAGTTTTAACCCACTGTCTCTGCACATTTATATATAAAACTAGAACTGTCATGATTTTTACAGTCCCATAAGCTATTAGGACTGTCAAAATCTGGGCAGTCCTAGTTTTAGTCCCCTGTCCTAGTTAAACAAAAATAATCAGTCAAAACTAGGACAGCCAACTTAAACAAAACATAACCAATAAAAAAATTAAAACACAAAGTTACAGCAAACTTCAAAATTTTACATGTCTAGATTAAATAAAACATAACCAGTCAAAGTTTTACAACTTCAAAGTTTTACATGTCTCGAAACACAAATTGTAGCAAAGTTTCATATCAATTTAAACATGGCCTAAACTTCATGCCGCCTCTTTGTACGTTGCTCCCTATTTTTCAAGAAAGAAAAATCTTCAGTGTTGTCAATGTGCTGTAGCTCCTCATTAATTTCCATATAATTCGCACCCTGGCAACTGACGAGGTTTCTTCCCAACTTCTTCGCTTTCCTAGCCTATTGATGATAATTCATAAAATTTGTTAGGTTATAAAGATTTATATATCTTCAAACTGAAAGTTGGTTGCCTCACCATCTTACCAATGCAGTATACAAGACAGATTTGGCGGGGATATCTGATGGTACACGCATAATATCACCTCCGCGTTTGAACAACGTAGGTAGTCTGACACCAGCGTAGTAGGTGAGGTAGTCGTCGCTATATTCCGTCATATTTACTGCTGCTTGTCGTTCAGTTTATCTAATAACGTGACGTTTCCACTCAGTGAAGAAGTCTGAGACCCAGTTGAACGTCGCAGGAATATAGTTTAGCATTTTGTACCTCTCGGAGCACTTATCATTTTCAATGTGCGCTTCGGGACTGTTTGTACGTAGCCAAACTGACGAGCACTCTTTCAGGCATATAAGGCTCCTCGATTTTATGACAACTTATCATACCGTGAAATAAAGCGACTGGTTACAATGGACGACTAGTATGTCGTAAATCACGATATGGATCCCAAACAATCTATAACGCATAAAATTTAGCATAACATAATTTAGTAAATTATTACCAAACATAAAAAAATTAGGTCTCAATTCACCTCTTCTATCGTCATATCTTCAAGTGCATTCCGTAGGACGACCAATATGTGTGGACGTTTGGCATCTTCCTTAGTTGGCTTACATCTGCACATTCTAGGAAGGTGCTCGTCATACCCTCGGTTAAGTTTAGCCCTCTTCAGGGTTGGAAAGTGCTCGTATATCCATGCCTTCACGTAACCAAGTTAAAAAAAATTAGTCCAAAAATTAACAACAAAATTTTCTATTATGTATACAAGTTGACAAAGATATATCTATACATGGAGTAGAGTCTGACATCCGAATATTGTCTTGGAACCAACGCGGGATGCCGTACCAAGCTCGCGATAAAGGTATGCTAGTATACCGCTTCCCCAAGATATTTCTTCCACCGTGTCTATGTTGTCAAAATTCAGAAGATATTTAGCATGTATCGACGTTCCAGACTTATCCGGAATACCGACAGCCCCTAAGATGAACTGCATATATCCACGGGTCATATTATCGCTATTATCCACTTCGGGGTCCGGATCATCGAATGTCTCCTCCAAATATTTCAAAGGAAGTCCGTACGACTTCTTGAAGTCTCGAAGGGTTGTAAAACTCGTCGCATCAACTCCCAGACAGCCTGATACATAATCCACGATATGGTCGTAAAAGTTAATGCTTGATTCGTCAAAAGTGTGATTCATCATAACTCGACCATCAACCCTAAGTCCCAATATATGATGGACGTCATCCAGGGTAATCGTCAACTCCCCGTTTGGGAGATGGAAAGTGTTGGTTTCTGGATGCCATCGTTCTACAAATGCTGATATGAGTGCATTGTCCACCGTCGTATATGAGTAGTTACCCAAATTTTGTAAACCGGTGGGATTGATTTTAGCCTTGACATCGTCTCCAAAAAATTCAAACCCCCATGTATTGTACTTTTTGCCGTTGTTGATCGTCGTTAACTTACAAGAACTCGCCTTAAAAGTAAACAATTGGATGAACTTATACCTATATATAAAATGTAGTTATCTATAAATAATTGGATGAACTTAAAACTTATAACTATATATAAAATTATCATAACGTAATATACTTACCGGATTGTTCCATATTTGGTATGCAATATGGTTCTCGATCGACGGCAACATAGAGCAACCATTTGGACGAGTCTCGACTGGACTATCTGGCTGCTGAGAAGGTCCTAAACCATCAGTAGGCCGATTTCCGAGGGTTGGTGGCCGAGTCTCGACTGGACTATCTGCATGCTGAGAAGGTCATGAACCATCAGTTGGCCGATTTTGGATGGTTGGTATGTCTTCATCGGAGGAGGAAGAAGAACCAAAAGTACTAGGAGCACGTCTCTTCGAACGAGTTACAGTCTTCTTCAGTCGACGTTTCGTAACTTGAGGGGGTGCTTCGGGGTCGAGGATAGTGAGGGCTGGTTCAACAGTACGCTGAACATTGCTTTCCTTACGCATCGACGCAGTAGGGCGTCTTCTTATGATACCTTCATCCTCAATGTCCTTCCGAGGATCGTAACTATAAGACAAAAAAGATATATATTTTAATATCCCAAAATTAATTGAACATTCAAGACTGTTGAAATTTTTACAGTCCTATATGTATACAGGATTGTAGAAATTTCTACAGTCCTATATGTATACAGGACTGCAGATATTTCAACAGTCCACAATATATATAGGACTGTAGAAATGTGTACAGTCCGGCATATTTCTGTCCCGTATATTCGACGAATGTCGAACTTGTATGCCCTAAAATCGGGTTCGAGACTCCAGAAATACGTCGAAACTACATCCGAAACTACATTCAGGACTATAATTTTAAGATTGGAAAGATAATTTTTAAAAAAAATTCAAAATGCAATAGAAATTATTAAAAATTGAGAAGGACAAGGAGGAGGAAGAATTGTACCTTGATTCTTTTGAGAGTTTGTGAGCCATCGATTAATGGTTGGAATTTGAGGAGATGGAGATTGTAAAATTTTAGGTTTCAAATGGAAGAAGTGGAGGAGGATGGCTCCGACAAGAAAGGGAGGAGGAGGACTCCGGTGGTGGAGGTTTGGAGGATTTGGGAGGAGGGAGTAATGTTTGGGCTAGTATGAGTAAACTTCATTCATTAATGGACTAGCCCCAAGTGTATTTTGTAGTGCTTTTATCATCAGCCTTTCTGCGTTAGTTGCTGTGAAATATATGTATATAAATTTTTAACTATATTGTACCACCTTTATTTGTCAAAAAATTCTAACTAAAATACAAACTATTTTCTAAAAACACTGTCTAAAAATGTAGTAGAAAAAAAATGGAAAAAAAAATTGACCTTTTTTTTGCATTTTTTTTTTTTTGTTTAGTTATAAATAAGTGAGACTTGTCATTTTTAGATTTGACAAAATCGTTGTATGTTGTTCAAATTTTGAATCTCATATCCTAACTCTCAAGTACAAACTCTCAAGCACAAAGTCGTACGAAGGTGGGGTTGTAGTAATTTTGACACTCTTTTCATTTTTTTTCGTATACGACGAGTGTACAAATTTACACTTCAAATTTATTCTATTAATACGCTACCAAACATATGATAATAGAAATAATTTCACTCTACAATTTTATAGACTAAAAATAAAATATAAATAAATGATCTAATCGAAATCGAGACTTGAACTTGTTTCAATATCCTTAAGACAATATTTGTCCCGCACAGATATTTACGGTTTAATGACATTAGTCTTCCATGATACAACGGTACTCCTCCTTCGGTAGCAGCACTTCACATCGCAGGAACTTGTCGAAGCAATTGAGGTAGTCTCTTTCTTTCTCTCTCTCTCTCTCTCTCTCTCTCTCTCTTGAAATGAATGATTGATGTATGAATGAGTGAATGAGTGAGTAAACACTAACATGACTCTACTTTTTATAAAGGATGAAAAGACACAAAGTGTCAAGAGACTACTGCTTGGAAGGAATACACCATTTCGAACAAACACTCATTAAAAAATTAATTAAAATATTTTTAATTAATTTTTTATGTCAAATTATTCATTCACTTAGAATATATTTTCCAACAACATATAAAACAATACAAGTGTAATTTTTTATTGGAACAAAAAACTTTATAATCAAACAAAAATTGTCCAAAATTCACCTAAAAATAAATAATAATCTCTGTGAAGTAAATCTTTTTAATTTGCAAATAAAGAGATCCATAATATGTAGAAAGCAGATTTGATGTCTCATTAATTCTGTTTTATATTATGTTTATATCATATTACATGTGGACTCTTTTTTTTATTTTATATCCACTGAACCCATATTTAATAGTGTACTGGTATGTAATATGTAACTGAATGTTTGGAAAAAAAAAGGAAGTTTAAGCAGAAGAATTTCAACATGTGTGCTGGGGACAAATGGAAAAAGACAGAAAGTGCCAAGTCAGAGTTTCTCTCTCTCTCTCTCTCTCTCTCTTCCTCCTCTATCTATATCACTTGTTGAAGAGCTGTAACTCTTTGTTTCTTCTCATTTGTTCATGTAGCAGTGATTGCTTAGAGTTCTTGAAGCATAGAGAGCTCTTATTCTTCTCAGCAAACTGTTGGTGCAGTTCTAGAACCTTACTTAATTTTGTTAGTACAAGTAAATATTTGTTTCCAAAAAGTTTCCTCGTATCCTTTTTAGTCATTGGTCTCCCACTGAGTTGTGGGGGAATATTCAAGCCAGATTCTTGGTTGGTATGGTTTTATTAACACACATATATCTATTCTAAGTATTCTTCATTTTTCTCATTTCCAGCTCCAACATATATTTATTAGGTAGCTAGCAACATGAAAGTAGTGTTGGCAAATACTCAGCAAAACCAAGGATTTGAGGACAACATCACTACTGAAGCCACTGCAGCCTCTCCAACCCCTAACCCTGCAGTTAAGAAGAGGAGAAGCCTTCCTGGAAATCCAGGTGAGAAACTTTTTGTGCCACTAGTTTTTATTTTATTTTATTTTATTTTATTTTATATATTTTTTGCATGTTCGCAACCGTAGTTCGATTCTGAAACCGTCCGTCACCCAGACTTTTCTTAGCCTTATGCCTCTCCTCAAAGGCCTCTCCTCGTTGACCACTAAGTTAATTTCCGTACTTTTTCAGCTTTAATTCGATAGTTTGTTCTTGAGGGGCTAGCGAAAATTAATCAAACTTAAAATTTCTTTGAAGCAATTCTTAAAAAAACCCAAAAAATAAGACTTTGTTTTTGAGGGGATACCGTAAATAAATTAACTTTAAATGAGGAGATATTATATATGTTGGATTTATTAAAAAAAAAATTATGTTGATAATGTGGTTTAATTCAAAAGTCTCTTGCTCTTAATGGCAAACATTTGGTTGTTGAATTTACAAAGAAAATAAAGTAGATAATAGGTAAAAAGAAGAGTATCTTATACACAATAGAAAAACTACTAGGTTTTATTGTGAGACTTTTCGAAATTGTTCTTTTCCAACCTTGTATATATCAAAATATTTATAAATTAATTAGAAATAAAGCATATAAATTACACGTCTATCTATTAACATAATTACTAATCATTCATAATTATACACTTCCAATTACAGTGATGAGTTTTTCCTTAATTTGTTTTGTTTTTATTTTTGTTTTTGTTTTTGCTTTGTGAAAATTTGCAGACCCAGATGCTGAAGTGGTAGCACTGTCCCCCCGGAGCCTGATGGCAACAAACAGGTTCATATGTGAGGTGTGCCAGAAAGGGTTCCAGAGGGAGCAGAACCTCCAGCTCCACAGGAGGGGCCACAACCTGCCATGGAAGCTGAAGCAGAGGTCGAGCAACAATGACAATGACAATGACAATGACGTCGTCGTCCCCCCGAGGAAGAAGGTGTATGTGTGCCCGGAGGCGTCCTGCGTCCACCACCACCCATCGAGGGCGCTCGGGGACCTCACCGGGATCAAGAAGCACATCTCCAGGAAGCACGGGGAGAAGAAGTACAAGTGCGACAAGTGCTCCAAGAAGTATGCAGTCCACTCTGACCGGAAGGCTCACTCCAAAACATGTGGCACCAGGGAATACAAATGTGACTCATGTGGAACCATCTTCTCAAGGTACGTATAATCTATACATACATATATATATATATATATATATATATATATATATATATATATATTAATGGATGATATAAAAACTCATACGATATATATTTGTATAGGAGAAGAAATCCATATCTATATAGGAGAAGGGATCTGTATCCAGTATCCAATATCCATATAGGAGATACATAAAGATAGACTTGAATATAATCCTAAATCCAATCATATCTTAACACAAGTAAAACTAGGTATTTTTATGGTATTGATATTCATGTCTATCCTAGTTTAATGATTTACATTAGTGAGGTACAGCATAAAACAATAATATTAGCAACATGAGAATCAATCAACAATATAAAGCACGAGTTACAACCACTCTACGTTGCATTGCTCTACTGGCAATACAGGGATTTGGATCACCTAATTAATGCTTTTATCTTGTAATGTTCCGTAATGACAATGCAAATAGACAGAATTGGGAAATCGTCAATTATCTCATGCAGTTCCTCCCTATCTCCATTGGCATTACAACATATATTAGGAGATATTGGCATTAGGTAATCCAAATTCCGCAATTTATGTAGTCTGATTATTTAGCTTAATTAATTTCATTTTCATTTTCCTTTGGACTTTGCAACATTTTGGAGGTTTGTGGGGGGTAGATGGCATCTCAATATTCTGCTCAGTGATGTTTGTTGTTCCCTTGTGTGTTTTTCTGCAGTATTATTGCTTAGCTGCTTGTTTTATTGTGTTTGCAGGAGGGACAGCTTTATCACACACAGAGCCTTCTGTGATGCCTTGGCAGAAGAGAGTGCAAAAGCAATCCCTCAGTCCAATCCCTATCCTCTCCTCTTTGATCAGCAGCACTTCAGCAGCATAACACCAGAAATGATCCCCTCCTCCACATGGCTACCAACACCAACATCAATAGATCACAGGACTGCTGAGCAAATGTACTCCCACAAAATTGAGAACCCTTCTCCTCTTCCTCTTCAATTGGCCAGATATCAAGCTAATTCAGCTTCTCCTCACCTGTCAGCCACTGCATTGCTGCAGAAAGCAGCTCAGATGGGTGCAACCATGAGCAGACAAGCTGATCACCATAATAGTCAGATGGCAGCTCATTCTACTTCCAACACCACTGGATTTTCTCATGGCTCGACAACTACTACACCTACTACTACTCTCCAAGAGGTGATGATGATGATGGCTCCTCTCTCTTATGATGAGAGGGAATGTGGACTGGGGATGGCTGGTTCAACTTCAAAGAGAGATCAAGATTTTGTGACAACAACTAGTGCTAAGGAAGGAGGGGGTGATGGGTTGACTAGGGACTTCTTGGGACCTAGAGCCTTCTCTCACATGGACATTCTCACCATGGCAGCAGCTGGCCTCCCTAATTGCATGACCACCACCTCCTCCTCCTCCTCCTTTCAGCAGTGCCAACAGAATAATAGTAAGCCATGGCATGACATGAGAAGTTACCACCATGAAAAATATGATGTTAGTAGTGAGTTCCATATATAGAGAAGTGAAGCAGTGCCAAAGCACAGTTTGTGTCTTTGTTTTCCTTTACCACTCTCTTTTGTACTTTGTTCCATATATCAAAGTTTTGTAGTAAGCATATATATGGCAATGCCATATATTTTAGTATCAACTGTCTTCTTTGTAATAATAATCAGCCTTTCGTGTGCATAATAGAGTGGACATCTCAAAGATAGTACAGGAATGTAAAATTAAAGCTACCATTTGTTAGCTTAATGAGAAACAAAATTAAAAAGAAAGTTTGATAAATATGTTGGCAAGTGTCCAGGAAGTATAATTCCATTCTGTTGGAATAACTCATCAAACATTTTGTATAAAAGTAATTAGGAACTGGAATAAATTTACTCATTTTAAGAGTAAATTGGGTTTCCATGAATTGGATATCATGATAACTTCACCTGTCAAAATTAAAATTTGATTTGTGTCAAAAGAGTTCTGTTTACTCTCAAAATTAGAAGTTAAGACTCTATGATCAACAATTCAAGATAATAGGTTAACATAACAATGTGGAATTGGAATTCATTGAATTACTGGAGGCCAACTAAACACATATGGAGCTGAAATTGTAAGATCATTCCAAGTTTCGTGAACAATTATGGAATGATTGCAATCATGGATTTCGAACACACAATAACAAATTTTTCAGCTATTGTTGGGTTTGGGTCTTTTGTTAGTGCATATCGCGGGATATCCAAATCTGTGACAGTCTCAAAGAAAGAAACCCATGAGTTCGACAGGTTGAATATTGAAATCTCATGGTCATCTGTATTTTCATCTAGAACTCAATAGTTATATATGCATATAATGAACTAATTATCTGAATTATAAGGTTTAAGGAAGACTACAACCTCCATGCTTAAGAAATATCAAGGTGCAAAGCAATCAATAAAAATCCAACGTAAGCAGGGTTATTGAACTGGGTTTCTTGACAATTGGCATGGCCATGTTTTTAACGAGAGAATGCACGTTCTGAAGGCACGGAGAGCTCCGAGACAATAGGTGATTGGCCCAAAGAAGAAACTTTTTTCTGCAACTTCCCCTTCAATTGCCTGATCTTGGCGTCCACTCTTGCAGTGAAGCCAATCTTGGTTTCCTGCCTTGCCTTTGATCTCTCCCTGGTCCACATGTACTGGTCTTTCTCATCCTTCCTATAGTACTTGATCTCCTGTATCACATGGTGATCCAATGGGTTGAATGTCCTCTGGAAGGAGATGTGGACCAGGTACGGGAGGTTGCAGGCTGCAGTCACCATAAGGGTGGCACACCAGTAGATGGGAGCCGGCCCCAGGACCTCAGGAAGTAACATGAAGGCGTTTCCTGAGATAACCGGTGAGGAGAGGCCATAGGCAAGGAGGAAGGAGTACCAGGAGGCGACACTCCCCCATATGAACACGTGCTGGATCCATGTGAAGTGGCTCATGGTCAGGGCAATCTGGAGGTTGACGGCCCAGATGATGCAGGTGAACATGGTGGTCCCCACAGAAGCCATGTCGGCGGTCTGGCCAGTGGAACAGAACGCCTGGGTGTAGAACACGAGGATAGTGAGGAAGAAAGTCGCAAGAGATGCATACAACCCATTGGCCATCCAACCCATGATCCTGTACCAATCAAAGAATAGGTTTCTCGGCCCTTGCTGATACAAAGCTGGGAACTGCACAAATGCGGATTATTGAAAATCGTTAATATGTAAATAATGAATGAAGTTACAGGAAAAGAATAATCTTACTGTGCATCTACATTCCATATAAGATTAAAAGATGATGTTTACACTCCAAATATTAGTTTTGCAAGTGCTCAAGGAACATTATGTGCCAAGTGTTCTCTTAGTAGGGATAAAAATGTGGTACGCATCAATTAAATGGTTCTGAATTCTGTTGCTTATTATTTTCTCGTTCATGATGCGAAGATTGATAATTATTGTTCAACTATGTGTGTATGTGAACTGCCATTGCAAGTCATTGTTTTGTAATGGCATAGGAGTCTGTACGATTTTCAGTTTAGGCGGTATGGGAAACTCGTGTTTTTCTGGGTTTTTTTTCTAATTCTTTTAATTGTGACATGGTCAAAGATATTACAATACTTGTAATCGTCTTACTTGAATTTGTAAAACAATCCTAGAATATGTCTGGGTCATAAAAAAATGGGAAATCGCAATTTTTGGTTCTACTATGTATGAATGTATTCTCTCAAAAAAAAAATGAAAGAATGGATCTCAAACTGGAATCTCAATTAATGTGTTGAATATATGCTTGTATCAATACACTGGGGGAAAAAGTCACCAACCTGCAGGCAGATTTCAGCGGAAACATCTTGCTCAAAGACTCCCAGCGATATAACTGGCAATGAAGTCAGCATGACATTGAAAAGTATCATATACCAATCGTCATAAACCGATTGCCCAGAGAAACCAGTAAATGCCTCAAAGTAGAACAATGTAAGGCCAAATGCAATATTCTTGTAGAAAAAATAACAGATCTGCATAAGTTTGAAGAGATTCAAGAAGAATCAAAATAGGTACATGAAAACTATTCAATGTCTGCTATTTGTATGAAGACAAAGGAATCTTCAAAGATCTTACCATTTGGGCTATCCTCTTATAACACCAGTGACCATGGACAACAAGAAGCCGCTCTAGATAACGGAACTGAGAAATAGAGAATTCACTAGCCATCACAGCCTGCAAAAATTTGAGGAGCTGAGATACAAGGAAGGAGCTAAAGAGTTTCTACAAATATTATCGAGTAACTGGATGATTTCTACTCTTAGTCAAGTACTTTGCACCCTAGATCCTGAAGGTCCGAAGAAAAGGATAAGGTTCTGTAAGTTCATATAATCATTCATTATACTTATATCAACCTGCATGCCCTCCACCCCACTGATGCCGACCCCAATATCTGCTTCTTGAATCATGCCAACGTCATTTGCACCATCACCTATTGCTAACGTAGTCTTGCCTGTTCCTTCTTTCACCAAGCGAGTCACCTAAAGGAAAAATCATAGTATTGCCATAAAACGATTCAGAATAGAACCTTCTTTTGGGGAATAAACATCCATGTAAATAAAAAAAGAACCTAGTACCAATGCTTTCTGCTTTGGGGAGACTCGACAACATATAACTGAAGCACAATCTACAGCCAGACTCAAAAACTGATGCTTTATTTCATCATCTAAGGCATAGGTTAAAGATTTTCCATCGATAATCAAAGCAAATGCTGCATGAGGATCTTTCTCCAGCTTGATCATTTGAGAGGCATTGGTAATTTGCATCATAATATTCTCCTTTATAGTCTGCTCAGTCACGCAACATAAAACATAAGTCTGTGAAATCAACTTCCCGAACTAACAAACTTCGAAAATTCGAGCAATTATCAATGACATAAAAGATAAGACTCCTTACATTTTTTCCATCCATGCTTACTAAATCTGAGCTCATCGTTGATATAAGAATTTGTTTCATGCCTTGCCGGAGTAAACTACAAGCAAACCTACAAGCACAAGCATTCATCTAAAGTTTCAATTCCAATGTTAAGGAAATGGCAAGAAGGGCATACCCAATATTGATAGCCGTTTCCATTTTATCACCAGTTAGAACCCAAATCTTGAGACCAGCTTGTGCCAATTTATCTATGCATTGAGGAACCTGCGGAAGATGAGAGGGGAATGGTAAATTGGAGCGATAAAAAGAGAAAGTCCTCAGCTTAGTTCTACAAGTATGCCAAATCCATACCCCTTTCTGTAATTTGTCCTCCACAGCAGTTGCACCCACAAGAATCAAATCCCTCTCAATCGCATCAGAGACTCGTTCTAGTTGGGCTTCTCTATCTGGACCAATAGAAGTCTTTGCTTTGAGAAACTCAGCATTCCAAGAAGAGTACTCAGATTCATCAAGCATCCTACAAGACAAAGCTAATGTCCGCAAGCCTGCCTCTCCATAGTCATTTAGATGTCTAGTTGTATCTTCCTCGTACATTCTTCCATTTTTTGACAACCTATCAAAAATGATACTGCAATATCCCAAGAAATAAGTAAGCCAGTGTACCTTGTCCACCATTAACCAAAAAGGTAACAACTAACAACAATGACAAAATTACAGAAAGTTAACTATATAAATTTGGCAAGTCGTTAGAAAGATGAAGGCAGACCTGTCTGCTCCTTTGCACAAAAGAATTATCTGCCCCGTCTCATCTTGAACAATTACTGACATTCTCTTCCTTCTGCTATTAAATTCCAGTAAATTAAGAATCTTAAATTCCCTGCAAGAAAGACACCATGAACTGATGTGACACAAACTGAGAGATAAACATGTGATGTATCATAATCCTGACCTTTCTACTAGATTGGAAAAAGAAGGATATCTTTCCCGGATAATGACACTAGATTGGGTCCTTTTACAGAACTCAAATCCGAATTCTCTAGCAGCAACTAGAAATGCTGCTTCATCAGGCGACTCTGCTTCATAGGTAAATCCCCCAGTTTCCTCATCTGGCTCGGGAATTGCTGAGTGACAGAGTGCCAATATCCGGAAGAACATAAGAATCACATTGGTGTTAGGCTCTTTCAGCCAGTTCCCCTGCATGAGGCGGTCATCCTCAAAACTGAAACCTTTTATGGCATGCTTCTGTTCCTTCTCAATTCTACAAGTAATCCCTCTATCAAGTTTGATCTCTGACTGTCCAAACTCATCCTCGCCATCCTCCATAGAATCTTCGCTTTCTGCAGCCATTTGCTTAGCTGCAGCAATCTCTACTTCACTAGCACGGATACCGTAGGAAACTCCTGCAATCGAACATTTCAAGAAATCCATCTGATTGCAAGTCAACGTACCTGTCTTATCTGACAAAATAGTGTCTACTTGTCCTAACTCCTCATTCAGATTTGAGGTTCTGGCTTCTGCCCGAATCCCTGTCTCCTCATCGTACATTTGAATATCTTGGTATATAAACATTGCTTGCAAGACCTTGACAACTTCAATAGAGACATAGAGTGAGATAGGAATCAGATATCCATATAAGATGAGAGCTGTAACAAGATGGACGAGGCCTGATAATGCAGGATTTGACGGGTCATACATCTTTGAGTGCGTTGATGGTTGCAAATACCACCAATCTGGCATTTCATACTTTGTTAACACAGCAAAACCAATTGAGCTAATCATTGAGATTCCTACAAGAATGCTAAAGAGAGTATATATGATATAGTCCATCTTTCTCTCGACTCTGCTTCTTTTGGATGGGGAGTCTGTAGCATTCTGCATAACTTTACTGTCAAAGCCAGTGAAAATAACCACACCATAGATGTATGAAGTGTTCCTAAGCTTCGAGTCTCTGAGAAGAATTTGATTTGGATCAAGGGCAAAGACCTGCCGCTCATACTCGAAATTACCTACAAATGTGTAGAGGCTATGATTCGGGCTCTCGCATCTAATGGACGCTGAAAAATCTTTGAAGGTATTCTCATCATCTAATGGCAAAGTTACCTCCAGTGATCTCTTGATCTTTAGATTTGTCTCCCCATCTAAATTCATAGTCTCCACATAGCATATTCCATCTTCATAGCTTGATGACAACAGGAGCAAGTCGGCAGGAAAGAACTGATCTTTCTCCACTTTTACAATGTCCCCAACTTGGACTCTCTGCCAAGTCTTGTAACCAAACTTCCCCTCACCCTTATGAACTTTGACTTTCCGACTATTGACCTTCATATCCTGCATAAACCTCCGCCAGTCCTCCAATCCCTCCTTCGCCATACTGAGGCCAACGACGAATGCCAGTGGTGCAATCATACTCACAGCTGAGAAAGGCGCGATTTCTGTAAGGGAGATGAGAGCAGCCAAGAGGAAGTATAAGTTGGCCACGCGCCGGAACTGCTCAAAGATAGCTTTAGGTAGGAAGGTGACAATATTGTACTTGGTGGTGGAAATGTAGTTGGAAGGGTAACTAAGAGGTTGCCTATGGTGGATTCTAGGATTATTGCAGTGCACAATTCGAGAGTATCCAGGGCCCTGCAGGTTCTTCTCATCTCCGGTGCTTGAGTTGCCGGTTTGGACACAATCAAAAGTATAGATTTTCGTCCAACGAATCTTCTCCCGAAGCTTGAACGATCTCTCCCGAAGCCTTAGCCTGGTCATCTTGCCCCTCCTTTAGGTTTGTGGCTCAGCTTGAATTATGTCCACCAATAATTAATTTGAAGGCAAACCAATGTACTACCAATCTCCTGGAATTCAAGTCAAAATATAATATAGCAAGGAAACGAAATTTTCCGAAACAATCGGGTCCAACATTAATTCCTGAAAGATCGGAACTTTACCTCATTTTGAGCTAGGATCCCCACAAAAATACTATCTGGCATCAAGAAAACCTAAAAGGAAAATCAAATTTTGATAATTCAAGAGTTGGAATCACATTTTGAATCATAGATTAACTCAAAAGAAAATGAAAAATTCCCTAAAACTGATTCCAGCATTTCCTCAAAGATCAGGACTTTACCACATTTTTGAGCTATAATCCACCCAAAGATACAATTTTGAATTAGGGTAACTATTGTTTAGACATTGCATTAAGAGTTATCTCAAAGAAAACCTAAAAATTCCAAATTCCCACAATAAATGAACCCCAAAACAACAAGTAATCATAGAAAGTTATCATTTTTATGCTAAAATTATAATCTTTAGCCTCATTATTACCAACCGCCATGAACAGAAATCATTTATATTTAAAAATACCAGATCAACTACAGTGAAAATTGAGAAAATTTGTGAATTCTTACCAAGAAGAAGCAATGGAGGATTGTCCACCAAATTCTAGAGAGAGAAAAGAGGGGGGAGAGAGAGAGAGAGAGAGAGAGAGAGAGAAGGATAAGATCAATGGTTCCATCCCTCCCTCCCTCTCTCCCGCTCTCTCTTCTCTGAATCCAAACAACGCGGGCAACCTAGTGATTTTCCGGTCTTAATCTCATCTATTTTTGGAATAATATAAACGGAAAATTTCATACGGACCAACAAAAATCAAATAAATTCCACTGAAAACATAAAATTTTAAAAAAAAATCATATAAATCATCGTAGCGCCTATCCGAAAGACTTTTAAATTTTTTTTTCTTTTTCGTCTGAATTTTGTTACTGCGGTTATATATATATATATATATATATATATATATAACGTCTTTCCAAAAAATATTTAATATTTAAATTTTTTTTTTAACTCTCTCTGTGACTCACTAACACTCTCTTTCACGTTCCGCTCTCTCTCTCTCTCACGTTCCGCTCTCTCACTCTCTCTCTCACTCACTCACTCCCTAACTCTCTCTCTCTCTCACAAAAAAGTGGCGGTCTTTCTCTCTCTCACATTTTTTTTTGTGGCGGTCTCTCTCTCTCTCTCTCTCTCTCTCCCTAACTCTCTCTCTCTCACTCCCTAACTCCAGCCTGACACGAGTCCAGTCCGAAAAAATGACCTATGTGTCGGTCTCTCTCTTTCACATTTTTTTTGGGGGCTTCTCTCTCTCTCTCTCTCTCTCTCTCTCTCTCCCTAACTCCAGTCTGACACGAGTCCAGTCCGAAAAAATGACCTATGTGTCGGCCGGTCCGACCCGGATACACACTATATTTCATGTCTTAAAATGTGTTGAAAAAAAAATTTGTATAGAAAAATGGGTATTGAATGCAAACCCCTCTTCGTGGAAGTTGGATATAGGAAAATGTTTTGTGTTTGATGAGCCAAACCAACGAAAGAATTAATGAAGTATAAATGCATTTTTATCATATAGTTTCTTTTCTTTTTATATCAACACTTAGCAATACTGTTGTGCTGGTTTTCTTTTCATTTCTCTAGACTTAGCTTAATGTATCATTTGTCAACTTTGTAGAAGTCTCTCATGCTTGTAAGTTAGTTATTGATATCCATGTTATTAAGTTCAGATTTTAAAGAGGAATTGAGGTTCAAATTTTGAAAAAAAAAATCTACATAGGATATACTTAGGTCCGGTCCGGCAAAAAAAAAATGTGAGAGAGAGAGAGAGAGAGAGAGAGAGAGAGAGAGAGAGAGAGAGGGGTGTTAGTGAGTGATATATATATATATATATATATATATATATATATATATATATATATATATATATATATATATATATTAACGGCAGCAACGGAAACCAGACGAAAAAAAAAAATTTGGAAGTAGTAAAACGTCCTTCGGATAGACGTTATGATACATTATGTGAATTTTTTTAAAATTCTATGCTTTCAGTGAAATTTGTTTAATTTTTGTTGCTCTGTATGAAATTTTTCGTAATATAAAAGTCTAAAAAATAGTATTTTTTCAAAACAGGAGGCAATTTGCATATTGCCCCTAGTAAGAACATATAATTTTATTGCATATCAGCTTTTGCGGTTTTATTTCTTTAAACATTTATTATTCGACATATTAGTTGATACCAAACATGTGAGTCTCAAAACGGTTTTTATTTTCGATGATTTTTTTTTTTTTCAAATGTGTTATTCATTTTAAGGATGAAATATAACTCTCATACAAACTAACTTATAATAGGGTTGATCAATTAAATAGCATTCAAATCAGTGGGTTTAACATGACATGTTTTTATTAATTTTAAAAAAATAAAATAAAAGATTGTTTGGTAATAACTATTTATGTTTACTTTCTTATAAGCTTTTTTTTTTTTTTTTTTTTTTCTGAAAGTAGTGGAAGGTGAAACTCAAAATGTACAATATTTTTTAATAGAGAAGGAAAAGAAACAATTTGATGGTTGATGCCAAGGCTTAATGAGTTACAAAGTAAAAGAAACAATAGGATTTTCTAGATACGAGCTCCTCAACTCTTTGTCTATTTCGACCGGTTCTTTTATTAGAAAAGAGGCCCCAAATTATTCTTCATTTCAACATAAACCCTCATGTTAGTTAAATCGGAAGGAGGACACAAAATTGTAAAAGATTATGACATTGTAATTTTAACGGATGTCTTTTACCAATTAACTTGATACTTTGAGTGTGGCTCTTGCAAAATAACAAGTTTTCAGGAGGGACATGTCAAAATAGAAAGAAAAAAAAACAAAAAAAAACAAAAACAAAAAAAACGAAAGCATCCCTTCTTCATAAACAGTACAATAAATTTGATATTGAACTCTAAAGAGTTGTTTATATGTAAAGAAGCAAGAACAAACTTCCACGCACAAAAATAAATAACACTTATGAGGCTGTATTTGAGCAATGGGTATTCATGCAAATTGCAAAAACAATGTTATATATATATATATATATATATATATATATATATATATATATATATGAGTTTCGTTTATAAAATTTTCAAAAAGTTTCGTCATTTCTAGCCGTTGGATCATCTTTAAGTCATCTAATATTGACCATTGTTTTGATCAACAGTCAAGATTAGATGACTTAAAGCACCATCCAACGGACCATAGTGACGGAACATTTTAGGAGCTTTATAAGCGGGACTCTTGATCCGGATCATATATGTATATATGAACGGATTCGGAGCCCCGAGGGAGCCCTGCTTCTCTCAACCGTTGGATCGCGGGGGCCCCATGCGTGGCCCCCACGCGGACCTTCCAATCCGATGGTGCAGGGGGACGAAACTTCAGTGGAGCTCCGGGAACGAATCTTTTGATCCGCTCCATATATATATATATATATATATATATATATATATATATATATAGAGGAGAGAGAGAGAGAGAGAGAGAGAGAGCGGATCGTGTCCTGGATATACCTCTCACGTAACCTTTCCCACTTTTCCAGTAACGGGATTACGTGAGAACAGTTCCGCGGAAGACCAGCAACCCACCAGACCAAATCAACGAAAATAAAAAAATAAAATAAAATAAGTTATGAAATTACCTTTGTACCGGTGCCCGTTCCGCGGCGCGTAAGCGTGCTAAGTGCTAAGTGCTAAGTGCGCGAATAATAAACGCGTAAAAACACGCATTAAATCGCGCACCCGCTCGCGGGTTGGATGAGATCAAGCCCATCCCCTATAAAGCCCACTTACCCACTAAGAGGGGTAAAGCAATATATGGAAAGGAGAATGACTTCTTCTTTCCCATGTGGGACTAAAAGAAAGGAGTGCTTTGTTGAATCATATAGTTTAGATAAATCTAACAATAAATATAACCATTTCTAGCCGTTGGATCGTCTTTAAGTCATCTAATATTGACCGTTGTTTTGATCAACGATCAAGATTATATGACTTAAAGCACCATCCAACGGACCATAGTGACGGAACATTTTAGGAGCTTTATAAGCGGGACTCTTGATCCAGATCATATATATATATATATATATATATATATATATGAACGGATTCGGAGCCCCGAGGGAGCCCCGCTTTTCTCAACCGTTGGATCGCGGGGGCCCCATGCGTGGCCCCCACGCGGATCTTCCGATCCGATGGTGCAGGGGGACGAAACTTCAGTGGAGCTCCGGAAACGAATCTTTTGATCCGCTCCATATATATATATATAAAGAGAGAAAGAGCGGATCGGGAGTCCCGTCGCTCCCGACCGTTGAATCGAGCGGATCCCATGCAGACGCGGGTCCTCCGATCTGATGGACGAGGGAAGGACGAGACTCCATAGACGAATCTTTTGATCCGTATATATATATATATATATATAATCTTACTATTGTTGTCATATTCATGTCTTATTCTTACTATTATCAATTTCACTAAATATTGATTTAGTTATATTAATTTTATAATATACTTTTCACCTTCATCGTATCCTAATAAAATCATACCATCTCTATGTTAATCTAATAAATGGACATACGAATGGTTGGAGATCCGATATACACGGAAGTCTTAATATATAGGATTATATATTCATTCTTTCTATTTGATAACAAACTTTCTACATTCCTCATCTCTACAAAAGTTTAGGTATTTTGTTTGGTTATTTTTTTCCCCCCGAAAACTATCTTCTTCTTTTTTTCAGTCATAGTTCCTTTTCTATGTACTTGATGCTCTTGTTACTTTATATAAAATGGGCTTTGCCCAACTTTTTATATTTAAAAAAAATTCAAATGATCATATCTAAATCATTATTGGTACTTGCATGATTATATTTTCCTTTTGTCTCTTCCGGAACCATTCCATATGAATTGATAGTTTTCAAATGTTTGATTTCCGACATACCACATGATAAAATTTGAACATACTCAAATTCAAATTCTGACATAATATATTACCCCATTGACATTTTGGGGACTCTTTTTCTTCAGCATATTTGTTTTAAGTTTTTAAAGTTACTTTCAATGAAGAAATTTTTTCTATATATGAAACATTTATGCATTTTGTTTTTGTTTTTTTTGGAAAATAATTCTTTAAAAGACCCAAAAAAAAAAAAAATTGAAATTGTTTTTAAGAATTCTTGGGCAGATAATGTTCAGTGACAGGTCTTATATTTCCAGCCGGCAGTCTCTCAATCATTCAATGATGTTGACAAACCAATAATGCCATTAAATTATAATTCATTAAATGGCCTAAAAGATTTTATTAACATGTGTCACAAAAACACATGATAACATCTTAATAAGTGTGCATTTTACATTGATATTTTCACCAGCACATTTATCAATGCACCTTTTACACTTATCAAACCTTTTACATTTATCAATACACATTTTAAGTGAAAAGTGCATTAATAAATGTATTAGTAAAAATGTTAATGTAAAATGTACACTTATTAAGATGTTATTATGTGCCCTTAGGGCAGATGTTAAGAAAACCCAATAGTAAACAATGCATGCAAAGGAAAATATTCTCAATAACTCAATCGCAAGCGGTTGAAAGGAACAAGCTTCTCCATACGTACTCAAAAGTCATACAAATGATGAATGATACAGAAAATTAGTATAGTAAAATCTACACTGCCAACTTGTTACAGTGGAAGACTGATCATTCTCTAGGGAAAAGAAATAATTCCCAGTTGCAAGAGACCATTACAGAATGATTACAAACCAAATTGAGAAAAGAAAATGCAAATCAAAATATGAAATTGAAAGAAAATTTCACTCCTCCCTAGCTTCCCACAGCAAAAAATAAAGCCATTTGTTGCGGGGAAAAAAAAAACCGTACAAGCTGGGACACGGTACTACACATTTGTATGAAATGCCACTGCACTGAGGCGAAGCGAGTGAGGCATGATTAAAGGACTGGTGCACCAATGAACGTAGAACCAGAACGGTGAATTGAACTAAGAGGATAACAAAGACAACACGCCTACAGTGTCATACAAGTTAACCAACATGTCATCAGTCTTAGGAAGATTCTTCGCCTGCTGTGAGAGCTGAGATGAGCCATTCTGATGCAGAGGCCTGAATCTCAGGTTCCAATTGTACATTGAAATGTAGAGGAGTCACAGCAATCTGTCCAGCATCACAACGAAAAAAATACAATAGGAGATCAGCAAAAATCATGACATGATAGAGTGGGGAAAAGATGAGGTTTCTGAACTCACAAATCCATTTTCCAGTGCCTTGAAATCAAGGTCTTCATCTAAAGCCTCATGTTCCTTCTCCAAGAACTGCAAAGGTAGATATTGATTCAACTGCCTAACAATCACAAGTTCTCCTGGAACTTGTGCAGAAAAGAACACATGCAGAGTCGTGTGCATGTGGAGGCAAAAAAAAAACACACAAGAAGCAAAGAACACCATATTCCCAAGCTACTTAATTCAAATTAGAGTCCCCAAGGGGTAAGGTGGTGTTATATATTGTAGCCATCAGCAATTAAGAACCCTTTTTGCCGGAATCTAGTATTATCTCAAGCGAAGCACCTCTTTTGGTGATTCTAGACCAAGGTTCGAAAACTCAAGTTCCGGACCGGTATTGGCCGTCGAGTATGACTACCGGTATCGACGGTTGGAACATTGTATCGAATTTTTTTGGTTTCCAAAAGAAAAATGATTATATTAAAAAAATCAAAAATCAAAAATCATGTTATATATTTTGGTATAATTTTATGTATTAATTAAATTGTCCCCCGAACACGTTGATTTGAATAATAGCATACAAGAAAAAAAAAGATATTGATTAACCCCTGGCCAGTTAATTAACCCAAACAAATCCATTATATACAATTAAACCCAATTAATTAACTCCCTAAGGACCCGTTTGGAAGGAGGAAAAAGTGGGAGGAAGAAAATTGGAAGAAAATGATACATTTTTTCTTTTTTGGTAAAAGAAAAATGGAAGAAAAAGTGGAGGGAAGGAAAAAATGGAGGGATTAGTTTTTCTTCCTAACCTAAGAAATTCAATCCCTCAAAAAATGTGAGAAAAAATGGAAGAAAAAGTGAAAATTTATTATAATTTACAAAAATATCCCATATGAATTATATTATTTAAAATTGTTTAATGAAGTCAAATGATAAATAAGTATTTTTAGTTGAGGATATAATTGGTAAAGTCTATATTTTTATTTTTCTTCCTCCCACTTTTCCTTCTCTACCAAACAAAGGAAAGTGTATCCTCTATTTTCCATCCATCCTACCAAACACAAAGGAAGAAAAACGTTTTTCCTTTCCATATGGATGAAAAATATACATATTTTTCTATTTTTTCTTCCTCCCACTTTTCCATCCTTCCCACCAAACAGAGCCTAAATACAAACCCAGAATAAATCCAATCAATTAATAGGAGGTGGCCAAAGGCCCAAACCCCAAAACCAATCATGTGTGTTGGCTCACACATGCACACACAATAAAAGTCATTGACATGTGGGCCCAATAAAGTTTTTTTTGTTAATATATGATTTAATAGTTTTACTGGGCCCACGTGTCAGTTGGACTTATTGTGTGTGCATGTGTGAGCAACACAAATAGAAACCGATGCCCCTTCCCCCTAACTATCAATTAAGGCTCTGTTTGGTAGGAAGAATGGAAAAGTGGGAGAAAGAAAAAAGAACAGAGATATATTTTCATACATATGGAAATGATAGACCATTTCCTTCTTTTGTGTTTGGTAGAAGAGATGAAAAACGGAAGGATATACTTCCCTTTACTTGATATGGAATGAAAAGTGGAAGGAAGAAAAATAAAATATATAGGCATTACCAATTATATCCTCGACTAAACATACTTATTTACCATTTGACTTCATCGAACAATTTTTAAATTATATAATTTCTATGGGGTATAATTGTAAACTAAGATAAGCCGTCACTTTTTCTCCCAACTTTTGAGGGATTTCTTAGATTAGGAGAAAAAAATGACCCTTCTACTTTTCCTTCCCTCGATTTTTTTTCTATACCAAACAAGAGAAAATGCATCATTTCCTTCCATTTTCCTTCTTCTCACTTTTTCCTCCTACCAAACGGACCCTAAATATAAAACAGGAGGGGAAGAGAAAAATCTAAACATAATCCTAAAATCACTCTGGAAGTTCGCTCCCCCTCCAGATTCACATACCTCCTTCCCACTCTCTTCCTGCGCCTCCTTCGCCTCATTTCCAGCTAGCGCCAATCGTTCACCAGCACCACCTCTCTCCTCCCCCTCTTCCCGCCCCCCATTGCGTTCGTCAATTTTGCTCAAGTGTCTTTTTTTATGAGATGTAATTTAATGGGTTTCTGTGTTCTCTTCCCCACTTTTATATAACTTTTTTTTGTCAATTAACTCCCCACTTTTATAGAATTTCTTTTTATTCAATTACGGGACCTAGAGAGCCTCGGACTTGGCCGGTCGACCAGAAATTATTGGATTCCAGATCTGTTAACACTCGAAAGAATGAAGAAATCGGCCAATATCGGCCGTTATCAGTATTTATCGGCTGACACAAACAAAATATTGGCCGATAGATACTAAATATCAGCCGATATGAACCGGTTTATGGCTGGTACCGACCGATTCTGGCTATGAATCGGCCGGATCTAGCCTCTCCCCACCTAAACCGATATCTTTTGGCCGTTTCGGATCGAAATACTCAAAATCCAAACGATTTTTATCGGTATGGGCCAATTTTTTAAACCTTGTTCTAGACAAGATGATATATCTATACAAGAAAAAATAAACCATAATTTCCATACTGTTCTGTTAAAACTCGGATATAATTACAGGTACCTCCAGTCGATAGTACTTTTTCACCACTTGTTGAGAGACAGGTTTTCCTGAAGCTGCAACTGATTCTATCTCAACATTTTTCCTTTGAGTAGTAACGCGACGAGCTGCACCCTGGAAAAAAAAAAGTGTTCATAATTCAAATAAGCCAAACCAGCTTGAGAGTTTGAAATCATTGGGTTTCCATTCCATTTGATAGAAAAGTATAGACACTTACTGCTGCAGAGGCATCTCGGCCGAGCTGTGCAAGCTGGACACCAAGGCTTTGGTGCATAGACATATACTGTCCAGCAGAAGGATTCCTGTTTGCAGACACAGCTTGCCAACTTAATGCAGGCATGCATGAACTCTGCCTAGTCACCTTGAAGCCCTGTCAAGATTATAAGGTATAAAGTCAATGCAGAAATCTACATAAACTGATTGGTCATGGCAACAAGATCTACGAAACAACCTACAAAAATAATGGAAATACACAATAATGTCGAATAAGCAGATATAGATAATGAATTGCATATTCCAAACTTGTTGCATTGCAACAGTGTTATAACTCTCACTCCATCATTTTTACGAGGCCTGGGCTCGAACCCAGGACCTCTCCAATACCCTCACCAACCGCAACAGCTGGGCCACCCCCGTTGACCCACAGTGTTATAGTTATAACTCATAAGCATGTTATTACCAATCCAACATAATACATAATCTCCAACATATATTATTATGTGCATATTTGTTCTCAAAAAACAACTTTTCACGGCAATGGATGTTCTGATTTAGTGACACTGACATGCTCAGTGCTCATACTGATAGTTGTATAAATCCTCTTAAGCGGTCAACTCCTCCATATTTATGTATTACTCTGATGGATTTAGATGGTCTCTTGCAAGCCTTTGTCAACCCATTTACTTGATATCTGATGATTGATGATAAAACTTACTCATAGGTGTGTTTGGCACATGATTACCTGAATTCGCCAAAATTGATAGTGTTCCGCTATCCGGGAATGAGCATATTCCTGAATGGTAAATGCCAGAGACCAGCGAATTGGACGTGGAAATCCACATTTCAACAAACGAACACCGCATACAGTTACTTGCATTTCCAGCAGCTTTTAAAGCGAAGAAGATGTAGTTCTTTTAGTTGTTTTTTGTAAAAGTTTTTAGAGTCTAAGAATTGCTTCTTTCTGAAAAGATATTATTGGTATGATAGTTTGGAACTTATGAATCGTTTTTAGTTTTGAATTTTTGGTGATGTCATATTATGGTACTTTTAAAAAATCTCAAATATACATTTTATATTATATTACTTATTTGCTCCTTTAAATTGTTCCACATTCCGGAAAACGTATTTTTTCCGAATAATGGTTCAGAAGAAGACTACAACCAACATACCGCGTATTGGGATCCCCTGTGTACCATGTTCCGTGTGACAGTTTCCTTGGGCTTCTATAAACTTTTGAGAGGTTAAAGAAACTAGGTCTCCAACCAAAATTGTTCTTTGTTAGGTTGAAACTAGAAAAGTAAAGTTGTAGTAAATTGAAGTATATGGTAAAGATTTTATTAAAGTTGAGGGTTAAAAGATGGGTTTTGGAGTTTAGGCAGCCACTAATAATAAGCAATTGGATAACTAGTGCTCTTTGTGGGTTTCCTCTACTCTCCATTGTTGCTAGGAAGTAATTTCAAATACTTGCCATCTAATGGTGGGGTCCCAATAGTTTCCAATTGCACTTTACAGAAACAAAACAAGTGGAAACTAGACATAGTTTCTCTTGGTTTCCTATTTTTCGTCCAAGTTTCCGTCTTCACACATTCATAGAGTAGTAGTTGGTGCTTACCCATTCCGCAGCCAACTGCACCCCACCTGACTGGAGCCGGATTTGGGCCTTGGCTTGGATTATAAGGTTTAAAGTAAAGAGTGTCAACCCTCAGACTAGGTGCTTTGACCTATTCGAATCCAATCTCACAAAAAAATTGCGAAGGTAAAGCCAACTTAAACTCCTTTTTTTGGGGGGTGGGGGTGGGGGGTGGGGGGTGGGGGTGAGGGGGCGCTAAATTCTTCAAATACGCTTCCAATGCCACACTGAAGAGCTTTTACCTAAACAATTTTACTACATTGGGCTTGGCAATAACAATGCAGTCCAAATGTCCAATTCAGTCAATGAGCCATGGCTTTAGTCTTCAAACTGAAGAACATGCAAAGGTAAGATGGAATTCTTGACGAATATTGCTACATTTCTTCCTTACATGAAGTAACCAACAAAAAGTATCCTTCAAAATCACCCGCAGAAAACCGATAAACCTACATGGTCTGATGGCACTTACATTCTGGAGGATGTGGATACGAGTCAAGAAACAAGCTCTTCTTTAAAGGCTGGTCCAAATCATACAACCCTCAATTATTGGAATCTCACTCCTTTTATGTTCTCAACTTGTGCCACAAAGATGAATGCAATCACTTCTAACAAAGTTTACAGTCTTGGCATTTCTACTAAACTCATTTCTAAGTTGGGGGAACCTGGCGGGTGTTCCTTGGTTGGATACGCTTAAACTGCATAACCAAAAAGTAGGTCTACCTACCCCTCGACTGGCTTCCTATACTTTATGGCAAGGCCATCTCTTGCTCACAGCTACCTTGGCAAGGAACTTGGCAACACATAGACAGTTGATGTTAGGTTAAATCCGATCCTAAAAACTATCTTTGTGCATCTTAACCCCATTCTAATGGTAGAAAGGCTTGCATTATGATGGTGATCTAGACAACCCTCCAATTCACGCCAAGAAGATTAAGCTTTACAGGCAATAGTTCCTGTATGCATGTGAGAACCATCAAGAGCATTTTCATTGAGCTCCTTAATGTATTTTTTTGAGATGCCTAACGATACGCACAGGACTTTCTGTACGATGCGTTGCATGTCATTTGGACCCACTGTCCCACATCTCTTCCGCGGTTTGATCCCGAGACCGTCCGCCTAGCCAGGAAGGTTATACCTCTTCTCACTGACCACAAGAGCCAGTTGAGTTCGGTAGCTCCTTAATGTATTTAAGATTTAAATTGAGTTAATGTATTTAAGGTTTAAATTGAGTCTAACACTTTGGGTACCTAAAAGGCAACTGCTTCTTTCTTGAAGCTTCTGTTTATTTGGTCTATTTGGACACTGTTTTAATCTATGCCAAGTCATTTTACAATATTAAATGTCTCATCTTTGGATTTAGTAACAACTAACAAGCATATATACAAATGTCAAAAAAGGTAAGAATCATGCATTCATTTTTGGCTGATGATATCTAAAAGGTGACCTGATAAAAGAAAATCTTCTGATGTGTTAAAAGCACCAAAAGATTTTGTTTTCACCAGCTTCTAAATAAGAGTTCTATAGGGGTTTCAGAGTCTCAGACTCCATTCACAATTCACTTTCAACTAATCCATGTTTCATCCAAGCTATGCAGTTAAAGCGGCAAAACAGTAGCAAAGCGGCCGATACCGCTTTTTGACTAGTGGGGACTACTCGTCAAAAGGCATGAAAAAGCATATGTTGTTATTTTTAATATTAGTACCAATTTTACATAATAATATCCAATGTCCCCTCTCTCTCTCTCTCTCTCTCTCTCTCTATATATATATATATATATATGGAACAAGAAATTATCCATGATTCGCTCCCACCAAGATTCGAACACCGCCCTCTCGGGTCTCATGCCTCCGCACTAGCCACTCGAGCTAGAGATCATTGACAATTTACTCCCTCTATAATTATCTTCATGCTCATATGTATACATCCCAGCAACTTCTTTTATAGGGAGCAAAATCGACTTTGTCCAAGTATGTAGCACCGACTAACACCCATCCATATATGAAACCTAGTAGCTTGGAGATATATATATATATATATATATATATATATATATATATATATATATTGGAAGAGGTAATTGTGTTACAGACTCCTGATCCAAAGGCCTACAAACTCAGTCCGAAGGCCCGCACCTGCACCACACTTGCACTGCACATGCACCACACTTGCACTACACCTGCATCGCACCTACACCACACTTGCATTGCACCTGCATCGCACCTGCACCGCACCGCAACTCACATTAATTTTCCACTAGAAAATTAATATGCTTCTCCTGTCACTCAAACTAGCAACTTCTTTGGGAATATGCCTCATTCTAACCACTTGAGCTAGAGCATAAAGGTCCTTGGCAGCTTGTATATATATATATATATATATATATATATATATATATATATATATATATTTCTCTTACTCTACAGGCTTTACTCCCTATATAATTATCTTTCATACCCATATGCAATGTTCTAAACGGCGGTAGGCGGGTGCACGGCGAAAAGGGTCCGCCTACCGCCTAGGACACCTAGGTGCCGCCTAGACGTTTGATACATTTTGGGTATTTTTTTACTATTTTACCATTGTTTTTGCATAATATGCATATTTTAAGAATTTTTTATACATAACTAAGTTGTACAACAAAGATTTATGAAGTTTAAGTCATGTAAAAGTGACTCATGGTTCCATAATGCTTGCAAAACTATTTTGTCAAAACATCTAGTCAGGTATTGCTCCGTCTAGATGTTCGCTTACACCGCCGCCTAACTCATTCTACTACAGAATTTGAATTAGAGTATACCGTGTGCTACGTACTCACCTCCGCCCATGCCGACAAACCTCCGCTGGCCATCTACTCCATCGCCAAGACGCCAACGGCAAAAGCGGTGCGGAGAGCGATTGCCTACCGCCTAGGCGGCCGAGGCGGACACCATTTAGAACACTGCCCATATGTATACATCCCAGCAACTTATTTTATAGGGAGCACAACTGACTTTGTCCAAGTATGTGGCACCTACTAAGACCCATCCATATATAAAACCTAGTAGCTTGGATTCAAATATGATTCATACTTTACTAAGACTAGGACCTAGCAAATACAACTCTTAATAAATCTCAAATCTATTCATAAATTAAGTAGGATTTGGATTATATTTCTTGAAAAACTATTCACATTGCTCCATTAAATATTTACTAGAAAATGTACAATATGTTTTAAGACAAAATCACTAGTGAAATTTTTTTTATGTTGTCAAGGGTTACTTCCCTATTTTAAAGTACGGGATGGGTGCAATTAACCTAATATTATATTATGAATACCACATACATCACAAGGCTCTCGAGTCCCAAATCTATGACATTGATTTGAAAATATTTCCATATGTATTGATTTGACAATTTCCATATATGCAAAAACTTGGAGTAATTCTAGATAATAATATTCAAAAGTGGCAAAAGCGGTGACTAGTCGATGCTTTTTTAAGGGCCGATTTTCTTACCCGTTTTTTATGAAAAAATCATGACCTTCTGCCAACTAATCGCCGACTAGTCCCCGCTTTAATTGCACAACTTCCAAGTTTACATGAAAACCAAACGGTCCCTTAGTATGCCAACACAACTCAAATATGATCAAACTCTCACCTCATTGCCTGAGCATGTTATCTTTCAAGATCTTTAACAAAAATGTAGAATGTGGCTAATGGAGAAATATAATGATCATGTCTAACATAATCTAGCATATTAAAGATTAGTTTGTCGAAATATGGATTAAAGAATTAGTTAATACATACTAATGAATGGTGTAGATAAGTGATATAGGTTTTAGTATAGAGCTCAAATTCAAACCTTCATAATATCATATGAGTGCATACCTTGCTGGTTGTAGGAGAGGAAGGAATTTCTATGTTCAGAAAGCAAGTTTTGGGGAATGCTCCCTTTTCTATGTCCCTAATAGCAGCAAGTAACAATGGTAAACAAACATCAACTGCATCCTTGAAATCGCTTTCTTTACTTCCATCCTTCCTCCTAAAAAAATTTAAAAACTATCCAATAAGACGGCATGCATGGATCAAGGAACAAGCAAAGAAGAATAAATGAGAGGCCACCATTTACCAGCTCATTGAGATTGAAATTGAAGGTACTCCACACATGAACGCCTCTCTAGCTCCAGCAACAGCACCCAAGTAGGGGCTATATGGAATGTTACAGTAAATAAGAAAACCCTTGTCTACGTACATGATATAAAATAAAATGAGACGGTAGACCTGCACCCTAATTCATTCGTACGAGAATGAAGTATATGACAAAAGTGAAATACCCAGTACTTTAAACAGTGGTAGCAGTAGCATACAGCAAATAGTGATGCCAACAGAAGTGTCTCTTGCGGATTAACCTATTTTCTATTGAAAATGTATTTTAAAGTCAAAAGTCCAAAACCTACATAAAGTATCAACAGAAAGGGGGAAAAATGGAGAAGTATTGTCTCAAATTGAATCAAACTTCTTTAATTATAAGCCATAATAAAGTAACAAATGTATCTCTATCACCAAGAAAACTCCTAAGCTAACAATAAATTAATTAAAGAAGGTAAATACAAGTATACTGCATAAGCTAAAGTAAGCGAAGTAGTTAACAACAAACAAGTAGTGCATATAGAAATCAAGTAATAACATACAACAAACTAGCAGTTAAATGTTAGTTAACTTATTAGTACACGTGAACTAACTAACATCTAACAAAGCATAAAAGTGGTTATTACTAGCTAAAATAGAAAATCATTAGCAATATTTTGAGTACTAGGAAGAGGGCTAGCAAGGATTAAAAGTGTACGAATTAGTTTACAACTAAACAAGTAGTGCATTACAAACCAAGTAACAACATACAACAAACTAGCAATTAATTAGTTAGTTAACATATTAGTACAAGTAAAAGTAACTAACATCTAACAAAGCATATATTAAAACTAGTAACATGCACATGCATTGCAGGTGCGTAAAAAAATTGTTAAAAAACTTAAATATAAAATTATTATAAATATTGTCGTTTCTAGAAATCGAACTCAACCAAGAAAAATCTCTGATTCTCTCCCACCTTAACCACTTGACTTAAAATTGTTTAGTTGTAAATAAATAATATTAGGTAGTTAAATAATTAGTTATTTAAAAAAAATAGTCAGTGGAGTATTTACAAACGGCTTAGACGGCTCAATTTTGAGCCGTTTCCAAGCCTCATTATAAGAGTAGAGATAGAAAATCATTAGCAACATTGTGAGTACTATGAGGGGGTTAGGGCCTAGCCAAGGCTTAAGTAAAGCCTCGAAAGCATTAGCTATTTTCTAAAAGAGTAAGATTTTAAAAAATGAGGTGATTGTTATTCATTACCGTGTGGGTTACATTGACCTACGTTGGCGTTCTAAACGATGACCTGCATTGGCGTTCTAAACGATGACCTGCGTTGGCGTTCTAAACAACTGGGGTGAAGATTGGGAGCATTAAGACGGGACGAAATAAGGCAAGGCCTAGGCAGACATAGGCGGGCAGACCACCTAGGAAAGATAGCCCAAGCCTAGGCAACATACAATTGTGTCCCAAGGGGCGTAGAGAGATCCTATGCTCTTATGCAGATGCCATTTTACAGCATTGATCACTAGTATCAACTATAAAGCCAATAACTAGAAAATAACAAAACGCTTACTAATAAGGAAAACAACTACTTAAATATGTTCAAATTTCAAAATGACAGTAGGCTATAGTGTCGCTATAGTGGCCCCTAAAGTGTCAGTGTACAACAGTGCTATTATAGTTGTTACTATAGGCCCAGCCCATTATAATTGGCAGTAGCTCACCTATAGTGTTGCAGAACGGTGCCTGTGTTGCTATAGTGCTCTATTTAGAACATTAGAATTACCTCTACAAGATTATAAATAACAAATAAATATAGGAATCAAAGACTGAGATACACAAATAAAAATATAGTGAAGTGGTCAAAACAATCAAAAGTAGAAAGACCTTTTAATTCCAGAATATGTATAATAACCTCTTATACGCCAAGTAAACAAAAAGAGGAGGCCCTTACATGTGATGGCCAGCGCTTGATCCCCTGTTTATTCCACTCACAACCTAAATAGTGAACCAAAATATTGTAAGGGATGTTATAAATATGCATGCTCCCTTATATATTTTTTTAATAGTTAAGCATACCAGTGCTGGCCTAGACCAAGAAAACAACGCCCCTGACAAAGCTAAAGATACACAATCAACAGGTGTGCCTGTTCAAATCCAAATATATAGTAAAAGTTAGAATATTAGAAGCTCAGTAAACTATAAATGCTCAACTATATCATTTGAAAGCCACATGTGCAGGCTGAGTTATAATACAATAGTTACAATACTCTTCAGAATATTTCTTGGTAATGAATCATATAATGATGCTACAGTAACAGTAACATTTAAAACCAATTCAAATTACTTAATGATAAACAAATAAACATGAGCATAACCGAAATACAGGAATAGCAATAAAAGTTACCAGAAACTTCAAAAGCTGTGGCACCATTCATATCTGTAGAGCTCACGGATAGTGTCTCGCGTACAGTAACTGAATGCCCAGACATGGACTTGTCCCTGTTAAAAATAAATCACACTTAAGGTAGATTTTATAGCAAAACACAAAAAATGTTGATGAGGCAGACTGACACCCAATGTTGCATGGGTAAGGATAGGGTAACACGAAACGAGACGGGCACAAGGGCAAGGCAAGTTTGAAATTTTGGAAAAGAACAAGGCAGGGATGCCGACAATAAATAAATAAACCAGAACATTAACCTTACTTTCTTTATCTAAAATAGAAGAAGTGAGAGGTTTAGAAACATAAATTTAACTTTGTATCTGTATAAAGGAAGATATAAAGGATGTTTCATGCTATGAACTTCTTAGTGACAAGAGAGGGAAATGAGTTTTTTTAATTAAAAATAAAGAGAACTATGAACTGCATTAATAATTTGTATGTTCCAAAAATTGCTTCATATTCTCACTTGCATTATTATGTATTTGTTATCCTTGTACATAGTATAATTAAACAATAGTATTGCTCTTAAACTATATGATACGAAAGGATAATAAAGGTACATCACCTCCATTGAAGCATCCATACAACATAGTTGACATCTAAGGCATAAATCTTATGAATGTTTATTTTACACAAGTACACACATATACTTCCGCATACAAAATTAAGAAAACAATGTGTTTTAAAGGATATCAGTGCTCCTCTAGAGCAATGGCAGACTTTCGGAAACATCATGAAGGGCATAATCACAATGTACACCTTAACAATCAAAGAAAACAATAGAAGTCTTGCCAAACATATACTTGGCACTTAATTGCATAGCATTTGACTGAAATGGGACAAAATCATGGAAATAGAAATTGAAGGTTCATTCGCAAATTCTGAGCACAAATAGAGTCAAAAGCATGCGAAGTCACCAATTGCTGAAGAAACATCCAACAGAGAAAACTTGCACCCCTGATAACACCACCACCACCACCACCACCACCAACCCCCACAACCCCCCCCCCCCCCCCCCACAACCCCGCCCCGCCACTACAGTGTACAGGCTCACCCACGAAATAAAGCATTATAGTAACTTGCAGTGAAACGTAAGCATTACCCAGTAACAAATATTAATCAACTTTATGACATATTCCAGCTTTTCAACTACCGTTTGGGGGTCACACCATGCACAATACTGAGATATGGGGCATTTCAAAGCTATCTGGTCGTAAACGTAGAGCATTTATGCAGTATTTCTCCCCCGAACTAACTGTGACAAAATTATGAATGCATGACTGTCCTACTTATTATTATTCACAGAGTTCATTCCATTGTTATATTTTGACTTGTAGCATTAGTCTGCAAAATCAAAGAAGATGTATCTCCTTGTTGTACTCACAAAGACCTCACAGAATATAGTTTCTGCTAAATCTTGCCAACTGTAATTTGCTTGACATTACATATTACACAGAGAGCTAAAGAGAAGATTGATGTAAGCTGCTTGACCATCTGGGTGAGCATGTGGTTGTATTCTTAAGGCAGCATTCTGATATGCCATGGACAGTTACTTTTGACCCCAAAAAAAAAAAATCAACAATACTCTTTTCATCATAGGATGTCCTTTGATTCATTCTAAGTCACTAACATCTAGAAGAGAGGAATGTCTTACTTTACATCCTATATTACAAAGATACAAATACGATACAAGAAAGTTTGGATAATGAGGCTCTGACATGGCCCTGATTTTTAGCGTGTCAAAGTGTAACTTGGAGTGTCAGATTTGTGTTGGAAACATGTCTGACACTGATGGATGCCCATTTGGGAGCACCCGTTCTTTTAGGACCAATCTTGAGAGGCTATCACGCTCTCAACACAGTCTTCTACACCACAACTTAATCTTCTAAATCTATATTTCACAATTACGGGTACTGCGAACTTTGATTTGGAGCGACCGTGTCGTGTCAGATGCCGACACGGAACCGGTCTACAGAGTTGCCGTGCTTCCTGGTGGTACGCATTGATTCAGTTTTCCAACATTTATATAAAAATAAGATAAAAGTTTCCCAAATGTATCAAGGACTCATTCTCACCGGGAGCATCTTAGTTATCTACGAGGAATCCAATTCGCATATGTGATACATTGACACAAATAGAACACGGTGCGACACGGACACAATACTGGCTTCGGCATGTCCTAACGTATTCCGTCGTGTCCAGTGCCTCCTAGCGCTACATCTCGGTCCAATTTTCCAATAGATCAAGAACAAGAAAGAAAACCCTAAAGGAATCGGGAGGGAGGGAGGGACTCACGAATCGGGAGCGCAGACGTGGAGGTTGCAGAGGCCGGAGCGGAGGAGGGCTTCGGCGAGGAAGGTGAGACCCGGGGAGGAGATTCCTCCGGCATTGGTGAGGAGGACTATGGGTCTGGAATCGGGTTCGGATCCTTCCTCTCCTCCACCTCCTCCTCCGGTTGCTATCGGGTTCGGATCCTTCCCTTCTTCTTGGTCTTCGTCACCTTTTCCTTTTCTTCCAATTAGGACGTTCTGGAGATTGGCGACGAGATTTGGCGGCAGCTGCGTCGCCATTTCTGTTCCTATTTCTATTTAGATAGCGATATGTTATTGGGGAAGAAGGGTTGTATTTATTTCGAACAGGAAGAGGAGGAAGACTTCTTCAGCTCCTTGGGTGGCTTTTATTCAGTAAGGCCCCTGGAATTTATTTGTTGACTGCCTATTATATAAACTGAAAAATATATTCCCAACGTTCATGACATTTTGATTTATAACTTCAACTTTTATGCTTTTGCATGTTATTTTCATCTTGGGACTGTTTTATTCGCGGATTTTGAGCACGAAAGTGGCCAAAATCTAAATTTTAGACCACTCCACGTGTTTAGTTGGAGGATTTACAGACAAAATTTAATGTGATTTGACATGAACAGTAAATCTTATCTACAACGAAATTGGTGTTTTGGTATTGCAATTTTTTTATCCGAAGCGGAGTGCGGGAGTATAAAATCTTTATTCTCACTTCGTGCGTTTGGTTCGAGGACCACTTCCTCTCTAAAAAAAAAAAATTTTACTATTCATGTACCTAATATATATATATATTTACTTACTTCAACAACCAACCAAACAAAAAATTTTAAGATTTTTCACATGTAACCTCCACATATTCAAAGTACTTAAAAGGAAAAAAATTAACTTTTCCTCCACTTCACCGCAATGCATAAACAAAATATCGATTTTCAAAATTTTCGCTTTGCTTTACTTCGTGGAACCAAACAGCCCCCGACACTTTGCTACCATTAGCTTTTATAAGCTCTTGTACTTAAACTAACCTATTTGAGCCTCTCATCACACTTTGAGTTGCTTCATATTGCAGTTTTTGATCATTTTTCAGAATGTTAGTCGAATAACTTTTTGGCTTAATTTTAACTTGATACCCTCAACTATTTAAGTTTTTTTAATTTAATACCATAAACTTTAATATCATATCAATCACAACTCTTAACTATTGAATATTTTTAAGTCAACACCCTCCATAAGTCAGAAATTAAAATTTTAATTTAAACAAGAACAAATAAAAAAAAATTATCAAATTACCCTCCCATTCCCTTGGAAGTACTTTAAATGGCCATGAATGAGACAATATTTTTGTTATTGAGGTATTAAGTTGTCTAATATTAAAGTTAAAGATATAAGAACATCTACAATTCTATTGTCTTGTTATGTGTTGTGATTCTTAGGTGGCATTAGACACCAGGCAATATATTTCATATGTGGCAAGATTATATTCACAAGAGACGTAAAATGAGGTAGAAAAATCTTCTCCAATGTAACAGTATTGAAAAGAAAATAAAAAGTAATTTTTTTCAACTTTCAAAAAACTTATTCTCTTCTCTTTTTTAATAAATATTTTTATTCATAATTGATGATGTTGAGCTAAAGTCTTTGTCAAGTGCATTGTTTAGAACTAGACGACCAACTTCACAATATTTTTGACATGTCATAATTTATTTGATATTTGCATCGAAGAAGACTTTTTAAATAAAAACTTAAATAATTGAATGTATAAGTTGAAATTTAGACTGACTTTTTTAAAGTAGAAGTTTGAATCTCAAAATGAGTGGAAGCATTTCGTTGAAGGACTTTATAAGTAGTTAGAAATTCGTCATTGATCTCCAAATGAACCCCCAAAAGAATTATATATATATATATATATATATATATATATATATATATATATATATATATAAAACGTAATGTTGACGTCCTTCTTGAATTATTGTGTCCTGAACAAAAAAAACACTAATAAAAACGTTACGATGGCATGAACAAGAATTTTTAATTAACAAAGTACAAACAAAATAGTATAGCACATCAAACTGACAAAAGTCTAAAAGTATTACACATCTAAGTAACCTTTTAGTTTCTAGAATTAATCTTTCATTAATTCTTTGGATCCATTAATATATTTCTTTTTCAACAGTTTAGAAGGGGGAGAATTTTCTTTAAAGCCCACCTAACAAATTTTATGATCAGTGTGCATACGTTTAGCTAAATATCTTTACACTGCTTGGAAAAAGAAGAAGGGGAAAAAAAACTAAACTAAACTTCTTTACATGTGGAATGTGATTTGATAATTTGTGGGGGCACCTTATAACTACAAAGTGGGATGTCATTTTGATAATGTGTGGGGAGAATAGTACAAAAATAACTACGTTTTTGTTGTGGATTAGAACGGTTTTAGTTTTGTAGTGTTGAGTTATTTTCGTCCAATAAGGAGGGGTAGTTGGACTTTGACCACTAACTATTTGGAGTGTCCGGGTTTCTCGTGTTTCAGTTATTATTACATCCCAATTATTAGCTCTAAAGTTCCTCAGAATCCTCGGGGTACCAGAATATTAGTTATGAGTACTCAAAAATAGTAATAAAAATAAGGGCCCTTATGCCAAATAAGCATGTTAATATCTACCGAACTCGAATGGCTCTTGTGGTTACCGAGAAGATATATAAGATCACGACTGGGTGACAGAAGATTAGTGGATCGAGTCACGGGAACGTATTATTTATATAGTGTGCATAAAATCCCGAACGTAATGGAAAAAAAGAAAGAAAAAAAAAACATGTTAAGATCTGTATAATAATTTTATCGGATTTTTTCATTTAAAGTAATAAAATAATATATATTTATAAATAACGGGAAAAGATTGGGGTAATTGCAGAAGGGGGGACCACTCGCCAACTCAGTTGGCGAGCTGCTGAGTTGGCGAGCATCTCGCCAACTGAGTTGGCGGGACACTCTCCTCGAGAGGTCCGCTCGCCAACTCAGTTGGCGAGCCAGTGAACGTTGGCTTTTCAGCCGTTGGGCAACGGCTCCCTCCAACTCCTATAAACACCCCCCACCCCCCCCCCCCCCCCAAACACTCCTCACACAACACATTCTCCTCCTCCTCCTCCTCCTCAAATTTTCACAGCTTCCTCCTCCTATTTTCACAGCTTCCTCCTCCTGTTTTCTGTAGCAAAAGTTCTCAACTTTCATGGATCGTAGCGTAAGAATTGTATGCTCGCACGGCGGTAAAGTAAATGGGTTAAATTACGAAGGAGGAGAAAGTATAATTTTTTTAACTTATCCGAATATTAGTTTTGAAAATATACGTAATCATATTATTGAACGTTGTTCTATTCATTATGATTTTATTCTGAAGTCTATTTTTTGTTCTAATTGTTTTTTGATAGATAGTGAAGATGCATGGAATTATATTCTTGAGATTAATTCACAATCACGATATATAAAAATATATGTTATTAAAGTAGCAGCAACCTTAGATAGTAGAAATAATGAATATTTTTCTGAATATCAGCATGTTAGTTCGGGTGCTAGTTCTTCTCAACAAATAGTTTCATTTATCCAAGAAGGTCATTCATCAGATGAATCTAATCATGATGATGATAGTGACAACGACGATGGAAATAGTGATGATTTAGTTGAAAATGTAGGTTATACAGTAGATGATGATGTTGTAAAAGCTATCACTGATGAATTATTTAAGGGACAATTATTTCCTAGTCGTTCTCACTTTAGAAGCTTTATAAGTAATTTAGCAATTAAATATAATTTTAGTTGTTCAGCTAGTCTTATGAATAATGCTTGCGGAATTATATATAGTTGTGATCAACCGAATTGTAATTGGAGAGTATATGTCAAATCTATTGGAAATGGCGATATAGTTAAAGTTAGTACATTAGAAAATCGCCATTCTTGTTTAGAAAGACTTAGTACAGGACGTCATCGACAAGCTACCGCTTCATGGATTAAGACCATGATAATTGACATTATTAGAGATAACCAGTCATACAGTCCATCACAAATTGTTACAAATTGTTAAAGATATATATAGGGAGCACCGTATACAAGTTAGTTATTCCAAAGCATGGAGAGCCCGAGAGACAGCACTAGCTGAAATTAATGGTAGTTATGATGAGGCATACGCTAGTCTTGAGGAGTATTGTTATAGAATTATGGAGACAAATCCAGGTAGTACATGTTTTATTAAAACTGCCAAAAATAATAGCTTTCAACGAATTTTTATTTATTTTAAAGCATGTATTGATGGATTTTTAAGTGGATGTTTACCAATTATTAGTACTGATGCTATAATATATTTATCATATCTATGTATATGTATTTTTGAAAGTTTAATGAAGTCATACCAAATCATGTATTCCATCGGCAAAAGCACGCAGAGTAGAATCGTCTACAGATCTAGTCTTGAACCTGGGCTCCTCGTAGTGGTATACTCTGTTGCTCATAAGAGGGCATCCCCACCATCGCCTGTAGTCGAGGCTACCTATGTCTGCAAAATATAAACAAAATTTTAGCAAACTATTTACACTAAATCAATACGATGAGTAACTTATAACTTACATTCCTCAGCAGAATTTAGTATGGGAGACATGTCCCTAACACTATAATTCTCGAACCGATTATTCCAGTCAGCAACGAGACCAATGATTCGTTGTAATGCATTTGATGTCTGATAACCGACTGTCGGTGGATCATCGGGAATTATTGGGGCCATTGCGAATTGCCGAAGAACACGGTCTGCCGGATGGTACATGGTGAACCGATCATATATAATATGACATCTGTGTAAACTAAATGCATAGGATGTCATCTTGATTTCTGGAGCATCAGGTTCATATGAGTACGGTAACCAGGTTACCTATTTAAAGAGATTGTATCAATATGATGTAATGTTTATCTACGATCAAAACTTAAATAATTTAAAGATATTTATTGCATATTTAAAAATTACCTGATTATACCGCAGTGTATCAAATTGGCTACGATATAGTGATACAGTCCTGTATTGGTAGTGTTGATAATCCACTACGTCTGTAGGCCAGCGCATAGCAACTGAAAATACTCCAACATTACTGAGAATGTTGGTAACAGGCCTACCAATATAAAAGTGCTCGTAGGACCAGAACTATAAAACAAAAAAATGACATTAGTACAAACATAATTTGCGTATAAAATTACTCTTAGTTTTAAAGGTCTTTAATTCATACCTGTATCAGTGAAATACATCCACAAATACTCTTGCGATTGGATCTGACAAATTCTGTCAGATTGGCGTACAAAAATGCAAGGGTAGCAGCTCCCCACGCATGCTCAGTAGGTTTGGTCAGATCATCCAAGAATGGTAAAAGCTGCACATTTACCATATTTCTCGATGCATCGGAAAATAGAATTGCACCACATAAACAGAGCAGATACGCTCTAGTGCAATGAATGACCTGCATTTATTAAGTGTTATATAGAATTGCACCACTAAATTAAGTAATAAACAAATTTACTAAAAAAAATACATACCCGATTTTCATCTACATCAACCACCCCATCAATAGTTTGATGTAGGTCTATAAAGTTGCCACGGAGCCATGAAAATTTCACATAATTGTCGTCTTTTAGACCTGAAGGAGGGCTAACACCAAGATAACTCCGGATCATATCAGATCCCTTTAAGTGCGGATCAAAATATATAGCGTTACCTTTAATAGGTAACCCTAGTATATTCGCCACATCAAAAAGGGTGATCGTCATCTCGCCGAATGGGAATTGAAAAGTGTTGCGTTCTGGCCACCAACGCTCCGCAAGGCTTACAACTAAATGAAGATCGTGAATTAAATATCTAACACGATCTATATAGTGGAATCCAAAGGATTCCACCAAAGCCTTTTGAGCTGGATTAAGCTCCCACGTACGATAATTCCTTTCACACCGCCAATGTACGTGGATCCGGGTTCGTAAAGCATTATCATGGTCGTATAACTATAAAAAATATATGCATTAATAAAGTAAACATAGGCATTATAAAAAACATATACATTAATAAAGTTGGCAACTTGTAATTTCAAAAATTACCTCGCCAGTAAATATCTGACTAGAAATGTGCTCTTCACGTTGCTTAATAATAAGCGCGGTAGTCGGTCCGCCAGGAATACGACCGTCATTGCGGGTAGCCATCGCCAGTAAATATCAAGAGGAGGAAGTTGTGAAAATAGGAGAAGAATGTGGTGTGAGGAGTGTTTGGGGTAGTGTTTGGGGGGGGGGGGTGTTTATATAGGATGGGAATATAGCCGTTGCCCAACGGCTGAAAAGCCAACGTTCACTGGCCCGCCAACTGAGTTGGCGAGCGGGCCTCTCGAGGAGAGTGCCCCGCCAACTCAGTTGGCGAGATGCTCGCCAACTCAGCAGCTCGCCAACTGAGTTGGCGAGTGGTCCCCCCCTCTGCAATTCCCCCAATCTTTTCCCGTTATTTATAAATATATATTATTTTATTACTTTAAATAAAAAAATCCGTAATTTTATATTTTATATTTCTACTATGTAGTCATACATTTCAAAATTTATGATATTAGTAAAAAAAATGGCACAATTCTTATTTTTGATTAGTGATAAAAAAATTAAATAATTCAGTTCATGCAATTTTTATTCTGTAAAATTAAATAATCCAAATCACACAATTATTATATTTTTTTTAGATTTAGGATCTCGTATAATATTTAAATTTTGTGTTTAGGTATTTATTTTAGACATGTCCGTTAACCCAAGTCGGTATGAGACATAAAAGTAAAAAAATAAAAATAAAAATAAAAATAGTTTTAGGATCTCGATCCAGTTTGGTAACTAGCAGTGGCTGCTTGATAGTCCAGAAGATTTTTTATATATTTAATTAAACTCATTTATTATTATGTCCTTGTCTTTAATTTTAGCTTTTTTTAGTGGGCCTGGTCTTGATGAGAGTAGCTGAATTTTGACCTAGTATGCATTTATATGTGACTCCTGAACCAGCAAAATTAAAAATATAAATTAAGAAAAAAAAAAAAAATTGACAACAGATTATTGATATAGTGAGAAAGGTACTGTTGTTCTTGTCCTTTGGCAGCCAACATCAATATTTCATCTATGTTTATACAAAGTTCCAACTAAGCAAATTAAGAAGGAAAAGGAAAGTATGTGATAATGATGCTTAACAACTAAGACCTGGCCTATATTATCACGTACAAATGGTCCTTAATCTTAGGAATTGAAAGCTTGGTTGCTCTTAATACATATATGGCAAGTGGAATTGGTAGCTTGCAAATGGAGTTCAACCATGAGTGGAGTTTGCAACTTCAATTAAAACTATTGTAGAATTGAAGTAAGCTGCAATAATTAAGACTAATTCTAAAAGCATTTCAAATTTTACTTAGACTAGTTCAAATTTTATTTTAATTATTTACATATTTTTTATCAAAAAATTGCTTCAGACAAGTTTAATTTTTTCAGGACTGTAAAAAAAAATTAGTCAATTTTTGACAGTCCTAATTTATGACTGTCAAAAATTTGGACAGTCCTTCCAATAGAAAGGACTTTCAAAATTTTGACAGTCCTCGAAGACGAGAAAATGGGATCCTCCTCCTCCTCCTCCTCCTCCTCCTACCCCTTCCGCCGTCGCCGTCGTCGTCGCCGCCGCCTCCTCCTCCTCCTCCTTCTTCCGCCGCCGCCGCCGCCTCCTCCTCCGATGATTGGGATTAGGGTTAGGGTTTTTGGTGGGAGAGAGGGGAGGGTTGGGTTGTCCTGAGTAAATTTGGAGTTGTCCTGTAAAAATTTTAAAAATCTAGATTGTTATGAAGTAACTGGTTATCCTAAATAATTTTGGAAGTTCCTATAGAATTAGCCATAATTAATCATGGACAAAATTGAGATCAAATAAAGGTCACATGAGATGTGACATGCAACATAATATATATATATATATATATATATATATATATATATATATATATATATATATATATATATATATATATATATAGTGCATGGTGGCATGCAACATGTTAAGCGTTATATTAGGTGGTGAGCTTTAGTCCCACACCGGATAGAATAATAGATAGAGGGGTCAGCCTCTCCTATATATATGTATTCTTTTTTCATCAATAAAGATATTCCATTATTCTAATTATACATGATATCAGAGCCATAACCATCCACTCCTCTCCTTCCCACCCGTTGCTCGACTGCCCCGCCGCCGGCCCCTGCTGCCTGGTCGTCGTCCCTGCCTCCCCACCCCCTGCCCCACGGCCCGCTTCGTTCCCGCCCCTGTGGCGCCTCGTGTCACGTCCCGATCTCCCGCTAGGCGAGAATCACCGCGCCAGCGCTCCCGCGGAACGATCGCTTTGA
Source organism: Iris macrosiphon (assembly GCA_036927795.1). NCBI lineage: Eukaryota > Viridiplantae > Streptophyta > Magnoliopsida > Asparagales > Iridaceae > Iris > Iris macrosiphon. The sequence goes on from JAYESA010000008.1 coordinate 207,681,238, forward strand.
CTCATCCGGACGTGATGCCGCACGAGCGTGAGCCACGTCCGTGCAAGGCCGTGGTTCGTTGGCTGGCGGTAAGAGTTCTAATCCTCAAAGATTACACAAAATATATCACCTATGATATACCCTTAATTACGGAAAGTAATCATCAAATAATGTGATTGACCTATGGGGTATATCTAGTACTATCTGCATATCAAACTTATACCAAGCATGTCGTCTTTTGAACGGCAGATGCCGCTAAGTAGTATAGGGGTCATCATGACCGAGTATCTCCGGTGGAGCGTACGAGTTACATAAAAAAAAAGTACAAAAGAGCCCAAATGTCTTACTTGTTGTTCTTTCCATCCCATGCTCTAAGCATGCCACATCCATGACACGATAAAACCTCTAAATAACTGTCAGGTCTACTAGCATACACAGCTTCTATCAGCAGTCATCCCTAACGCACGGCCCATACGTACAGGAGGCCAGACCTGTCACGCAGTCCGTGAACTATATGAGACTCACAACTCGTGTAACAATTGTGTCACGGCCAATGAACCTAATGATGCTCCATAATATTGGGGTAGTCTCATAAAGTAGGTCCAAAAATATACATAAATAAAACATGATACGACGATATCGTCGTTGCACCCAAGTTTCCTTGGACGCACAATTTATATAACAATAAATGAACTAAATAAGCAGAAATAAATTATGCAGACATCATATGAAATGTAAATAATAGTACGATGGAAAGGTATACTTGCCGAGCAAGAGTTCTGTATAGTGTACGTCCAAAATAGTATTAAGTTTAGTGGAAGAATTGGAGTTAGGGTTTGGAAGAGTTTGTTGTAGTATATATAGAGATAAAGAGGCGGTGGAGAACTTAGTGGTTCCACAAAACTACTGCTGCTGTTGTTTCTTTCTTCTTTGTTTTGGGTTTCGATGGAGGAGAGTTTAGTAATAATAGATTAAGAGGCGGTGGAATGAGGCGGTGGTGTTGCTGCCGATATTTTTCTTCACACGAGCGGAGAAGGGAAAGCAAAGTTGGTTTTTGCTACTGCTGTTGTTGATATTTTTCTTCTCCTAACGGATCCGGGTAGGGGCTACACGGGTAGTGGGTTCAAGCGGGTAGGGTAGAGGCTAAGGGGTTAACGGTTTTGGGTAGAGATCAATGGATAAATTTCTTTTCTAATTAATTATATATATTTATATATAGAAAATTCTAAAAATTATATTTGTGCATACCATTAAGCTAGCACTGTCCAAAAGGTCTCCTACATGGAATAAAATAGAAAAAAAATTATAATGGCTCCATAAATCTCCTAATGCACAAACACCTCAAAATAAAGATTAAATAAAATATATTTCCTCTATTTAAGGGTTTTCAGAATTAGGGGTTTTACAGGCACTGGCATCGATCCGGTCCGGGCGGAACCTATTGTTTAGTCTCTTGTTCTTGACGGGATGGGTTGTAGCGCATCTTGTACCTTCGTTGCATACCATTCTCGCCAAAGACTATATCGTCCTTTATGACATCTTGGCAGTACATCGCCATGTATATTTAAACCCGTGCAAGCTAACTTGTGTCTTCGTAGCAGGGAAGGACATGGTAAGTATTGTGCAGGTGCTTCAGACGGGCAGGTAAAAGCTACCGAACGGTGGCAAGTTTATTTCAGTAAATTTCTATATCAATGCTTGCTTGTAAAATAAACTAAGGCAAGATAGAAATATCATAAATAATATGCATGCATCATATAAACAACGTGTTGTTTGGTATAGTTGGGTTAACTCGCCTTCACTAGTACATTTTGATGTATTGACCCTCGTTGAAACATGTTTCCCGCACCAAGGAGATCCTGCGAGGAGATGAAGTCACTTTTCAATCTAGTCCAGCTGTCGACACATCCTGATTGTGCCTTATTTTGAAGTATTTTGAAGCCCAGGAGCTAGCAAACTTAACTCATGCAGCTCAGAGGAAAAGCCATCGTCCCGCTTTGAGGTCTCTTATTTTGAAGTTTTAGTAAAGGATGTAATGTACATGACAGTTATCTCATTTTTTTGTCAACTTTTGTAAGCCCGTACGGCAACCTTCCGACTCGTTCAAGAGTTTGTAAAAAGATGTTCACTATTAATAAAGAGAACTTTTCCATGTTTCAACTTTGTGTTTCAATTATCTGTGTACTCTGAATATGTGCTCGTTATGCAAAATACCTTAGCCTTGTGCGATGCGCAACCTAGGCACACACGGTGTCACGCCAGGGGGACGACTATCGATTCCACGGAATCGGGGCAGGACAACTCGTGTTTGCTTATGCAATTTGAATTAGATTTCATATATATATATATATATATATATATATATATATATATATATATACATTTTTGGCTTGGTTTAACTTGGTTTTATCATTGGACATGGAAGGACGAATGGTAAGTTGGTAAGTCTTGCCTTGTTACTCTTATATCGCACGACGCACTGCCACATGAGTTAGACTTTTTATTTTGCCATGAAACTGATCATAAGGCAAGACTAGAAAGATAACTTAATAGATGGTACACGGAACCTATATAACGTGTTTGGATTTGTCGAGCGGACAATAAACCTCCCCACTAGTGCATTATATTACTAATAACCCACCAGATTGCTTGCAGGGTGTGAGAGAACCTCGTTCGGTGCAAAAACTCCTTCATGCGTGCTAAGACGTGGAGTTCGCTTTGGAACCTTGGAGCATTGCGTCCGTAACTGAAGCACATATACAAGACATAATGTTGGAACATCGCCTATGTATCATTCCACAAATGTAGCCATTTGGCATGCTTTTATTGTTTCGAGAGAGGACTTGAGTGACTTATAATATCGGCCTAGCGCCGCTTGTAATATTGGTAAAATATCAATAAAGTGCTTATTTTACTTTTATACTTGTGCTATTCACTGCTTCTGCTATTGACGACTCTGTGAACTTGTTACCAATCGCCTATTCGTTTCTTATTTCGCTGCATTCGGAATATCTGTGTGACTCTGTGGCTTAGTCATTTTACCTCATGTTCGGATCATGGCCTTATACGGACGCAACTTGTGCTTGTGCGGCATCACATCCAGATGGAAAAGATCATCCCGCGGGAGTGCTGGCGCGGTGATTCGTGCCTAGCGGGGACGGCCGATTTCTGCGGAAGATCGGGGCATAACATCATATATGCTCTATGATTATTGTTTCTTGTTTGATTGATTGAGACATAGATGTTCGTATAATCCTAAGTGACCTGACTGTAACATGCACCCCTTTGTCTAGTTACAACCGTGATCGCCGTACGACGTATAATATCTTATATGGGGTAGCAGACCGTGTCCGTCTCCGTATTCTAGTACTGGGACGTGACAAAAATTATATTTATATTAGTTACTATGTCGGCAGTATACCAACAGTATATTGCCTTCACATTAATGACTATTTGTTTGAGTTATTTTAGTCTTCTATAAAAACAAGTTTTGGTCTCATTTATTTCTACTCCTTCAGCCTTAAATTTTCAGCTATATGCAATTTTTTTGTAGTCTAAATTTCTTGGACCATATACTTGAAAATCTTATACTCCAAATCTCTCCACACAATAGAGCTTTCATTTGTCAAATATATTTTATTTGAGATCGGGTTTTAATTGAGTTGTAAAAAGTGCACTTTTTAAATTATTATGAGAAGATCATCATCTTTCTTCTAAAAAATTGAAGTCTACAAGCCTTCGTATTAAAGTTTGTGTAGAAATCGTCGAGTCATTCGAATCAAAGTTCTGTTAGAATTTTTATGTATTTTCTTATTGAACAAATTCAGAATACAAAAATTAAAATTAAACAATGTTACCGGCCTCTGGGGAAGTCGTGCACGAAGCACTGCCCTAAGAGTTTATTCGGGATCTGTGTGCAGACGTTCCCGAAGCTCCTAGTGGTAAAACCCCCGCACTACCGGTATCTCGTTGCCGCACACGACTTGGAGAGAACGACCAGGATTTAGCTCTGCCCAGAGCTTGGAGATGAAGACGAAGAACTGAACAGAATGTTGACAGAGGTTTCGTAAGAATTTTCTGATCCGATTACAATGAAACACGGTCGTATAAATAATACTGTTTGTGTAACGGTCAGAATTAATTTACGATTAATTCAGCCGTTACAAGAGAATTAACCGAATGAACCTGGACACACACACAAAAATAACGGTCCAAAGCATTTGTAACGTTTAGAATAAATTCTAACGTTTAAGAAAAAATTAAATGAAAGAAAGAAGAGGAGCAAAAAGATTTTTAGGGTCCCAGCCCGAACCCGAAAGAGGAAATCGGATCGGCATTCGGTGCCCGCAGATGTGGGCGCGTACCCTCACCCGTTACGCGCGCCGAACCGAACCGAGCCGAGCCGGGCCGGGCGGCGGCGGCGGCGCGCGCGTGTGGCCCAAGGGGTTCCCCGCACAACAACTTAATAGAGCAAAGGAGAGAAAGTAATATATGTACACATGAAGGTTTTGGTGCATCCGATGTGGGACTAAAGATAGAATGAGGAATTTGAACTTTTGCAAGTAGCCAAAAAAACTAACAATCCCCCCCCAAAAGATCAAGTTCCGAAACAGAGATAAGAGTGAAGTAAAATTAGAGAGAGAGAGCATCTGGGCAGTAAAATACTATGCATAGATGAGATGGACTACAGCCTTGAATCTCACGTAGTAACTATTGTCTTAATCTAAAGAAGTGCTTGATGGACTACGCCTTGAATCAGACTTCTTGAACCAGATTTAGAAAATAGCACACATAGTACGCTAGAGGTCCTTGGTCTATCGGGTGGCACTTTTAAATGGCCATGCGCACTTTCTACATTCATGAGAGTTGTCTGGGATCGCCCTGTCCCATAGTCGCGGCCTTCACGACCTCTCATATAGGTAAGTCCTTAATGGTTGGTGATATGAATCAACCCAGCATTACAGCTTGGACCTATTAAGAGTTTAAACTCATCCTAACCATATCACACAGGAACACTGTCACCATAGGGATGGGGAGTTATTGTACACATGTACAGCCGCTTGGGCTTTATTTTAATGAGATTTTAATCTCGAGTCAGTGTTCCATAAAGTCACCTAAGTTCAGCTTGTTTCTACCCATTGAACCGGCTTCTTGGGATCTCCAGTCAGACTCGGTTGGGTTGCCACTGCTGGTGACTAATTTATGGGCTTAACCCCATCCCCCTCGATGATTCTAGGATCAAAGTCCTAGACAGACCCTTCGTCAAGTGATCTGCAAGGTTCTTTTCTGACTTTATATAGTCAAGAACCACATATTTGCCTAGTAGACTTTTTATTGACTTGAAGCGCAGCTGCAGGTGCCTGTTCATCTTAGCATTCACAGAATCATGCTTTAGTAGTTCAATAACAGATTTATTATCACAATTTATAGAAATTGCAGGAACAGGACTAAAAGAAACAGGTATATGCATAATAAGATTTTTAAGCCATTCAGCTTCTGTGCAAGTTGTATCTAAAGCTATCATTTCAGAGTCCATTGTACTCCTAGCTATGATAGTTTGCTTACAAGAGCTCCAGGAGATCGCAGCTCCTCCTAGAGTAAAAACATATCCAGTAGTAGATTTTATATCATGTGAGTCGGTTACCCAGTTTGCATCTGAATAACCTTCTATGATATCAGGGTGCCTAGTAAAATAAAGTTTGTAATCTAGGGTGCCCTTGAGATATCTAAATACCCTATCCAAGGCAGTCCAATGTGACTGATTTGGGTTACTGGTATATCTGCTTAGTCTCCCAATAGCAAATGCAATATCAGGTCTTGTCCTGTTTGTTATATACATAAGGGAGCCTATCATCTGGGAATATTTATGTTGTTCCAAAGGTGGTCCTTCATTCTTTTTCAGTACAATACTGCTGTCATAAGGAGTAAGGACAGGTTTCTTATCAAATAACTCAAATCTTTTTAGCATTTTTTCAATTGAATGTGCTAAAGATAGAGTATAACCCTCTTTGCCTTTGGTCACTTGCATTCCTAAAATTAGGTTGGCTTCTCCTAGGTCTTTCATATCAAACTGGCTAGATAAATAGTTCTTTGTAATATTTATCAATTCCAGTGATGATCCTAGGATAAGGATGTCATCTACATACAAGCATAAAATGACACAACTTTTATATGTACCTTTAGAGTATATACATTTGTCATACTCATTTGACAAGAAACCATATTCACAATCACAAATGACTTTGTCAAATTTATTGTGCCATTGTTTGGGAGCTTGTTTCAGGCCATAGAGGGATTTTACTAGTCTGCGGACTTTCTTTTTTTGACCTTTAGCAATGAAACCTTCAGGTTGGTCCATATAAAGTTCTTCCTCTAGATCTCCATTCAAAAATGTTGTCTTTACATCCATTTGATGGATTAGCATATCATGAATGGATGCTAAGGCCAAGAGAGTCCTAATGGATGTGATCCTAGCTACAGGAGAGTAGGTATCAAAATAATCTAACCCTTTCTTCTGGGTAAAACCCTTAGCAACTAATCTAGCTTTGTATTTCTCTATAGTACCATCGGCTCTGAGTTTCTTCTTGAAAATCCACTTACAACCTATTGGTTTATTCCCTAAAGGTAGATCTGTTAGAAACCAAGTATTATTCTCCATGATGGAGTTGTATTCACTGTTAATGGCTTCTTTCCAGAAGGGAGCATCAGAAGACGACATTGCTTCTTCATAAGTTGAGGGATCACCCTCTATAAAAAAGGTGAAGAATCCTTCTCCTAAATTTTTCTCAATCCTATTCCTTTTACTCCGTCTTGGTTCTAAGTCTTGTTCAGATTGAGAGATAGGTATTTGAACTTGAGAACTAGTAGAGGGTATGGAGGAAGAGATTGAACTTCTATCCTTAAAGGGAAATATGTTTTCAAAGTAAACTGCATCTCTTGCTTCTATAATGGTATTGTTAGAGATTTCATTTACTTCTGAGTGAGTCACTAGAAATCTATTGGCATAGCTGTCTAAGGCATATCCTATGAAAACAGCATCTACAGTCTTGGGACCAATCTTCCTCTTTTTAGGTTCGGGAATTTCGACTTTAGCAAGACATCCCCAAACTCTAAGGTAATTAATCCTAGGTGCTCTACCTTTCCACAGCTCATAGGGAGTCTTATCTTTTGTCTTACTAGGAATCCTATTAAGAATGTAACAGGCAGTTAAAAGAGCTTCTCCCCACAAGTTATCAGGAGCACCAGAGCTGAGAAGCATGGCATTCACCATATCTAACAGAGTGCGGTTCTTGCGTTCAGCAACTCCGTTAGACTGAGGTGAATATGGAGCAGTTACCTCATGAATTATTCCATGTTCTTCACAGAAGTTAGTCATTTCGTTTGAGGTATATTCTCCACCACGATCAGATCTAAGGATCTTAATCTTCCTTTCTAATTGATTCTCTGCTTCAGATTTGTAGATCTTAAATCTATCTAGAACTTCATCTTTGGTTTTGAGAAGGTAGATATAACAATACTTTGAATAATCATCTATAAATGTAACAAAGTATTTTCTACCGCCTCTAGTCAAAATCCTATTTGAGTCACATACATCACTATGAATAAGTTCTAGAGGGTCAGAATTTCTTTCTACAGATTTGAAAGGTAATCTAGTGTGTTTGGCTTGTACACAAATCTCACATTTGTGTTTGTCATCTATTGGAGTCTTGGGAATAAGATCTAAGGTCATCATTCTTTTAATAGAACCGAGGTTCACATGGCCTAGTCTGCCATGCCAAACATTTGAAGATTCTATATTAGAGACAATGAGAGAACTATCAGACATTTTATTCATTGTACTTAAAATAAAAAGACCATCTTTTACAAAGCCTTTTCCTATAAAAGAGTCATGCTTAGAAAAAACTACTTTATTTGCCTCCATTACAATTTTGTATCCTGAGGCTACAAGAAGAGATCCACTAACTAGGTTTCTCCTGACAGACGGCACATGAAGAACATCATGAAGAGTTAAGATTTTTCCTGATGTCATCTTCAGGTTAACTTTTCCTCTTCCAATAATTTGTGCCGTTGAGCCATCTCCTAGGGTCACACCTCCTCCACTTGATTCCTGATAGTTTGAAAAACAAGAGCGATCAAATGAAACATGAACATTAGCTCCAGAATCCAACCACCAATCATCAGAATGGTAAGAGAGGTTAATAAGGGGTTGAAAGCTTACAGACCTGAAGGAACTCGAAGAACCTTTGTGAAGCATGTTTGCTTCTGGTCTAACTGAGCCCTTTCCTTTGTAGGAGGTCTGGACAGCTTCCTTCTTCCTATGGTAGCAGTGAGTGGCCATATGGTTTGTTTTACCACACACAAAACAAAACCTCTTCTGATCCTGAGTCTGACTGAAGTTTCTAGGTTTTTGGTTTTGGTGATGATGGTTTTTGTGGTTAGGCTGAAAGTTTTTCTTCTTCTTGAAAAAATTCTTTTTGGGTTTATGAGAAAAATTAGACTTGGGTTTTCCTTGTCCTTCTACAAGGTTTACCTTAGCTTTAGATGCAGTCTTAGGCTTAGACCTCAATCTAATTTGTTCTTCGGTTCTAATTTTCTTTAGGACTTGATTGTAGGTAAGTTCTCCTTGTGTATGGATAAGATCCTTAGCCATATCAGACCAAGAGGGAGGTAGCTTGTCTATTAGACATGCTATTTTATGCTCATTGGAGAAAGATGTGCCTTTGGCTTGAATATGTCTAAGGTATTCTTGGAATTCATGGAGCTGGTCATTCATTGGTTTGTCATCTACCATGAAATACCTATTAAAGGTTGAAGAATTAAACCTTTCTATTCCGGCATCATCACAGCCGTATTCATCTTCCAAGGCTTTCCAGAGTTCTTTAGCGCTCTTGTATTCAAAAAATATATCATACAAGGATTCAGATAATGCGCTTAGAATTCTATGAAAACAGTGGAAGTCTATCTCTTTTGGGGTTTTTGGTTTTGATGAGGTGGATACTCCTATGTCAGACTCAGTTTTATCAGAATCATTTGTGATGGGTGTGGACCCATCAATGGCAGAAATAAGTCCTAAGGTTGTGAGCCAAAATTTCATTTGGCTCTGCCATCTCTTGAAGTATGAGCCATCAAACTTAGCAGGTTTTGCAGTAGAGGATTCCTCTTTACCAGTCATGATTGCAGTCTGAAAATTATAAATTTATTTAATAACAATGTCCAAGTTAATAGTTTAGGTGGTCTTTGCTAATAAATCTTAAAATCTTTAGTTTTTCAAGTGTTGATCAACTCAGGTTAGCTGTAGGGGCCGTTTCCCAGCTAGCGGTGGTCCGAAGACTCTTAAGTACCGTGTCGCTTAGGGCTATTTACACCCGGTTGACAGAAAGACCCTTTCGGCTTGTGCCCGAGTTTGTCTCTACTTTGAAACTTTGGATTTGAAGATTTTATTTTCAATTTCCCTTTACTAAACTATTTTCTTTTAGTCCTCGATTGCTTTAAAAATTACTAAGTGATTAAAATGAAGCAATTGACAAAGTTATCAAATGTGCTAACAATATTTAAAACACTTTAAACAAATTTACAATTTGACAATATAGTAAGCAATTTGACAAGTAAACAAATAAATCAATTGAGGAATTGAAACAAATTGCTACAGTGACTGTTAACTTGCTACAGTAAAAATAAATTAATATTCTAACAGTAGGTAATATTTCCTAGAACAGTAACCAATTTTTTTTTTCCTTTGTAGAACAAATCAACAACAAGTATTTGAAGAAAACAATAGTAACTATTTGAACAAATCAATTCTTTAGATATGAAGTGACTATTTAGTTAACAGTAAGTATCAATTGTTTAGAATGTTTCTAATAGTAAGTATCCTAACAATATAGAAGGTTTCTGTATTGTAACTATATAGCAGGTTCTAAACAATTTGAATATAAAAATTGTAACAAAACTATTTAAACTATTCTAACAGTATAGAAAAGAAAAATCTAATAGTAAGTATTCTAACACGAATAAACTCTTAGAATGTTAGAATTTTTATGTATTTTCTTATTGAACAATTTCAGAATACAAAAATTAAAATTAAACAATGTTACCGGCCTCTGGGGAAGTCGTGCACGAAGCACTGCCCTAAGAGTTTATTCGGGATATGTGTGCAGACGTTCCCGAAGCTCATAGTGGTAAAATCTTCGCACTACCGGTATCTCGTTGCCGCACACGACTTGGAGAGAACGACCAGGACTTAGCTCTGCCCAGAGCTTGGAGATGAAGACGAAGAACTGAACAGAATATTGACAGAGGTTTCGTAAGAATTTTCTGATCCGATTACAATGAAACACGGTCGTATAAATAATACTGTTTGTGTAACGGTCAGAATTAATTTACGATTAATTCAGCCGTTACAAGAGAATTAACCGAATGAACCTGGACACACACACAAAAATAACGGTCCAAAGCATTTGTAACGTTTAGAATAAATTCCAACGTTGTAAGAAAAAATTAAATGAAAGAAAGAAGAGGAGCAAAAAGATTTTTAGGGTCCCAGTCCGAACCCGAAAGAGGAAATCGGATCGGCATTCGGCGCCCGTTACGCGCCGAACCGAACCGAGCCGAGCCGGGCCGGGCGGCGGCGGCGGCACGCGCGTGTGGCCCAAGGGGTTCCCCACACAACAACTTAATAGAGCAAAGGAGAGAAAGTAATATATGTACACATGAAGGCTTTGGTTTATCCGATGTGGGACTAAAGATAGAATGAGGAATTTGAACTTTTGCAAGTAGCCAAAAAAATTAACAAGTTCGTGTGTATAAAGTTGGCAAGACATTCAGATCATATCTTACAAGTATAACTATTTGCAAAAAAGTGGATCAAAGTCCTAGATAGTTTCGAAACTGGAGTACGTCACGGAGAATATCATGATATATCTAGTACGTGTTTGTGTTCTTGTCTTAAAATATATATTAGTCAGGCCCGGCCCTGGCCCAGGGCAGCCTGGGCGACGGCCCAGGGCCCAAAAATCTTAGGGGCCTCAATTTTTTCATATATGCCTAATAGTTACATACACAAATTCAGGGCCCAAAAGTTTACAGGGCCTCAGGCCCTCAGTTTTTCCTATATACCAGTAAATGTAATACCTAGAATAGTTACTAACAAAAGTTTCTTTCTACTGTCGGTTCAGAAAAGCTGCGCCTGCACCCGACTTTTCTTCTTCTTCTTCTTTTTCTTTCTCCAACCTCTCTGTCTTCTCCACTTCCCCATAAAATATGAAGCCAGGTAACGTCTCTCTAAAGTTCTCTTTTTATTGATGTTCAATCCATTCTTCACACAACATCTTCCCTATTTTTCTTCTCCAAGTTTCAACTTCAATTCTCCTCTACAGTTCTACTTGTTTGTGCACAGAAAGTTTTGGGTTTTGGTACAGAGGTAACCAAAGTGGAGTCAGATTCGACAGGAATTTCAACAATTAATTTTCAAATTCTCTTAAAAGAGGTAATATATTTCGATAATTAGAATGAGTCTATTGTTGTATTTCTATTGTTTAATTTATTCAATTATTTAATTTGTATCAACAATCTATCAATCGGTTGTATAAATTAGGATGATTGGGTTATTATTTGATGTCTGCTAACTGTTTATTATATTGTTATTGTTTAACTACTCATCATGAAGACGAAATAGCTGACATCTCAAGCAATGACAGAACATATTGCGGACACAGCAGACACTGGATGAAGCATTTTAAGAAATCCAATTTAGAAATAGAAATTTATAAACATTATTCCAAGTTTCCAACTACTCAACCCCTAATTGTATCATATTTCATGTTCTCATAGTCTCATAGACTAATACAGTTTCACTAAAATACAGAATCAATAAGAACCAGCTTACACATTAGAATTATATTTCTTTGCGGAAAAATAAAATCTAACGATTAAGATAACAGAGAGAGAGCACACTGCAACTATTCTTTCTTTCGGAAATGTGGTTTTGAAACAATATACCTGAATCAATACCTGAATCAATAAGAACCAGCTTAAACAATATATGCTGGTTCATGACTATTGGGCATTGTCAATCTCCTCATTAACCTGAGTCTATGATTCAGGTATTGACAATGCCCAATAGTCACTAAATCTTTGAGATATAAAGTTATATTAAATTTTTCGGTCATACTCATATGTTCATGTTCTGTCACTTTGTGAGACTGTGACTTCTTAGTTCTTAGCTTTTATGTTTCTGATATATAAAGTTGAACCAATTTTTTATTTATTTATTGTCTTGGTTGTCTTCTTGCACAGTGAGAATTGAAGAAAGCCTTTGGAAACAAGCCACGGGAAGTCAGAAAAGAAAAAGCCTCTGGTTGTCTTCTTGTACAGGGAAGAACCGTCGAACACACTAATTTATTTTCGTGATTTTTATTGTTAATTTATTGCCTTATTTCTTAACTACAATTATGTTTTCTAGAAAACAAGCCTCTGGAAGTCAGAAAAGAAAAAGAAAAAAAATGATAGAAGAGGTTATTAAAAGCCAAAAAAATTCTCTAGATAAATATATGAAGAAAACAAATGATTCTTATGAAAATCCTGTTGAAGAATTGGTTAGTGAATATGAACAACATATTCATTCTGATGAATTTGTACATAATGAGAATGAGATAAATTTAGAAAATCTAAATCTAAGTGGAAATGAAACTGAGCAAATCAATAGTGAAGAACCTAAAATTGTTTTCGAAAATGAGCAAATTGAAAATGATAAAAATATCAATGTGCTTGATTTGTCAGAAGCTAAAATGACTTTGAATATTTTTGATCCAAGAGTGTGGGATAGTTTAGATGCAAAATTGAGAGACTTATTGGTGGAAAAAGGACCTGTTAGAGAAGCCAATTATATTTATCCTAAAGATAATCAAAATAGATCATTTTCTTTTGATTATTATAATCGAAAACTAGCAAATGGGGAAGTTTCTGATAGAAAGTGGTTGGTTTATTCAAAAGAACTTGATAGAGTATTTTGTTTCTGTTGTAAAGTGGTAAGGAGAATTCACACTAGAAGTCATTTAGCAGATGAAGGTGTTAGTGATTGGAAACATCTAGGTGATAAACTTAAAGAACATGAAAACAGCCGTGAACACCTCATTAACCTTAAAGCTTTGGTTGAGCTACGAATCAGATTGAATACAAATCAAACGATTGATAAAGAATTACAAGAACAAATAAAAAAAGATACTGATCATTGGAAACAAGTTATGGTGAGATTAATTGCTGTTGTGAAAAGACTTGCAATGAATAATTTGTCCTTTCGTGGAACAAATGAAAAAATATATGACGTATCGAATGGGAACTTCTTAGGTTTTCTTGAAACAATAGCAGAGTTTGATCCGATAATGATGCAACATTTTCGACTCATTCAAGATAAAAGTGTTCATTATCACTATCTTAGTCATAAAATTCAAAATTAGTTGATACTTACATTGGCATCAAGTGTTAAGAGTTTAGTCATTCAAAAAGTAAAAGAAGCAAAATATTTTTCGGTGATTCTTGATTGCACTCCTGATGCAAGTCACCAAGAACAAATGACTTTAATTTTAAGATGTGTAGATGTGAACAATACCCCAATAAAAATAGAAGAATATTTCTTAGAGTTTCTAAATGTGCAAGATACTTCTGGATTGGGACTTTTTAATGAATTACAATCTACTATACACTCTCTTGATCTTGATATTGATAATGTGAGAGGACAAGGATATGATAATGGGTCTAACATGAAAGGAAAGCACCAAGGAGTTCAGAAAAGATTGTTGGATATAAATCCTAGAGCTTTTTATATGCCATGTGGCTGTCATTGTTTGAATTTAGTACTTTGTGATATGGCCAATTCTTGTTTAAAAGGAAAATCTTTCTTTGGAGCTTGTCAAACCATTTATAATGTGTTTTCTAATTCAACAAAGAGATGGAATTTGCTCCTTGAATATGTTGATCACTTAACTTTGAAATCATTGTCTGCCACACGTTGGGAGAGCCATATTGAAAGTGTTAAAGCAATAAAAACCCAAGCTCCTCAAATAAAACTAGCTTTGAAAAAATTAATTGAAGTTGCTGATTATTCCAAAGTAAGTTGGGAAGCTGAAAAGTTAGTCTCGGGTGAGTTTTCAAGTTTTGACTTTATTTTAAGTTTGGTTATTTGGCATGAAATATTATACAAGTTAAATTTAATTAGCAAAATCTTGCAATCTGAAAATATGCTTATTGATGTTGCTGTTAAAAACTTAGAAGGACTAATTTCATGGTTTGAAAAATATAGAGAAAGCGGCTTTACTTCTGCCATTATTGATGCTAAAGAAATTGCATCTGAATTGGAAATTGAGCCCATTTTTCCAATTAAGCGCAGAGTTTCTAGAAAGAAATATTTTGATGAGATTCCAAATACGGAAAGAGAACAACAATCTGCTCAAGAAACCTTTAGAACTGATTACTTTCTTGTTTTAGTTGATATGGCTCTTTCTCAGTTAAATAGCAGATTTGAACAAATGAAAATTTTTGAATGTATTTTTGGATTCTTATTTGATGCATCTAAGTTAGTTTCATTGGATGATGATGAAATGAAAAGTTCTTGTTTGAATCTTGAAATAGCTTTGAAACATGGTAACGTGTCTGATATTGATGCAAAGTACTTACTTTCTGAGTTACAAATATTGCAAGAGATGCTACCTAGTGAAGCATACGAAGTGCATAATTCATGGAATTCTATTAAAATTATGGAGTTTGCAAAAAAAATGGAAATGTTTCCCAATATTCTTATTGCATATAGAATTTTATTGACTGTACCTGTTACTGTGGCATCCGCAGAAAGAAGCTTTTCAAAGTTAAAATTAATTAAATCTTATTTGCGGACCACCATGACTCAAGACAGATTAAATGGATTAGCAATCTTAAGTATTGAAAAGGATATCTTGAAAAATATTGTTGTTGATCAAACAATTGATGATTTTGCCTCAAAAAATGCAAGAAGAAATCATTTTAGATGAGAATTTGTTTGATTTGGTTGTTTTGTTATGTAGGTCATTGAAGGAAGCCAAAGTCCTAAGTAATATCGCTAGAGAAATATGAAGAATGTGGTTAAACTTTTTGAGTCATTGGAGGTGGGCCAGGTGGCTTCTACTGAAAAATATAAAGAAAGTGCTTTAATTTTTTTAGATCATTGGAGGAGACCTATGTCTAAGGAATATGTACTAGAAGATATACAAAGGAATATGAAGAAAGTGGTTTAACTTTTTAATCGTTATTGGACCATATTATTTTTGTTGTCATGTGCTTTTTGGAAGTTTTATCTTTATTAATACAATTTATTTATTGAAAAAAATAGATATTTATGAAAAAAAAAGGCACAAATTTTTTTTTCCGCCCTGGGCCTAATAAACCTCAGGACCGGCCCTGATATTAGTATTATTATTATTATTAGTATTAGTATTATTATTATTATTATTATTTATCCACTAAATCCTGTCTCTCCCCCCCCACCCCCCCCCTTCCGCCAAGGGTGGCCATGATCTCTGATGAAAAAGAGTCTAGGGTAAGGGGCTCTTTGGTTTGCTGTAAATATAAATGTAGCAATATTTGTTTCAACATTTATACCAATTTTAATGTTTGATTGGTTGTAGATGAAGTCATTAATATAACAAAAGCTTTATTATCTACATCTCTATCTCATTAGTATAAGGTGGCTTCAAAAAGGTTTTAGCCATCTAAGCCGTTTATAAATATTCTATAATTTTTTAATTAATATTATGTAAAAAATTAAATTTTTTATAATAATACTCGAGATATTCGAACACAACCAACCAAGGAGAATGTCTCTCACCTGAACCACATGAGCTAGAGAGGTATTTGTCTATAATTAGATAATATTACGTAAAAAAATAAAATTTTTTTTATAATAACACTCCAGAGATTCAAATCCAACCAACCAAGGAGAATGCCTCTCACCTTAACCACATAAGATAGAAGAGGTATTTGTCTATAATTAGATAATATTACTTAGTTAAACAATTAGTTAAAATTTATTAAATTTTAATTACGTGAGGATATACACTTAGACGGCTAGCGTTATTAAAAGTGGAGATATATCCATAACAAACCATAATTAAAATATAATCAAATATATAAAAAAAAATTAATAAAATATAAACATACATATAATAAATCTTAATTTAAATATATTTTAATAATTAAATAATTTTACAATAAAATTTTAAAAATTTATTTTACTTGCAGCGTTAATTTTCTAGTAAATTTTAAGATGTATAATGGGCCGGCCCGAGGCCCGATTTGACCGGGTTTGGGTCGGTCCAGGCCCAACCCGGTATAAAGAAGGGGCCGGTCCGGCCAGGTCGGATTGGCACCCGATCCAACCCGGACCCATGACCCGGTCAACGCTGGACCGGGCCGGTTCACGATCAGGCCGGCCCGGCCCAATTTTTTATTTTATCGTATGTATATATATAATTTAAGTTAAAGTTTATAGGTTTTTTGTTACTAAGTTTTTTTTAATATTTAAAATTTATTTTTTAGAAAGTTTTTTTTAATTTATGTAAAAAATATTTTCATGAATTGTGGACTATTTATAGAAATTTTGTGGGCCAAATGACATCAATACCCTAAAAGTAGAGTTATTATAATGTGTATTTTGGTCATTTTTAGCAAAATGATAAAAATACCTCTAAAACGGTCAAAAATAGCCTCTAGAATGAGGGTATTTTGGTAAAAATACTCTCCAAAGGATATATTAAAAAAATAATTATAACTCAGTCGAACCCGGACCTGATTTGACCGAATTGGATCCGGCACGAACAAAGACGAGAACGGGTCTGACCGGACTTACGGGTCGGATCCTCCGACCCAACCCAGACTGGTGGGGGGTTGTGGGGAGTGGGCCGGACCGGACCGATCCGTTGACCGAATTCAGATCGGATTTGACTGGGCCGAATCCGAACCGGATTCCGGGCCGCCCGACCTTCTACACAACTTGAAGTCAATTACGAAAGCACTTGCAAGATTAAGGATTTTCAATTAAAGGCAACCAAACAGCTGCTAAGTTTCCTGAAACACCCCTGAACTAATGTATTTTGTTTGTATACACACAAAATACACTCTGCTCCTCGTATTCGTTTTGCTTCCGAATGTTCTTATCATGTGGCGTAACCGTGTAATCTACCAAACCAAGTAATTAGGGGTTTAAATCATTTAATTAAGATTAAAGTAAGGTCTGCTTCTGTGTGCAGTGACGACTGCATCGGAGTTTTATTTATTTAATTTGAGAGTGACATTCCATTTTATGTAGATCAAAACTTTCCATCTCAGTTGAAAAGGACATCTAATAGAATTGTCCTTTTTAGTAAAGCATTCAATTAGTGCTTATCTTAAGAAACTTCCAAAGTTAGTTTCTACAGAGTTTCTGTGCAGCTTTTGGAAACTAATAAAAAAAAAAAAAATCACCCAATTTACAGAGTTTCTGTACAGCTTGTGGAAACTAATGAAAAAAAAAAAATATTCACCAAATTTTTTTTTATGTATTTGGTTATAACCTAGAGAAAAAAATACAGAAAATTTTATTAAAATATTTTACGTTAACTATTTCTATATTTTATACTTATTACACTTACTATTTTTATTTTGTAACTAATTACATGAACCACTCCTATGTATTATATTATCTGTATAGAGTTATAACAATAACTACAAATATTTCAAAAATAAAATATAAACCTGAGGAATAGTCTGCGTAATTATTTTTAAAATATTAATGGTCTTTGTAATATCCATAAAATATAGAAAAAATTAATATATTTATTTTATTTTATTATTACAATAATGTAAAATATTTTTATTATTATTTCTTCAACTTGTGTTTTTTGGCGTAGAAAATGGTAGAGGAAACTTGATTAGCATTACCTATGGTAACTTTACCTCATTTAATTGGGCAGTTTTTATTATAATATATTTAAATTATGTATCTGTTTGAAGAATTTTTTTGACAAAACAACCTTTGGTAAATGTCGTCTTGTCAATCTAGGTCACCTTATCAAACTTTCCTTTCTTCTATTCACAAAACTAGGTTGAGTATTATTCGATTTTGGACCGAAAATAAAATAGAATAAGAGATTCGGTTCGATTTGTAAAAAAATCGGTTCAATTTAAAAAATACTAAATTTTTTTATTCGGCTTCGATTTCGATTTCAATTTTGGGTTTTAAATTTTGGTTTCGGTCCAAAACAAAAAATGAATAAAATTTGTACAATTATGTAAATATTTTATTTTTATACATATTTTGTTATTAAAAAATTATATATTTTGAAACAAAATAATTATATATATATATATATATATATATATATATATATATATATATATATATATATATATATATATATATATATGGGTCCGAATCGGAATTCCCGCTCTCCCCTCAATCTTTGGATCGGCACGGGTCCCGCGCGGACCTCCTGTTCCGATGGTGCAGGAGGGACGGGGCTTTGACGGAGCTCCCCCCGCGGGTACTAAGATCCGAACCCATATATATATACATATATATATATATATATATATATACGATTTAGTTTTAATTTTGGCTAATTTCGATTTTATTTCGGTTTTAGATTTTAGAATTTCGATTTTGACTATTTCGATTGTGTTTAAACCGAATAAACCGAATGCTCACCCCTACACAACACAACATATCTATTCCATTCATGGCAACAACCCCTTCTCTCGTGGCACAATTGAAACAAAGTAGGGGAGATGATGAATTAGCATTTATTTAGTAGAAGATATAAATATGATTCGGACAACTGATTTCTCAACCGTTTCTAAGTCGCGGATTATAACAGTAGAAATTATTTTTTCTAACGGTTTAGTTTTTATTTTATTTTATATATATATCTAAGCTCCATTCATGGCTATAAGAGCCATATCGTCAGTAGAGAAGAAATTCGAATATTGGTTTACTCCAAAATGATCTGCCACATTATTACTAGGGTAATATCTTTGATATAACTAACACATTAGTTGAAAGTGGACGGCAATAGAGAAGACTATAAACAAATTGACGTTAGGAGAAAAAAAAATCTCAAAATATAAAAAAATATGTGCTGAGCTGGAAATCATTCTAAAGATTCAATTAAAGACGTGTTACCCAATAGAATATTATTTACATAAAAGAAGTTGGGATAGGAATTTGTTCCTTTGGTTGGCGTGGCATTGCCAACTCCAATTCAAACCGTGGGCAAAGTGATGTTTATAATGTAATTTTTTTTAACTGAAATAAAAATAAATATAAAAAAAAAAATTGTCATCGAAAATTGAACTAAAAATCTATAATGTGAAAGTTTAACATGTACCATAGTTCTATTATGTTGAAGTTGGTCCATAGTACATCATTATTAGATATAGGTTAATATTGATATCATTTTTAGATTTTTGATCATGGATCAGGATCGTCCCTGTTTTGTACTACAGTAAACTACCTAATATAACCTTCAATTTGTACTCGTAAACCTTATTTAGAATAAATTAATTACAAATAAAGAAAATGTATTTCCGGTTATTAATTTCACTTCCCCCCTCCCTCCCTTTTTAGAAGGCTAAGTTTGAGATTATTCATTATGGGTGATCTATATATTTTTATTTGAAAAGTAGTGTTAATAGTTGTCTTAGTAACAGCTATTTATTATGAATTATAAAATATAATTAAAATACAATAAACTAAATTTTCTCATGTCAGTGTTATATTATCCATCCATCTTATTAGATGATACAATAATTCTAGAATTATAACCAAAAGTCTTACAATTCTCTTACAACCATCTGTGTGACAGTTGTCAATTGGATCCTCTCTCTTCCATATTTCTTACATAAAAATAGATTATCTAATTGGTAACTGCCACATAGACGATTGTAAGAGGAGAAGGTAAGACTATGGTTGTAGTGATAGCATTACTCTAGATGATATCCATAAATAAACAATTTGTTTCCTAAAACATTAAACAATTTATGTCCTTCTAATCCAATACAATACAATATAAATAATAAAAATTTAAGGGTTAATTAGCATTTAGACCCTAAATTTTATACAATTTTAAGTTTAAGTGTTTACATGTCCAATTAAAAAAAATTGGATCCTAATTTTTTTTTTTGGATTTTTTTTATTATATTTTTAACACTGATTACAGTGACACCAACTAACACGTTGAAAGAAAAAGAACATAATAAAAAATATTTATATATGGTCCATAGTTTTCAATTATACATATTAGGTAGGGGTGCAAATCTGACGGATTAAATGCGAGCCCGGTCGGATAAACTCGTTAATAGGTTGGATTATGGTTGAAGATACTCGGATTCAGGCTCGGATTTGAGTTAAAATATTTAAAATTGAACCCGATAAAAAATCGGATTGGACTCGGGTTCATCTGTCGGGTTACCCAAATAACCCGAAATCTGACATACACGACAGACAAGGTTCAGATTTGACTGTTTGCAGCATGGGTATAACTTATATATATTTTTATATAAATATTTTTTCATACTTATTAAATAAAAAAATTAAATCCTAATTTTTTTTATCCAGACTCTTCAACTCCTTATCTTAAATCTCATTTCAGTTTGAATTTTGTAATGATTGAGACATTATTACTATTTGATTATGTGTTTAATATTATAGTTAATTGTCGAAATGGTACACGAAGAATGTAGTATTTGCCATTTTTGTGATCGAATTTTTTTCTTTCCGAAATGGTAAACGAGCTTTGCATTTTTGCTCAATTAGTGCCTGGAATAAAATTTGTTGGTATTTGGATAAAAATCGATAAAAATAGACATGTGATGGTCACGTGTCCTATTTTTAATAGTTCTTTTGTCAAGTTTTTTGTTTTGCACCATCATTTTCAGAAGAATATTAGCGTTCGATGAAAATTTTTTTTGATAAAAATAGTTAAAAAAATCGTTACAAATAGTAGTCAAAAACAAAAAAATTGACAAAATAACCATTAAAAATATGGTACATGACTATCACATGTCTATTTTTATCGATTTTCATCAAAAAATACTAATAAATTTTACTTCAGACATTAATTAAGCCAAAATGCAAAGTTCATGCAGCATTTCGCAAAAAAAAAAAGTTCGATTACCAAAATGACAAACACTACATTCCTCATGTATCATTTCGACAATTAACTCTTAATATTATTCTTGTTTAAAATTATTTCAGATATCATATTAGAGCCCGATAAACCCAATAGATCCGATCCAACCCGATCCTCCGGACATGGTCTTGGACTAAATATGTTGAACCCGAGGTCGGATCGAACTTGGACTCGAATAGACTTATGATTAAGTGAATTGGACTCGAATTGAGCTCAAGTCCGACCCAACCGTCCAAGTTGCACCGTTAATATCAGGACTTAAAGTCTAAGCCGATAAAAAATCCATGGATTTGAACTCTAATTAGTACAAAATTTAATAACGAGAATCGGTCAAGGGAAGTTGCAATCATTCTACATGGGTGACATAAATTTTTGGTAAATTTAACCTTATGCAAAAAAGACCCTGGGAAGAAAATTACTGCAGTGGATAGTTCCATGAACACAAGAAAAGAAAAGAAAAGGAAAAAAACTAGTGAACCTGACGACCATATAAAGTAACAAGTCGTTCTTCACTCTCTCTCCCTCTGAATTCTTTCTTTTTGGTAACACGACCGTACTGTCAAGCTCTAATGGAAGACTCCATCAACAGCTGCATCTCCATGGAGCCCTTCTTCTTCGACTCCTCCTCCTCCTCCTCCTCCTCCCACAACCCCGCCGACGTCGAGGCCCTCCGCCGCCTCTCCGACTCCCTCTCCTCCCTCCTCCTTCTCTCCCCCTCCCCCTCCCCCTCCCCCTCCGACTCCTTCTCCGACCTCACCATCGTCGTCCGATCCTCCGACCCCCCTCGAGATCTCGCCGTCCACCGCTGCATCCTCTCCGCCAGGAGCCCCTTCTTCCGCCGCCTCCTCCCCGACGCGACCCAAAGATTGGATCTTGACGAGATTTTGCCCGGTTTCGACGTCGGATTCGACGCGCTGGTGCTGGTGGTGGGGTACCTCTACAGCGGGAAGGTGGGCCAGCTCCCGAGGGGGGTCTGCGAGTGCGCCGACGAGGCCTGCCGCCACGTGGCCTGCCGCCCGGCGGTGGAGTTCATGGCGCAGGTTCTCTTCGCCGCCTCCGGCTTCGACATCTCCGAGCTCGTCAGCCTCTTCCAGGTTAATTAGGGCTTTTTTTTTTTTCCTTCTGATTATGTTTGGGGATTTTGAGTAATGGGCAGCAGGCAGGCTCAAAATCAGATATTTGGCATGTTTCTACACTTCGATATAGTGAAGGTTTTGGAAGGGTTTTAGGGGTGGTTTCAAGCGTTGGGTAAGCTCCAAAAAAATTGAAGCTTGGTAACTATATTGCAATTGGTGTCAAAAGGAATGACAAACCCGACAGAGGTTTGAGGGCTTTATTGGTACAAATCCAATGGGTTCCATGTTCTTTTCCAAAAAGTTTGGCATGATTGTAGATGTGTTAAACAACCTTAGCTATTAGGTGCAATTGTCCCACAGTGTGGTGGCTTCCCAAATAATCAATTTTTTTGCATGTCACAACTTAATATTTAGGCCTAGTTTGGTTCCCGGAAAAGCAAAGCAAAGCAAAGCAAAGGAAATCAATTCTTTGCTATTTTCTTTCCTTTGAAATTCCCATTAATTTTTCTTTCCACTGTTTGGAAAGGCCCAGAAAATTGGAAGGAAAAGTGAATAATTGAACATGGAAGAGTGAATCCATGTGGTGGGTCCCCCCCTTGGGAAGCAATTTTCTTTCCTGCTCATTTTCTTTGGGGCATTCAAACGCAGGAAAATAATGACTTTCCTTTTCCTGTAGTTATATGTTTTATTTCAGCGTGGAGCCAACTTGCATTGCATCAGGAAAAGGCTAATACCTGTAGTTATATGTTTTATTTCAGCGTCACCTGCTAGGTATTCTTGAAAAGGCGACCACAGACGACTTACCGATGATTCTGTCGGTCGCAAACATGTGCTGTAAGGCTTGCCCGAGACTGTATGCAAAGTGCTTTGCGATTGTTGTCACCTCAAATCTTGACGCTGTTACCCTTGACAAGTCATTACCCTCTGATATTGTCAAGAGTATCATGGACTCCAGGTCCTTGTTAGGGTTGCAGGGACCAGAAATCACTTCTTTTCCGGGTAACCATGTGATGAATATATACAAAGCTCTTGATTCAGATGACATTCAACTGGTCGAGTTGCTGCTGGATGAGGGGCACACCACTCTTGATGAAGCGTGTGCTCTGCATTACGCTATAGCTCATTGCAACACGAAGATCACTGCAAAGCTTCTGAATCTTGGGCGTGCAGATGTTAACCATAGAAATCTCAGAGGTTACACAGTTCTCCACATTGCTGCAATGCAAAAAGAACCTGAGATAATCATGTCGCTTCTAACAAAGGGAGCCCGACCATCTGATCTTACTTCTGATGGAAGGAAAGCAATACAAATCTCCAAAAGGCTGACCAGAGCAGTGGAATATTGTAGACCCCCTGAACAAGGAAAGGCTTCTTTGAAAGATCGATTGTGCATTGATATACTAGAGCAAGAAGAAACAAAAGATCCGTTTAACAAAGAAGCTTCTGTTTCCGTACCAATGGCTGCTAGCGATCTGCTTCAAGACTTGTTGTACCTTGAGAATAGAGGTAAATCGATCCGAGCAACTACAAATCTTCTTGTATGCTTTCAGTTACTTGCATGGATCTTTAATTTGTTCTGTACCTTTGATTTTTTATCTTCCATTTTAGTAGTTCTGTGGATAATGCAAGAGTTAGCTATAGGTTCGATCATAGTGCTTGGATCACATAGGGAACAACTAAAAACTATACTAGCATGCATAGATCTGAAGTGAAGTTACTCGTGAGGTTGATCCTTTTTTTTTATTCATGCTACATATCTCTACAATTTAAGGTACAATATATCATTGTTTCCTCCCTATGTCAGCAAGCATATATGCCTGTTTTCTCGTACTGTCACTATTGACTTCTTTTATATTGCTTAGTGTTTACTGATTGCAAATTTTACATGCAAAACATTGTCAATACATGTTTTCTGGTGGCTGTGGTTCTCAATCTCCAAACCTGAAAGAGCATGGGAGCATATACTGGAGCTCAATTACACTGTAATTCTCGAAGGTCTTCCAAGATTGAGGATCATAGCCACTGGAGATTTCCAATACTTTGTCTAACTGTTCTAAAATTAACAAATTAAGACTTCAGGAATACATGTTGTCTATGGTACATTGATTAGAAAAAACTACCGTAGTTGGAACATGTGCTTCCTGTATACAATTTCGGTTACTGTGTCACTTAGTAATGCACTATTTTCAATTAGCAATTATAACAAATCATATTTGGATCCAATCATTAGCTATCTACTCTGGAAGTAAATAACCTGACATATTTGACGTGTGAGCAAGTGAATCCCACTTACCCACGCACCTGGTTCCGTGCAAACACAAAAAGGAATCTTAAAATGCTGTTTGATTCTTTATTTGTGTTGGGAGTTTAAAGGCATAAATTGTTCCAACTGAAGAACAGAGCTCTTAATTTGACTGGATTGGAATTTGAAGTTCAGATTCAAATGTTCCAGGAGAATATTAATTTTGTTATATACTGTTTCCCTACATACTGAATGTCCAAAAGATGTGTATATCTGGTTGACATTGAACTCAGTTATGAGAATAATGAAAAAAGCATGACCCAAACAAATATTGTTATAATGTCTGGATACTAGTGTGCATTTGAGTTGGTACTCCCTGGAGCAACAATGATTTCTATCTACATGAGTTTACCAAGTTTTTTGCATTCGAATGTTTTTTATAACCCTTTTGCTCACGATGCAGTTGGTCTGGCAAAGATCTTATATCCGGTGGAAGCAAAAGTTGCTATGGACAATGCTCATGTTGATGGGACTTTAGAATTCTCATTAAGTCCTACATCAGACATCACAACCGGAAACCAGACAGAAGTTATATTAAATGAACTGCCTTTCAAAATAAAAGAAGAACACATATCTCGAATGAGAGCTCTGGCAAGAACAGGTAATATTACATCTACTATATTTCCAGCACTTTTTTTGGAATTATATTATAATATTCTATGTTTAGGTGCTATATGAAATGCCAACATATCGGCAGCAGTTTAGCACAAGATAAAGATATATTATCCTGCCTTGAAGTTCAAAGAAAAATTGTAATAACTATGGAAGGTAGGGAAGTAAATAACTGGTTGAAGATCTTGGTGTACGACGTCCCTGCCTGGCCTAGGATAATTGTTAGCTGCGTTTGAGCAAAAGCTCATCTTCCTTTTTTCCTTTAGTCCCACATCGGTTGGACCACTCCTTCCTTGTATATATATCTTCTTCATTGCTCTCATAAAGATGTTGTGTGGGGAACCCCTTGGGCCACACGCGCGCCGCCGCCGCCTGGCTCGGTTCGGTTTGGCCCGCGTAACAGGTGCGGGTATGTGCCCACACATGCGGACGCCGAATGCCGATCCAATTTACTCTTCGGGTTCGGACTGGGATCCAAAAATTATTTTGCTCTTTATTTTTTGAACCGATTTGACTCATTCAAATTTTGAACGTTGAGGCTCTATGTCCAGGTTCATTGAACACTTGTGACAGCTTCTGTAACAGCTCATTTGACAGCAATTTCTCCACGTTTCTTTTCTTTTGTAATTGCTCCTTAATGGCCTGTTTATGAGCCATTTACTGTCCTGTCCAGTGGCTGTGTCTAGGGACTGTCTATATATTGTGGTCTCCTCCTTCATTTTTTACAGAAAATTCTCCTACGTGAAAGCTCTCTCTAATTCTTCTCTCGAACCACATTCTGTTCTCTAAATCCTTGCTCTGGGCAGAGCTAAGTTCGGTCTCTCTCTCCGAGTTGTGTGCAACGAAGAGAACTCGGTAGTTAGGGGGTTTTACCACTAGGAGCTTCCGAGATACATCTGCACATAGACCTCGGATCAACTCTTAGGGCAATGTTTCGTGCACGACTTCCCCGGAGGCCGGTAACAATTTTTTGTTTCTTTGTTCTCTTATCAATTTCTGAAAAATAATATATATATATATATATATATATATATATATATATATATATATTAACAACAGTCTAACAATCTAAGAGTTGATCGTGACTTTTTTATGTTAATGGAAATAATTTTCTTCTTACAGTGAAATATTTCGTTTCTTACTTGCTGTCAAGTATACAGACTACCTATACATATTTCTTTTACCCAAAAATAAATATGTTAGCATAAGCAATTTCCAACGAATACAATTGTATACTTGAAAGTACTATTCATTTCTATTAGAACAATTTTAGGTACTATTCATTGTTTAACTAATTAGAAGAAAATTAATATTATTGAACTTAAATTTTGTGGGTACGGTTTATTGTTTATTTTTTGATTAACTTATATTGATTAAGAATTAATATTGTTAACAAACGATTAACTTATTAGCAATATTTGTTACATACCAAATTGTGTATTGTCCAATTTTGCTACATACCATTTTGCTTGTATACCAATTTTGTTATAGTGCTGCCATTCTAATTTGTTATATAACAATTTGGCATACTTATCAATTTTCTTATTAGCAATATTTGTTACATACCAATTTGGATTATCCAACTTTTGCTACATACCAAGTTTGTGTACTGTCTAATTTTGCTATATACCAATTTGGTAATTCAATTACTATAGCATTTTTTTTATTCAATCAATAAATTAGTATATTGTTAATTTCAATACCTTTAAATAAATCAGGTCAAATAAATAGTCTAGTGAAATTGCAAATCCCTTTTGAATCTAAAGTTTTTAAAAGTAGAGATTAATTTTGGTACAAGCCGAAAGGGTCCTTCTGTCAATCGGGTGTAAATAGCCCTAAGCGACACGGTATTTAAGTGTCTTCGGACTACCGCTAGCTGGAAACCGGCCCATACAGCTAACCCAAGTTAATCTACACTTGATAGACTAAAGATTTTAAAATTGTTTAGCAAAATCACTTGAACTATTATTCTAAATCATTGGACATTGTTATTGAGTAATTACGTATCTTTCAGTTTCAGATTTTTCTGATTAGCAATCATGATTGGTAAGGATGAGACTTTCACTGCCAAACCTACAAAGTTCAACGAGACATACTTTAAGAGATGACAAAGTCAAATAAAATTTTGGCTCACTACCTTAGGTTTGATCTCAGCCATTGATGGTTCCACACCAATCACAAATGACTCTGATGACACTGAGTCTGACATAGGTGTATCCAAATCCTCTGGTTCCACTAGACCCAAGACTCCTAAGGAAATCGACTATCATTGCTTCCATAGAATTCTAAGCGTTTTGTCTGAATCACTATATGACATATTCTTTGAATACAAAAAGTGCTAAAGGACTTTGGGATGTCCTGGAAGATGAATATAGCTGTGATGATGCTGGAATTGAAAGATTCAATTCCTCCTCATTCAACAGATACTTTATGGTAGATAATAAACCTATAAATGACAAAATACATGAATTTCAAGAATACCTTAGGCATATTCAAGCCAAAGGCACTTTCTTCTCTACTGAATATAAAATAGCCTGCTTAATAGACAAGCTTCCTCCTTGGTCTGATGTCAAGAAAGACCTTATTCATACTCAAGGTGACCTTACCTTTGCTCAAGTCCTAAAGAAAACTAGAACAGAAGAACAAATTAGGCTAAGGTCTAACCTTAAGTCTGAGTCTAAAGCTAAGGTAAACCTAGTAGAATCCCAAGGCAAACCCAAACCTCATCATCACCACAAACCCAAAAGGAACCTCTTCAAGAAGAAGCAGAACCTCAGCCTCACTACCAAAACCATCATCACCATAAACCAAGAAACTTCGGTCAAACCAGAAGAGTTTTTGTTTTGTGTGGTAAAACAAACCATATAGCCACCAACTGTTTCCATAGGAAGAAGGAAGCTGTCCAGACTTCTTACAAAGGGAAACGTCCAGCCAAACCAGAAGCAAACATGCTTCTCAACGGCTCTTCTAGTTCCTTCAGGTCTGTAAGCTATCAACCCTTGGTCAACATTTTCTACCATTCTGACGATTGGTGGTTGGATTCTGGAGCTAATGTTCATGTTTCCTTTGATCGCTCCTGTTTTTCAAACTATTAGGAATCGGATGAAGGAGGTGTAACTCTAGGAGATGGCTCAGCGGCACAGATTATAGGAAGAGGAAGAATAGATCTAAAGATGACATCAGGAAAAACTCTGACTCTTCATGATGTGTTACATGTGCCGTTTATCAGAAGAAATTTAGTTAGTGAGTCTCTTTTTGTAGCTTCAAGGTACAAGATTGTTATGAAAGCAAATAAAGTAGTATTTTCTAAGAATGACTCTTTTATTGAAAAATAATTTGTAAGAGATGGTCTTTTTATTTTGAGTACCGTGAATAAAATTTCAGATCCTTCTTTTGTTGTTTATAATGTAGAATCTTCAATTGTGTGGCATAGTAGATTAGGTCATGTGAATCTAGGTTCCCTAAGAAGGATGATGAACTTAGATCTTATTCCCAAGACTCCAATAGATGATAAACACAAGTGTGACATCTGTGTTCAAGCCAAACACACTAGGCTACCTTTCAAATCTGTAGAAAAAAACTCTGACCTTCTAGTGCTAGTTCATAGTGATGTGTGTGACTCAAATATGGTTTTGACCCGATGCGGTAGAAAATACTTTGTTACCTTTATAGATGATCATTCAAAGTATTGTTATACCTATCTTCTCAAAACCAAAGATGAAGTTCTAGACAGATTTAAGGTCTATAAATCTGTAGCTGAGAACCAGTTAGAGAGAGATTAAGATTAAGATTCTTAGATCATATCGTGGTGGAGAGTATACATCAAATGATATGATCAATTTCTGTGAAGAACACGGAATAATCTATGAGGTAAATGCTCAATATTCACCACAGTCCAACGGAGTTGCTGAAAGGAAGAATCGCACTCTGTTAGACATGGTGAATGCCATGCTCCTCAGCTCAGGTGCTCCCGATAATTTGTGGGAAGAAGCATTATTATCGGCCTGTTACATCCTTAATAGGATTCCTAGTAAGATGTTGTGTGGGAAACCCCTTAGGCCGCGCGCACTGCCGCCTCCCTGCCCGGCTCGGTTCGGTTCGGCGCGCGTAAATGGTGCGGGTACGTGCCCACACCTGCGGCCGCCGAATGCCGATTCAATTTACTCTTTGGGTTCGGGCTGGGATCCAAAAATCTTTTTGCTCTTTATTTTTTGAACCGATTTGACTTATTCAAATTTTGAACGTTGAGGCTCTATGTCCAGGTTCATTGAACACTTGTGACAGCTTCTGTAACAGCTCATTTGACAGCAATTCCTCCACATTTTTTTTTCTTTTGTAATTGTTCCTTAATGGCCTGTTTATGAGCCATTTACTGTCCTGTCCAGTGGCTGTGTCTAGGGACTGCCTATATATTGTGGTCTCCTCCTTCATTTTTTACAGAAAATTCTCCTACGTGAAAGCTCTCTCTAATTCTTCTCTCGAACCACATTTTGTTCTCTAAATCTTTGCTCTGGGCAGAGCTAAGTTCGGTCTCTCTCTTCGAGTTGTGTGCAACGAAGAGAACCCGATAGTCAGAGAATTTTATTACCACTAGGAGCTTCTGAGAAACGTCTGCACATAAACCTCGGATCAACTCTTAGGGCAGTGTTTCGTGCACGACTTCCCCGGAGGCCGGTAACAATTTTTTGTTTCTTTGTTCTCTTATCAATTTCTGGAAAATAATATATATATATATATATATATATATATATATATATATATGAGAATGTGCCACGTCACCGCCACCTTTGTTTTTAGAGTGAGGTGCCATCTCACCTCCCTTATTCTCATATAGAGAATAAGGGAGGTGAGATGGCACCTCACTCTAAAAACAAAGGTGGCGGTGACGTGGCACATTCTCAACCATACATTTCTTGAGAATAAGGGAGGTGAGATGGCACCTCACTCTAAAAACAAGGGTGGCGGTGACGTGGCACAATCCCAACCATACATTTCATAATTGGCAATTTGCACTTAACCTTCTCCCCTCGTTTGTGTGGTTGAGAATGTGCCACGTCACCGCCACCTTTGTTTTTAGAGTGAGGTGCCATCTCACCTCCCTTATTCTCTATATATATACTCATAGATATATATATATATATATATATATATATATATATTTGTTATATGTATTTGAAGGAAATACATATGTATTTGAAGAAAATACATGATATTTTGTTGAAATTTGATATGAAAACATAGTTTTAAGATGAAATAATTTAAATTTGTTGCCCTCTTTAATATTACCAACAATTGAGAGTGATACATGCCTCGTGGCTATAGGAGTTGGTCTGCTAACATATGGAAGTAACCGACATATTAATTATTTACAAGTATATAGTATACATGCCTTGTGTAGTACCAATAGTAATTGATTCACGAATTTCTGTGTTGACATCTAGAGTTCTTGTGTAACAGTGGAACTCGGGATGCGCTACTTCCCTCGGTGTGCGGAGGTCCTAAGTTGGATCATGGACGATGACTATTCCGATCTTTCTTATCCAGAGCAAAATACGACAGAGGGACGGAAGAAGAGATATCTTGAGCTTCAAGATGAAATGAAGAAGGCATTTAACAAGGACAAGGAAAAGCTTGATGGCTCAGTTTTTGATTCAAAATCATCTAAATTATCAGGAAGGGTTAGAACCAAGTCTGCTAAGAAATGTTAGGAAGACCCCTCCCCTCCCCTCACCACAGTGTATCTATAATTAGCACCATTTTCTTTATTAGACTTTGGAAGCATCCAAATCTAAGGGACAGTAACCCCCCACTGAAAAGAAGGAAGGAAAAGAAGAAGAAGAAGAAGAAGAAGAAGAAGAAGGGTTAATGTACTATATGGTACTTGGACATGGTTAGTGTAATCGTAGCTAGTGCACTTGTAGCTAGAGGACGCCAAGGATATGGAAATTCTTATTTCTACTGATCAACACCAAGGTAAACATTAAAATGTGACAAGGCAATTTGATTTTATGCGTCAAGAGATCACCCCCTTCCAAGTTTTTACCAAACCCATAATGTCTTGTCTAGCTCCTACCACCATTACCATTATGTGGATCTTGCTCCAGCCCTCCAAATGGTTCCCACCTACGCTTACAGGTTACAACCATGTTCCATGGACACAGATACCACTCAATTCGGTACGGAGGACACAACGACACGAACACCGCACACACAAATTTTAGTGTACCATGTGTTTTGGACCGTCTTTGTTGAAAAACTGATAGTTTTTTTTTTTTTAGCTGTCTACATTACTTCTGCTATTACATGCTCAAATATCAATAAAAATTGAATTTTGAGCTGGGACCATTTCAGTTCTCAGCCCCCTCCCCCTTAAAAAATAATAATGAAGTTATACAATTGCCATCAATTACTATTATCGAACATAAGAAGAAGGGGTTATTTACCATCGTCGATGAAGAATCGGAGAGAAGGGAAGGGAGGCCGCACGGGAAGGATATGCCCTCGGGAGAAGCGATTCTTCTTAGGGTTTCGACGTCCTCCATTGGAGGAGGAGAATGATGGGTCTGGAGGTTGTGGACAAGCGGGCGCATCGTAGAAGAAGAAGAAGAAGAAGAGTTTGAGGAGATCTGTGCCGAGAGAGCATAGGAATCGTTTGTTTGACTGGATTGGAGATGAAGATGCGATTGAGTAGAGTAGTAGTGGCTTCTTCGTCTTTTTCTTTCGGAACTATGGCATTAACCCGAGGTTTTGGAACTAGAGAGAATTTGACACTGCTCAATTGAATCGGACCGGAGCAGGCAGTTCGGACAGGCCAGATCGGTTCATGTGTTACCAATTTGAGTGATTCATGGGTTCGGCCTAGCTTACAAAATAAATTTATTATATTTTTCTGCGAAACTCCCATGATCTCCAATTTACAATAACAAAATAAAGATTTGCAGTGCCTATTTCACTTTTTGACCTAGTTTGGTTTATACAACTAGCTAGATTAAGAAAATTGCAGGAAAGGATTTTACAATATTTTTTAATATCTAAGGTGGAAAACTACTCTCAATGTTTTACATTTAAAATAAAATAAAATGTATAACTTCTCTTATAAATTAAAGATAATTTTGGTAATCTATCTTGAAAAATTCATAGACATTGTAAAAGTTGTCTTGGTAATTATATTTGTCTAGATTAATCAATAGGTCCTTATGAAAAAAGAGAGTAAATAATCACTAACATTTTCTATACATTTTTTTGATTGGGATAAAAAAAAACGGTTGAATAAGGCTTTTTTTTGGCTCAATTATTTTTGAAACCTACCCAGTTCGAATCATAACTTTTATATATATATATATATATATATATATATATATTTTTCCTCTTCACTCTAATCTTTAATTCTAATAAAATTATAAAAAATTGGGGCCAAAATTATTCTCTATTGCCTCTTCTACTTCTGTTGCGAAGTTGGTATAATCGAACTTGACTCAATTGCACTTACTAACAACTCTACATGTCTACATGAACGGGTCCGATCAGAAAGAAGTTCGCAGGTCACGATGATTCTACTGTGAACGAGATCGATCTTTTCTTCTCTCAATCACAGTCAGAGGTCAAGCCAAAACCAACCACTTTGACTGATTCGACAGGACAATCACAAGACCCTTATTTCATGGTTTGCAGGATCCTGTTAACCCCTCGTAAGACGGAATCCAAAAAGTCTATCCTAAAAAGTAACCAACAAGCTCATATTTGGGCCGAGCTGATAACAGGACTAAGTTTTTAATTTTTCATGTACAAAGTGTCTGAGCAAAACATGTCGTGTTAGAATTGTCTCGGAAAATCACAACCCTAGTTTTTATGGTATGGTTACCACCTTGCCTTATCAAACTTCCTATATTTTACATGAAAACTGTACGCAACTTGTTCCAAAGAATGCTGTATAAACTTGTCCAAAAATAATAATGAATTATTTGCATTAACTTTATACATGATAAATATTTAGACTAAAAAAAATAAAAACCAATTTGGATATCCAGCATGTGGATTTGATCATTCCGCAGTTTTTACACATGCAAAACAAGATAAAACTATAATATCCTACATACAATTGCAACAAAATATCTAAAGCGAAAACTAAGACAATTTTTTTTTTCTTTTCGAAATTGCTATTTGGCTCCGTCTATGCTCCCTTCATGTTGACGTGGATTGTCTTTTAACATTTTAAACTGTCACGTCCCAGTCCCAAAATACACGGGACCAGGTCACGTGGCAATGGCCAGCTAATACGACACCGAATGATTTTTCAATTTAATGGACCCGACGAAACATACTACGCTGTCCTAAAATACTATCAAGTCCAATATGCTAACATGCAGCAGGTAAATATCTAATCTCATCCACAGAATATAAATAAGAAGTGCTGAAATAAATACTGAAAATAAGTACGGAGTCTGGATGTCATAATACAACACAAATAAGTCTGATGGGAACAAACCCACTGAATACAATGCTGAAATAAAAGTACGGAAGGACATAAGAATACTAGACTAGAACATCGACTAGCTAGATAAAGTTGGTCTAGTTCAAGGCAGCAGTGTACCCAAAATCACGGAAACTCCTCTGGAAATTCCTCAAAGTCCTCAGCCACGAATCCGGTCTCCACTCCTGCTCCATAGATGGTCGGGTACAAGTGCTCGTCCGGATATGGAAAGGAACCAGGTCCTCAGAGGGACGTAACAAGATACAAAAAGTACATGCCATAAAGTAAATACTGTGTAAACTCGAGGGTGAACTAACCAGCTAAGTGAAATGCACTTGAAGACAACCTTGGTACGTATGGGTAGGTAAAAGGTATAAAGCGTAGCGTCAAGCCAGATGCTATGTATCTGGCATTAGCTGTAAACTGGATGCCAGAAGTATATACTGACTACATCACCGATCATGATAGCGTGCAGCTAGTAACCTCTGCCGGATGTATCGACAAGCATATACGTCCATAACCGGGTAGCACATAGCCCATAACCGGGTAACACATAGCCCATAACCGGGTAACACTGAGGCTCACGACCCCGTAGTTTACTCTGAAACTACGGTAGCCAAATATTTGTCCCATACGCCTACAAATTGTCTTCTCCGCCCAATGCCAATGTACAAGTTGCAAATACGACGTGGACATCTCGTACTATAATGCAAGTCACTAAAAAAAATACAACTATGCTAAATACTCTCACACGTGCTGCTCACACCGATGGCCAGTCAAGTATGAAGCTCGCGTCCCTACATGAACTCACTCTGTGACGTGCAATGATACGTGACAAGGCCCAGGGAGTCATAATGATAACTCCTCAACTTTAGGTGTGTCCACTAGACACTAGGTCAAACACGTCCTAACGTCAACGCCTTCGTCGACTGCATCCGAGTCATTCTCAGACGCGCACAGTTATATAATATTAAGAAAATAAAATATGCGAACTATAATAACTGAATTTAAACAGTACAACAAGACAATGTATACTTGCCTGAAACTCCAATGTGAACAAGTAAGGATACGGAACCTGCAGCCAAGGTAGAACCGTCTTTGGTGCCTTTGAATATATAACAATAAATATCAATCACTACATTACACTACTCTAAGCATGCACAAGAGTTCAACATACGCAACGTCATGAGTCACGTAGTGTCGACCAAACAAGCGTTCTAACTAAGTAGGTTGGCTAATGTTGACTAGTCAAAGACCAAGAAAGTATGTGTACACTTAGTCTACTAGTCCCACAACATTTACAAGTCATCTAAAGGTATAATTTCTCATATGTCACAATCGCGGTCATAACTAGGATTTGTGTAGGTGCTAAGTTGCACCTCTAACACATAGGTTACTAGTGTTCTCTCTCTAGGTCTCCGTGCACAAGTATATAAAATATCCTCTAATATTTACCCTCAATTACTAACCCCAATTCCTCTAATATTTGCACAACAACAAGTGCCCACAACCAAATGACAAATTACATCTACTTATCGTGTACACTAACATGGCATTCTAATTTGTTAAACTTGAAATTTCTCACTTTCCCACAAGTGCACAAAATAATTTAAGCAAAAAATTAACCTAGTTATGGTGATAACACTCTCAACCTTGCACTTCATATTAGCACTAGTCATCCCCAAGTACAAGTCTTTCATTAACAAACTAACTCATGCCATAATATTCAACACTTAAACTAATCATTTGATCAAATAATAATCTGAAAATTAAGAGTTAAAATTGGTTAAACATGTAGTAGATAGTTGTTAAGGCAAGTGTTTATATAAATATACATATATATATATATATATATATATATATATATATATATATATATATATATATATATATATATATATATACAACAATTTTAGAGGACGAACAAGAGATCAAGTGCATGATTATATATATTAGAAAAAGAACAAGAGGTTATGCATATACATATACACTAGGATGAATAACAAATTAATACATATGTATATATACAAGATCAAGAAAATTATATATATATATATATATATATATATATATATATATATATATATATATATATATATATATAAGAAGATAAGATGAAGATGAAGAGGAGAACATTACCTTGAGTTCAAAGAAAATGGAGGGGGAGCTAAGAGAGAGGGTGCTCGACTAGGAGGAGGGGGGAATGCTTGGCCTGCTGGCCCGTGGTCGGCCTGCTCCGGTGGTTTGGGAGGGTGCTCCGGCCAGCTGTGCTCGACGGAGCAAGGCAGCACAGCAGCATCAACAACTTGCAGCAGCAGCAGCAGCGACATCAGCTCGTGGGGATGTTTATGAAGCACAAGAGAGGGTATTTATGAGAGACCCAAAGGTCAAATTGGAAGACTGCCACGTCAATGTCAAGCGTGTGAAATTTGTTTGAAGGCAGAAGCTAGAGTAGCGCTCCAAACATCGAAGCAACGGTATGGTACACTAAGTGAATTTAATTAAAAGAGGCAAATTAATAACTCCATTAACTAATTTAAAATAAGCCCTAATGAATCCTAATCCTAGTTTTGGGTCAGGGGATTTACATAAATCATCACAACCGTTGGTTGATTCAACCAACGGTTGAGATCAATTCAGACCAAAAAAGGAAAGAGGTGAAAAGAGGAAAGAGAAAATTTTGGAACATAATATTTTCAATTCCCCTTATTCTTCTTCTTCTTCTTCTTCTTCTTCTTCTTCTTCGTTTGAAGGAATGAAGAACACAATTGGGTTTCTTCAAAAAAAGGAAAAAAAAATAGAAGAAAAAGAGGAGTAGAGACGAGATCAAAAGCTTGTTCTGCTGGAAGGATTTTGGTACAAGATAAAGAAGAACTTGTGAGTCTTTCTATTTCATTGGTTTTCTAGGATTTCATAATTAATTTTTCTTTAACCTTCAATTTGATTTATTTTTATGGTTCTTTTATTGTCCAAAAATTAGTAGTGTTGTTTCAATAGTAGAAGAGATATACTAATTTGGCTTAGTAAATTGGAATACCCAACAATGAAGTTATCAACAGTAGAGGATCTGCTTATGGTGGAGAAGAATGAAAAAGTCATGCAACTGTATGCTGTAATCATCTGAAAATTATATTTAGCACGTCTAATAATATATCAACTCCAAAAGCCTGAAAGAGGATGATCTCAGTGAGTAAATTTTTTTTTTTTGAAACAAATACTACATTGTGTAAGCACTAGATTTTTTGGTATTAGGGAGAATTTTTTTCATTGGTTTTTGCAGAGCAAACGCATGTCATCATTATCAAAATTTGATACCCTAACATATTTTATAAGTTTTTATTTTATAATAAATGAATATCGACCTGTCATGTTTAGTTATATCTAAAAGCCGAAGCATTTACTGGGGAATTCTTATCAACTCATCTAGCAAATGCTTCTTCAAAGTTCACTAGCATTGTATAAGCTAGTAGCCTAGCATGTTGTCTAATACTTAGCTTCAGATGTTCCTGTTCAATATGTTATTGATGGATTCGTTTTATTTTGTAGATGGACATATTATCTAGTTTTTGAGTTCTATAAAGTGGAAGTGATAAGTCAGGTGGTGCAATGTATATTTACTTGTTTGTACAGGCTACTTGATGCAGTCATGTTGGTACTCATACTGTAGGAATTCAAATTGTTTTGAGTATTAGCGTATTTGATATCGTTGTGATTTTTGTTTCTAGTCTGTATATATTATTAGTATTCCTAGCGTACCTCAAAAATTTGGAATAAGAGCTTTATTGTTGTTGTTGTAGTTGTTATTTTTAATATTCCTAATAACTGGATCAGGAAGATCACATCGATCTCTACGATGTCCCTCAGAAAATTGCATGCAAGTATATGTTGATGGTTTTATAATTAACTTGTATTTTAAATATTTGCCCTTTTTGTGAAACCTTAGACTGCTTAGTAATATTAAAATTTACTATTACTTGAGGTATGAAGTTTAATATTTTTTTCCATCTTTGGACTGAAAATTTGCATGTATATCTACAAGCTTGTTTGTGTTGACGAGGAGATGGTTTTCTGGAGTTGGGAATGGAATGAGTTGCTCCTTGTCCTTAGTAAAATTTATGCTAGTAAGCTTAGAATGCTACTTTGGCATTCTTTCAGAAGAGATGCTTTGTATGTTTTGTACGTTTTCTGGAGCAGCTTGCTGAAGCTTTACTTGGAGTGTTTGGAACCTTTAGTATTTTATTAGGTAAATGCTTCAGTACATCTTCTTTTATGTGCACCAAATTGAAGTTCATATCTCCCTTCTAACACTAGAGATTGGATTAGGAACTACCAGTAGTGTGAAAATACTACTGTTGTTGCAGAGCATTTTCACACTACCAGTAGTGTGAAAATCGATGTGATCTTCATGATCCAGTTATTAGGAATATTAAAAATAACAACTACAACGACAACAATAAAGCTTTAATAATAGATACAGACTAGAAACAAAAATCACAACGATATCAAATACGCTAATACTCAAAACAATTTGAATTCCTACAGTATGAGTACCAACATGACTGCATCAAGTAGCCTGCCCTGTAATCGTGTACAAACAAGTAAATATACATTGCACCACCTGACTTATCACTTCCACTTTATAGAACTCAAAAACTAGATAATATGTCCATCTACAAAATAAAACGAATCCATCAATAACATATTGAACAGGAACATCTGAAGCTAAGTATTAGACAACATGCTAGGCTACTAGCTTATACAATGCTAGTGAACTTTGAAGAAGCATTTGCTAGATGAGTTGATAAGAATTCCCCTGTGAATGCTTCGGCTTTTATATATAACTAAACATGATAGGTCGATATTTATTTATTATAAAATAAAAACTTATAAAATATGTTAGGGTATCAAATTTTGATAATGATGACATGTTGTTTGCTCTACAAAAACCCAGATTTTTTTTTCTCGCCAATACCCAAAAATCTAGTGCTTATACATTGTAGTATTTGTTTAAAATAAAAATAAAAATTACTAACTGAGATCATCCTCTTGCAGGCTTTTGGAGTTGATATATTATTAGACGTGCTAAATATAATTTTCAGATGATTACAACATACAGTTGCATGATTTTTTCATTCTTCTCAACCATAAGCAGATTCTCTACTGCTGATAACTTCCTTCATTGTTGGGTATTCCAATTTACTAAGCCAAATTAGTATATCTCTTCTACTATTGAAACAACACTACTAATTTTTGGACAATAAAAGAACCATAAAAATAAATCAAATTGAATGTCAAAGAATTTTTTTTTATGAAATCCTAGAAAGCCCATCAAAGAGAAAGCCTCACAAGTTCTTCTTTATCTTGTATGAAAATCCTTCCAGCAGAACAAGCTTTTGATCTCGTCTCTACTCCTCTTTTTCTTTTCTTTTTTTTCTTTCTTTGAAGAACCCCAATTGTGTTCTTCATTCCTTCAGACAAAGAATGTAAACCCCCTCGACCAAATTTAGGTTCACTTAGCTTAGATAGAGAGATTATGATAAATTTATAGCCAATTAGAATTTGATTACAGTATTTTATATTTGTTGTGCAATATTTATATTACTTAGTGCACCTTACTATTGCTTCGATATTTAGAGCACCACACTGGCTATTACCCTCAAACAAATTTCATACACTTTTCCTAAACATGCCAGCCTACTATTCTGACCCTTGTGTAACTCACAAATACTCTATCTTGTGCTTCATTTTAGTCGCACAAAAATTGTTACAGACGTCCGTGCTTAAATTCAATTAATTTCAACTTTACATTATTTGTCCATTCCAATCAAAATTGGAGACACAACATCAACCCGTTTTGTCCAACCCAAATTATGATATTATTCTATTCTAAGTCTATTACGTCCATGATGCTTGTGTTCCACCCAATTTTAACCCTATACCTTTCCAATTAATTAAAGAACACCTTGTGCATTAATTTTAATTAAATTAATGCAATGACCCAACCTCACCCAAAACTAGACCCAACTCCTACCCAAACCACACTCACACCCTCAAGACTCATACTAAATACCACACACCATTTACACCATTTTAGTACATTACATCACACCAAAAATAAGGTATTTTCCTCGTCCAATACCAAAATTTTCCTTATTTGTGCAAATTTCCAATTTTTAAGGGCTCTTGTGCAATTTCTAAATTGTCAAGGACTTTTGTGCAAAAAGGAGGGTGAGGTGTTCACCTCCCATTGGAGGAAACACATGAAGAATTTTCCTCCCTCCATTCGTTTAAGACTAAATTCAATGCATCTACATGCATTAATGTAGTCTACCATACATTAAATGCTTTCACACCTAAACCTAATCCCCTCCACTTCTATATAAGCCACCCGACCCCTCCTTCCTCCTCCAACTTCACCTCAGCCACCCCCACATTCCTCCTCCTACTTCGACTTCATCTCCACCACCCCCTGCCGCCTTGGCCGCCACCACCAGCCGCTGCAAACCCCACCAGCAGCCACCACACCCCTTCACCACACCCGACTCCCCCTTCCCCGACCCGACCCCCGACTCCCCCCACCGTAGCCACCACCACCACAGTCCACCATCGCCACCTTGGCCACCACCCCCAGCCTCTCCACCATCGTCCTCGCCACCTCCACCACCCCTGGCCGCCCTCATCGACACCCCCATCAGCAACACCACCAACACCACCATCATCAACACTACCACCATCACCCGACCACACTGCTCCCCCGACTCTCCTCCGCTCACCCCCGCCGCCTCAGCCACCCTCGGCCACTGCCACCATCACCACCGACCACCCACGAACCTTGCCCCGCCGTCGACCCCCCTCGGCCACCGCCCCAGCCGCCGCTACAACTGCTGCAACTGCCTGAACTGCTGCTGCTGCTGCCGTGCCCTGTGCACGTCCCCCCACCGGAGCTCCGCCCCCCCCTCGCCGGCGACGACCTCGTACGACGGACACCCCCCCTTGGACACGACACAGAGGTACACCCTCACCTCGCATAATACGTGTATATATATATATATATATATATATATATATATATATATATATATATATATGTATAATATATGTATTATGTATATATAAATAATTATGTATAATTATGAGTATATATATATATGTATATTAAGTATATAAGAATATTATATGTACGTATAAATA
Source organism: Iris macrosiphon (assembly GCA_036927795.1). Lineage (NCBI taxonomy): Eukaryota > Viridiplantae > Streptophyta > Magnoliopsida > Asparagales > Iridaceae > Iris > Iris macrosiphon. Next base: position 207,722,059 of record JAYESA010000008.1, read on the forward strand.
TGTATTTATATATGTATTATGTACTATATATATATATATATATATATATATATATATATATATATATATATATATATATATATATATATATATATATATATATATATATATACATATACATATACTTTAAATACATAATATATATATATATATATATATATATATATATATATATTACGTATTTAAAGTATATGTATATATATATTAATGTATATAAGTATATAAGTATTATATTCATGTATTTAATATATATATGTATATATTATGTATATGTATGTTTATATATTATACGTATTTATGCATATATGTATATGTATTTACTATATGAATATGTATTTACTATATATATATATGTATATATATACATACATATTTAAATATTAATTATGTATTACGTATTTTTAAGTATTAATATTATTATATATATATAAAATTACCTTCTAATAATTTATGACACGTGTACGTCTTAGCGGCGTGCACACACGACACAATTAGTTGTCCAAGTAAGACCCCCTTGCGTCAAGTACATCGTAGCGTTTCCTGTGCGTACTACTGTAGTGACTGATGATCATATTATTATATTATATATAGGGTCGCTAGACCATTCAGACGAAACTTCGGGAGCAGGTTATTGGCACTCACAGTTCGAGGACGCAGGCAAGTATACCTTACCTGATTTACTGTTTAATTTAAATTATAAACTGTTGTATGATATCTTATTGTAAAATACATATGACCGTCAACTATACAGCCCCTTCGAGGATGGAGGGCTTGGACATCCATGTATGTCCCATCTCCAAATCCCAGTAAGAATTTGCTTTCCAACCAAATATGGGATTTTGAATTCTAAGCCTAAATATAGCTGGAACTCTAAATTGTTTGGATTGAGAAGAAATAGTGCTGTAAAGCACAAAAAAGTTAGGGTGATTGCTGTAATTTGCCCAAAAAAAAATCTGCACACCAATGGTATGAGCCTATCAATCGGGCTTATAAAATGTCCTAGCTCGTTCCCAAACGGCTCTTCGAATTCTATCAGAAGCCTTTTTCCGACACGGCCCGGCACGACACGACACAGTGAGAATGGGCCAATATGCCGGTGTCGGTATCCTCTTCCTCCTCCTCCTCTCTCCTCTTCCGCTTCTACGAGCCGACTCCCGTGTCGATCCGATGATCAGGTTGCCGTCGGATTTCGGAGCCGATCGGATCAACGGTCGCGATGACGATGACACCGTCGGGACGCGATGGGCGGTATTGATCGCCGGATCTTCCGGATACGGGAATTATAGGCATCAGGTATAAGGACGACTCCTACTCTCTTTCCTCTGATACCTTGAAATAAAATAAATTCAATTCAATTCAATTTTGCGAATGTTAGGTACTGGAAGCTTTTCTTTAAATTGTTTCTTTTCATTCTTCTTCAATTTTTTACAGAAATTAGATTGATATTGTAAAAAAATTAACTTTGAGAGAAATAATTGTGCAATTCGAATACTTCTACCACGAGCTTAATTGAATTTTAGCAGGATAATTTTTACCACGAGCATAATAGAGAGAAATATTGGTTATATACTCACTCCATCACTAGAAGGAAGAAAAGAAAAAAAAAAATAGAAGGAAAAAAAAAACGACTGCACAATTTTTGGGCTTTTCATTCCATTTCATCACATATCATCATATGTTTTCAAGAAAGAATTTGTGGGAATTGTGATGGTCGTGGCGATTGATGACCTCATTGAATGTCGCTTTCATAGCAAAATTTAAATTTATTTTCTTTTCTACTATTGGTTAGTGATTTGCGTTGTCAACTTTTCTACTTCAGCACCATATTGACATGATGCCGATAGTGATGGGTCACTGATTTAGTGTATTTTGGATTGATCTCGTCATGACCAACAAGTGTATATGATACTTAACGGCAAGTATTTGTGCTTTTACTAGATTTGAAGAGAAATATATGCTGGATGTATTAATCTTATCTCTACTCTTATAACGAGGCTTGAAAATAACTCAAAATTGAGCCGCCTAAGCCGTATGTATATACTCCACTAACTTTTTTTTAAAATAATTAATTATTTAACTACCTAATATTATTTATTTACAACTAAACAATTCTAACTCAAGTGGTTAATGTGAGAGGTATTTTTCTTGACTGTTTGAGTTCGATTCCTAGAAACGACAATATTTATAATAATTTTATATTTAAATTTGTAAACATTTTTTTATGCACGTGCAATGAACGTGCACGTTACTAGTATATATAAATAGTTGTGGAGAGGAATATATGGTTAATATATTTGTCTTATTTGTATGGCAAGCTAGACAAGGGCTCCAGAAGCCATGATCATACATGTTTTTTCCCTAATATTTTAGCAGCTGAAACTGAGCTGTTTTATATGATATAGGAAATTTAGTTTAACTTGTCCCTTATTTTTAGAAAGAAAGCTAAACAGAGTTGATAGTTGGACTCACTGTTCTAAAATGCAGTCTAGGCGGCGCCTAGTGCCCGTCCGATGTCCGCCTAGGCGCCTGCCTACTCCCCCTAACACCCAGCTATGCATATTTTGGGTTTTATGAAATTTCTTCTGCAATTTTCAGTAGTTTTTTTGGATTTTTTTTAATTTTTTTTTGAACCGCCTGGATTTAGACGGCCGTCTGGACGTTAGGCGGCGGGTGCCCATCCGACTAGCACCTAGCGCTTTTCACAACCTTGGTTGGACTTAATGAATAGTTTCTTTGCTTGTTTTCTACTTTTGATTTTTACCATATAACACATGTACAGAGTAAAGAAGACATCTTCTTATCAAGTTTAATCAAGCTTGCTTTGTTTACTTATTGAACTTGACTCAACCTTGGCTTGTTGATGCACATACCTTTCCCTGAGAAAGCTGAAGTTGAACTGACTGATATATTATTAGCTTGCTAGTATATGCATAACTATTTGACCTATATAAAAAGTTGAGAAGGGAGAAAGAAAACAGTTATATATATATATATATTATTCAACTTTTAAATGATGCAGATTAGTGTGTTAGAATTACTCTCTCTCTCTCTCTCTCTCTCTATATATATATATATATATATATATATATATATATATATATATATATTATTCAAAGATTAGTGTGTTAGAATTACTCTCTCTCTCTCTCTCTCTCTCTCTCTCTATATATATATATATATATATATATATATATATATATATTATTCAAAGATTAGTGTGTTACAATTAGTCAGGAACTCTTCTCTCTTTTTATGTAATTCTAGAGTTTTGGTGCTCAAAAGGATCCAATTAACGAACACGATAAAGTCAAATATCATGAATTTGTGGAGTTATGGTGAAAGGACCATTCTACATCATGTTAGTTTTAACACTAGGACAAAGCGAACAAAATTAAGGTAAGTCATACCTTCCAATCTGCATAATTCTCCTTGAGAGTGGAATTGCATTCACTTCTTGTCAGCCAATGGCACTGCACTATTTTGTAAAATATGCATATAAAGTGCAGATATTGACCTTAAGAGTAGAAGTATCAGTCTTGAAGTACATATGAAATGTTCATTACAGTTCATTTTTTCCTCTGGAATCAGCAATTATTGCATTCCTTGAGATCTTTGTGAAGTCAAAATTAGAAATACTGTTAAATGTTAGCCTTATATTGACCAAACTTCAATGTGGCATTGAGGAGCAATGATAGGATTGCTCCTAGTTATAAGAGCATGCATCAAACTTTCTTGAGTTTATCATGTTTGGCAAGACTTTCCCCAATTCTTTTTAACTGGTTTCTTGGCCTTCAGGATGGTCACCCTATGATCAGCTTAGTAGGGAACAAGAGGAGGAAGAATGTGATTGCATTTAGTTATGAAGATTTAAATAATCTAGGAAGCACTAACACTCCAAAATGGTTGCTGTGTCTGGTTCTGACACACACTGTTACCCGGACTCTCTACTTTAGAAAGCAGTGCCCGTGTCCACCCGATAAGACATGTGTATGGGTATGAAATCCGTATCCGATCCTCCATGGTGACAATCGATCCTTCATGGTCTTTCATGGTGACAATCGGAAGACTGGTAGTGAAGTAGATAGTTTATTTTAATATGGTAGACTGGTAGTAAAGTTATGAAACCTTACAAATTTAATTACATGATGTCTTTTTATGAAACAATACAAATTTAATTATAATCTTAAATATATGAAACCATGCAAACTTTATTACAACTGTGTCTTTTTATGAAATCATGCAAATTTAATTAAAGAGTTTGTCTTTTTATGAAACCGTACAAATTTAATTGTCTTTTATGAAGCCATGCAAATTTAATAACTTGATATGTCTTTTTATGAAACCATGTTCAAATAAATTTATTTTAATATTCATATGAAACCATGTTCAAATATATTTATTTTAATATTCATATTTCCGTATCCGTATCCAAAATTTGGATCCTTTTTAGTCGAGTCTGTGTGTCCTTTAATTATGAGTTTGAAGGATCCGACTCTTCGATATGTATCCGTATCCGACACCTGTATCCGAGTCCAGAAAACATAGCTGACACATACCGGCCAGGAACACTCTCCAAATAGTCCAAACTATACTGGGACACAAAAAACAATGTTGTGTCCTTGTCATGATGTGACCTTGTTCATTTTGTGTCATATTTATGTCCGTGCATCATAGATTATAAGCTTCTATAATAATTTGGTCGATTTTGATTTTACTTTTATTCCGATGCTTAATCATGTAGTTCCTTCAAGGTGCTTTGCCTGTGTAGATTATCTGTTACTCTTTCATAACTCAGTTTTAATAATCCCTGTCTTGCTGATAGATAATTTTTTCATTTAAAGTCATGTATATCTGAAGTTATGCCAAATATTTGGGTATGCATGTGTAATTTTCTACATATAAACCAATTTCCCTCTTACCTTCCCTCAGGCTGATATTTGCCATGCATACCAAATCATGAAAGCCGGTGGACTGAAAGACGAAAATATCATTATTTTCATGTATGATGATATTGCTTACAATGAGGAAAATCCTCGACCAGGAGTCATCATTAATCACCCGCAAGGTGGGGACGTGTATGCTGGAGTTCCCAAGGTTTCTATTCTAACCATAAATAGATGATAATTATGCTGCTTTCGGTAATTTGGTGTCTTTTTTCCTTGAAGCTAAGGTGATACTTTGCAGGATTATGTCGGAGAAGATGTTAATGTTGGCAATTTTTTTGCCGTTCTTCTTGGAAATAGTAGTGCTCTAACAGGAGGAAGTAAAAAGGTTGTCGATAGTGGTCCAGATGATCATATCTTCGTATACTATTCAGATCATGGGGGACCTGGAGTACTTGGTTAGTTATTATCACTTGTAGGCTTTATTGTATAAATACACTAATATTTATGTAGCTTGATGTAACCTCCACCGATTTGACACTAGGCTTGAGGGAAAGGAACACCGGGTTCGTGTAAAAAGGGTTACATGATCCTGTCCCGTTTACTTTCTTTCATCACTTCCTGTTGAACCAAAAACAAAAGAGAAGAATCATATTTTCCACTTGAGGATCAAGTAGATCAATCTGATTGAGCTCGTAGATAATTTGAGATCTTTCTGGACATTTGATCATGAATTGGCCAAAATATAAATTATCTCCGTAAGCCTCTAAGAAAATTAATAGAGATTGATTCAACGGTACTTATACTCTGCCCTTTGGTTCCTTGCTCTGCTTGCTTATGTCACTTAATGATTTTGAGGAATGTCACTGACTACTTTTTCCTCATTGACTTCAAATATTTCCAGGAATGCCCACCTATCCACACCTTTACGCAGACGATTTAGTAGCCGTATTAAAGAAGAAACATGCTCTTGGGACATACAAAAGCTTGGTAACCAACAACTTGCCTCACATGTTTTAGTAATGCAGCTTTTGGGTTGTCAGAGACAGTTTTCATATGTTTTATTTTAAAAATTTTAACTCCTGCTTTTTGTGATAGTTATTTTATCTTGAAGCCTGTGAATCTGGGAGTATCTTTGAGGGTCTCCTTCCAAATGATATAAATGTTTATGCAACCACAGCATCAAATGCCGAGGAGAGTAGTTGGGGAACCTACTGTCCTGGAGAGTTCCCTAGTCCTCCTCCGGAGTACTGGACCTGTTTGGGAGATTTATATAGCGTTGCTTGGATGGAAGACAGGTGCAATATTCTCCACTGCATGAAATTTTCGAATCTTAAAATATGCACACATTGGTAGCATATGCATATGCAAATGCACAATATCGTCTCTCATGCATGCACATACATGGTGGTGTTTTGAATGCAATATAACACAGAGACCCACAGGTCTTTTAACTATAGTGTTCAGGGAAGATCTTTTAAGAAATCTTAATTGCACTTCCTTTACGTAAAAAGATCTCTTAATTGTATTGTTAGTGATTACAAGTAATCAAAGGAAAAAATAATAATAATATTACGGCCTTACTTTTTTTTGCTTGACGTTGTATGCCCCACTAGCATATTATTTATATTTAGCACAGTCAGATGGTCAACTATCTTTGCAAATGCTTCATCCCTCTGTAGCTGTCTCTGTAGCTGGGGCTAGTTTCATGGTACAACCGGCCTTTTTGATCCACTTCATCTGAATTTTGTTAATTTACTTACTAAACATTAGCATAACGACTAGCTAAATAAGCTTAATAATGGAATGTTACTAGACAAAATTAAGCTTCTATGTATACAACAGAGATATTTGAAGTACATGGGGATTTACTGTTTTTTCAGAAACTATTTCAGTGTCCAGTAAAACCTCCTTAAGTAGAGGAAGGACAACCTTTTTTCTAGTTTTGTTTGGATTTACAAAACACTTATTTGTATGACCATTGTTGGTTTGATTTCTTGGGAGAACTGCTCGGATATGAATGAAATACACTTTGGAAAACTTGGTGAATAAGTGAAGAGATTGCAAAGTCTCTTTTCCATTAGTTGAGTTGTAGCATTAATCAGCTATGATTTCTTCATGTGTGAACAGTGATAAGCACAATCTGCGGACTGAATCGCTGAGGCAGCAGTATCACCTGGTATGTGCTCAAGAAACAGCATTTCTCTCTCTTTTTACCATTTTCAGTTGATTTGATTTTGACATTCTCTTTCCTAATGTTCTTTTCAGGTCAAAGCTCGAACCTCAGCTGATAACTCGGGCAGCTTTGGTTCTCATGTCATGCAGTATGGGAATTTAGACCTCAGTGTGGACCATCTTTATCTATACATGGGCTCTAATCCTGCCAATGACAATGTCACTTTTATTGATGATAACTCATTGCCATCATTTTCAAGGGCTGTGAACCAGAGAGATGCAGATCTTGTTTATTACTGGCACAAGGTTGTCTGCCCTTTTCTATTGTTAGTTCGATTTTTTTTTAACGTGTTTCTGTGATCCGATGATGATAGAAATTCTGAATTGAATCAGTATATTGTTGAAAAGTTATAGGCCTATAAATTTCTGTCAGCTGATATGTTCCTTTCTTTGTTCTAAAGTTTAAGCAATCGTCACAAGGCTCTCAGCAGAAACTTGATGCTCAGAGACAATTACTCGATGTAATGTCTCATCGTTTGCATGTAGACAATAGTATAGAGCTTGTTGCAAAGCTTCTCTTTGGATCCAAGAAAGGCATGGAAGTGCTAAAGGGCATTCGACCAGCAGGACAGCCTTTAGTGGATGACTGGGACTGCCTTAAGTCAATGGTAAGTGCCCATTGCTTAACACTTCCTTCTGTTTAATTAGCTCATCTTTCAGTCTTCAGCAGGAAATTGGGTGGGAGAGATCAATTTTTGAACTAGAATTACAAAAGCTAAAATGAATCATCCTTGATAGCCCCGACCGAGCCTTTGTGAAAGTAAACAATGTTTTAAGCTGCTTTTCTAATAAAGAAGTCTCATGTTAAGCGAAAATACAGAATACTTTAGCTCTTACTCTGAACAGAAGAGAATTGCGCTAATACATGCCTTTTCTTGAAGTAAGACTAGGTTGTGTTTTGTAGAGCGAGGAAGTTTATGTTATTTTTCAGAGAACCAGTATACTATTAGATGTCCAAATTGACTTATTCGGATATTCCTCGACTCTACTCATGATTTCCAATTTTGGTAAGTTGTTGGTTTCAGGTTTTATTTAGTTGTATAGCAAGTTATTTAAGCATCATCTACTGTAATTCAAATACTAGTGTTAGGTTCCAACCGCCATGTGTGGTATGAGATTAGTACAATTTTGAACAAAAAAAATGGTTGCCTGGTCTAATCTATTTTAAAATTCCGCACCGAAGCTTGCCTAGTCGCACACTAGCTCTCTCAGTAATTAAAAGACAAATAGTAGTGTTAGGTTCCAACAGCCAGGGGTGGTATAAAATTAGTACAATTTTGAAGAAGAAAATTGTTGCCTGGTCTAATCTAGTTTAAAGTTTGGCACCGAAGCTTGCCTAGGCACACACTACTACTCTCTGTAATTCAAAGACAAATACTAGTGTTAGGTTCCAACAGCCAGGTGTGGTATAAAATTAGTACAATTTTGAACAAGAGAATTGTGGCCTGGTCTAATCTAGTTCAAAGTTGGGCACCGAAGCTTGCCCAGGCACACACTACTGTCATGATTTTTCCTTCCTAACTTCTCTTGCACTCTGTATTTCCTATGTTTCGTATTTTGGAATGCCGATATTGTTTTATGCTTGAAATCTTAATGTTTAAATCGTTCCTCATGTCCAGGTTCGTTCATTTGAAGCACAATGCGGATCGCTGTCTCAGTACGGTATGAAGCACATGCGCTCCCTCGCAAACATCTGCAATGCTGGCATCAGGAAGGAGACTATGGCCGAGGTTGCTGCCCAAGCATGCCTCCGTTTTCCTTCCAACCCTTGGAGCTCACTCCACAAGGGGTTCAGTGCTTGATATGCAACCAGGGAGGGATCTGAAGAATAATAGAGCTCTCATGTAAATATGCTTTCTGAAGTTATATTCCATGTCATGATTTGTGTTGTATCCATAAAATGCTCCCCTGTAAAAAAGGATTGGTGCGACATTCTATTGGACATGTAATCTATGAAACAAGTATTCATGTGACCTGCAAGCGTAAGGTGCTTTTGAAAGCCACTAGTGGAGATGGAGATAGATGAGCATATGGTTCTTAAAGCATCAAGAACTTTTCAAGTTAGATGATATTTGTTCCCTGACTGTAACTGGAGTACCACTGAGAACAGCTGTGTATGTTCTTATTCTGCTGGTTTGGAAGTTTGGAGGCCACATGTGGTTGGAATGGTGCACACACATGGCCATGGGATGGTTTGCTTCTTCCCTTATTCTTCTTGTCCCATATAAGTTGGAATCTTAAATGTTGGATAACTAATTGAATCAATCCTAAATGTCTTTTGCTTTTGAATTATTTTGGCGGATTTGTTGTCAAGATGTGAATAAATGTTATTGAATTGAAGTGGTGGGAACATATCAGTGAACTCTTGGTAGGATGCAAACATTATTAATTAAGCATGCGTTATCCTCCTTGAGTACTCATAATACTTTACTTAGTGGCCAAGGCTTATGCATGAGTTCATATATACCAGAGCCAAACCTAACCCTGTGGTAAATTAGGTACCACAATGACGAAAACAAAAAGGAAAATTTGATTTTCTTTCCCAACCTTTTTTTGCGAGATCGTGATCATGGTCGTCATTCACTCTCGTCTCCGTTGCGCAATATCACAGTGACACATCCACCATGCCGAACAATTTTAAAAATATATGTTTTTAAACTATGATGCCACTATAAATTATGAGTTAATATAAAGGTTCAGTCATATATATATATATATATATATATATATATATATATATATATATATATATATATATATTAGCTTTGTTTGAGCAAAAGTTCAATTTCTTTCTTTCCTTTAGTTCCACATCGGATGAGCCAACCCCTCCTTGTGTGTATATATTATTTCCTCTTCATTACTTTCTTAAAGATGTTGTGTGGGGAGGAACCCTTTGGACCACACGCGCGCGCCGCCGTTGCCGTCCGGCCAGGCTCGGTTCGGCGCGCGTAACGGGTGCGGGTACGTGCCCACACCTGCGGACGCCGAATGCCGATCCAATTTACTCTTCGGGCTGGGATCCAAAAATCTTTTTGCTGTTCTTTATTTTTGAACCAATTTGGCTCTTTCAAATTTGAACGTTGAGGCTCATGTCCAGATTCATTGAACCTTGCCACAGCTTCAGCCTATTTATTTGGTCTCATTCTCCTTCATTTTTATACAGAAAAATCTCCTACGTGAAACCTCTATCTCTTCTCTCAAACCATTCTGTTCTCTGAATCCTTGTTCTGGGCAGAACTAAGTTCAGTCTCTCTCTCTGAGTTGTGTGCAACGAAGAGAACCCAGTAGTCATGCCACATCATAGGTCTAAATGCCATGCCACATCATAAGTTCGATCTATTTCTAACTCCAACTGATTACTCCACGAGGGCGTATATATTTTTTATTTTTTTTAAACTAAGCCTTTCCAACAATGAGACCTACCAACTACCAAGTTAGGAATAATGTCGGCCTAAATGCCATGCCACATCATAGGAATAGTGTCGATCATATATACTACAAATTCGATCTGAAGATCACATCATGACTCGAAAAGCACAGCATCCGATGCTTCCGACGTATCCATGCGTTGTTCTAACTAACAATCTTCTAAATAAATGTTTTCTAGACTAACAGTCATTGACATTAAAAAAAAAAAATTTAATTAATTTAGTATAATATCATAACTCATAAATAAACTTCCATTCAAATCACCACATGTTTTCTATATATACACACACCTCTCAACATCAACATCAAGAGAGAGAAATATCACCAATTCTACCAGATTTCCAATAATAACAAGTCAATCAGTGTCATGTCCATGGCTCGGTGAGATTTCCAAACTCGCTCACATGACCCGCCGGTCCGAAAGACAATGTCCTAGAATTTACGGTTCAAACCGTAAGAGTTGAAAAAGAAATACAAAATATGCCACCAAGTTATTGGAATAACAGGAGATTATTGGTTATTTCCAATTAAATACCTGCAATTCTTACCCAAAATTATTAAAATTATCAACATCTTCTTATAAACTATCATAATTATTAACTTAAATATTATAAACTTTTATCAATTTGTACCTTGTTATTCTATACTGCTAACATAAAATACCAGTCAAAAATATATAAAAATATAAAATGTAGCATTGTTAATAGCGTAGGACTTGCAGGTTACAAAAATTTAAAGTATTTTTTTTTTCATAATAAGTAAGTTGTTGTTAATTTTATAATTTAGAAAACAGCTTGTCAAACAGAAAACTTTAAAATATTTAGTTATATATTAGCCTCTCTCTTTTAAGAATAATTTGGCTCTAAACATATTTGTCCATCTTTATGTTTTGTCGAAGAATTTCATAATCGCAACGGTGATTTGCTTGTTATAGGTGCACTGAATTTATAACTAACAATTGTAACAATTGAATTCTCCATTTTTTTTATTCTAGAATTTTTTTTTTCAATTTCTAATACTCTATTCAAACTTTATTTTACAATTTATATCACCTTAAGCTTTTGAGACATAGAAGACTAATATTTTTTCTTTCCAAAATATTTAATAGATACAAAAATTGGAGTCTACTGATTATATTATTAATATTCTTTCAAATTTGGATAACAGAAAATTAACTAGAGATATTATAATTGACTTAGAACTAAGTAGATTGGTTTTACCTATCATATTATTTTCTAATTTTTTTTTTCTTCACATGATTCCTCTCCAGTTGGTGGTAGTGTGTTGATATAAAATTCACAGATAGATTTTATTTATTTTCAAAATGTGCAAATGTAAAACACAAAAGTTTAACAATGGATATTGATCAATTTATGTCACACTTTTAACTATTTATATTTCTATACTACTATATAAATGAAAATGGTTCAGCTTGACGGTAGATTTTTTTTTTTTCAAAATATACCTTTATATATATTTATTAATTAAATTATTTATTAAAGTTAGTAGGAAAAAATAGTTAATTACGAGATATGTCATTTGGTCCTCCTAAATAGTCGTACATACAAAATAGATATATATAATAATGATATAACAATAAATTTAGAATGATTAAGATGATTGTCTTTTAAAAATAGTCTTAATATAGAATAATTATAACAACATTTTTGTCTTCCTAATAATAATCTATAAAATACATACTTTAATAATAATTTATAAAATATGTGCAAAGCGTAATTGTTTAATTAGAGTGTAAACTAAACATGTCTTCTTTTTGGCCAATGCCAAGGACACTTTATTTGTTGTTAAGGACTATCATCATTTTTTTATTTTGCGTATAGTTAGGACTATATAAGTTTTGATCGTCTTTGCTGTAGTTAGGACTGTTAAATTTTTTGTAGTTCTAACACTTCACCATCTATAGAAGTACTATGCACAAAATGACCAAATTAGCTCAGTTTGTTGGTTTTATTTTTAATTAGGAAGAAGAAAACTTATGATATATGAGAGAATAAATTAAAACAGATTTTAATTATAGTGCCCTTTGGAGAGTGGGGTCCACAAGAGGACAGCTGTAAGAATAATAGGCAGCTTCGTAACCAGCCTATCAGTCCGGGCATCACGGCAGCTGCCCGTTCTCTAACCACTGCCCGCTTTCCTCCCTTTATATATACCCCCCTTTCTCTCAATTCACTCCCAAGGAAAAAGAAAAGTTTATATTCTCTTTCCTTCTCTCTCTCCAGAAACCCTAATTCTAGCGAGAGAGAAATGGCGTCCTTTGGATTTAACGCTTTTGCGATCGCCGCTCTTATGGCCGTTGTGCTTGCCGGAGTCGCCTCCGCCGCCGATTCTCCGGCTCCCAGCCCGACCTCCGCCGCGTCCTCCTTCGCCGCGCCGGTGTTCGCCGCCGCCGCCCTCTCCTTCGCGGCGATATTCGCCGGAGCGCTCCGCCATTGATGGATGGGTTCCAGCTCTGATATCTTCCGGTACTTTAGTGGCGTCTTCTTCTTCTTGTTGTTGTTGTGTAGTCGGTTCTATATAGTACTTTTACCTATTATGTGTATGTTTCTAATAGATCTGTGTATTTGTTGATGTTTGTTGATGGTGAGAGCATTGTTTTGTTGATCAGTCTCTTGATGGCTTTGAGAGAGAGTTTGGGAGTTTCATTTTGTTCAGTGAATGATGATGGTGATACTGTTCCGATGTGCGAGTCTTCCGTTTATAAATATTTGACTATTCGTCAATAGATCTATATATTTGCTTCTTTAATTTCTGTGATTCTTCCTATTATATGTATGTTTCTAGTAGAATATATTGAATATTTCGCATTTTTGGTGGTGTTTTTTTTGGTTCGAACTTGGAAGTTGGAACGAACAATTTCGTTTTTTTGGCTCCAGCTGACAAGTGGGCCAGGTTTGGCCAGTTTGGGGTTGGAATTGGTAGATAGTTTTGACCAGGTCATATTTTCAACTTTCAGATGACTAAAACATGGTGAGCACTGTTAAGATTAGAGATGAGGTTCATTGAAGTATAATTTCTAGGTCTACAACTCCATTGGGATTTTCCAAACAGGATGAATAAAATGAAAAGTAAAAGTAAAAGGATATTAATTTCTTATTATATATTATTTGGATTTAGATCTAATAATTTATAGTGTACAATTTCTTCATAATGTTGTATTAATTAACAACGAATTCGTTATTGTTGTTATGCATCCCTGCACCTTCTGGCTTTGGTTCCTTGAATCCAAAAGTCAGGAAAAGATTTTTTTCCTATTTTTTTTCCATTGAATGACTTACATTCTCATACACATGTTTGATACCCATGTTTGGGTAGATTAGGTTAAAAATATGAAAAAGAAATGTTAACTTATTTAGTTTTTCATTAATATCTTTTCATGCTTCTATTATTTAAATTTACATGTTTGGAATAGAAGTTGAAATTTTGAAAGTAAAGTGGGGTGTTATTCAAGCAATATTTCTAGGAAAGTAAAACTATTTCCAAGGGGACATTGGAAAATATTTTTTAACTATTTCCAAGGGGACATTGGAAATTATTTTTTCACAACAATGATAATATGAAGTCCCTCTTATTCCACTCTAATTTTCAATCCTACACATACCAAACCATTCCCAAGCCTCAAAAACTTCAACCAAACGCCACTTAAGGTTTGGTTCATTTTGGCTGAACCTATGGCTAAACCATCCCCCTCTTCCCTTGTATATATATCAATGTTTCCTCTTTCCTCCCTTTCTTTCTTCATTTTCACTTTTTTCCACTTTCTTTCTTATTTCTCCTCCGTTCCCTCAAACCCTAACCCTAACTCTAGGGAGAAGTTGCTGTGACTTGGACCATGAGAGGTTGAGGCTAAGAAGCCACTCTAGGCAAGTACATCTTGCACAAGAAAAATCATGAAATTATGCATGCTTTTAGTTCATAATATTTTCTTGTTTATTTCTAGCTCATATTGTTGGGACCGAGCATCCCTTCATCTTTAATACTTGTTGTTCTTGATTTTCTCGGTTGGAATTGCATGGACCTGAGTTTGGGTTTATGGATTTACTTTTGTTTTTCTGGGGTTTGATATTCCAAAACTTTGTATTTTACAAAACTAATTAGCTCATAGTATAGAGCACCATATTTTATGTAACTTTGCTTTTGATCGTGTTTGATTTCGAGTCGAGCTAAGTTCACTGCTGAAACTTAACACAATACGTATACCAAAATGGCTGATTGAAGAAGAAGAATAGTGCTCTGTGAAGAGTATGCAAGAGAACCCCTTTGGCATAGAAATACGTATGTTTCACTTTGGGCGCATTGGTGTGCTGTCCCAACTCTTCGTGCGTACTAATCATACTGCACTTAATTTTCTAGCAAAAGTGCGCCAGCCACACTCCTTGAGTTAGTGGCGTATTTTGAGAGGAACCCAACTTGGCACACTTTGGTGCGTATTGAATCAAAGTTCTATTTGAAAAACCAAGAGAAAGTGCGCCACAGTCAGTCAGCGCACTTTCTTCGCGTTTGGCAATCTGGCGCACTTTTTTTATGTTTTGTCAGCCGGCACACTTTTCTTATGTTTGATTGCTCGCGCACTTTTTTTCCACTTTGTTCCTTAGGGACGAAGTTTTGGTTGATTTTTCGATTTCTGTGTTATTGATTTGTGTGCTCCTCGACTGACGAGTTTCTCGGCTGTCGAGCTTTGACCTCGGATTATGTGTTTTGTCTTTTAGCTAGCTTGCTCGCGCACTTTCTTTGGAACCACGCCTTATTCTTCCCCGTTCACTTTTGTCAAGTGCGTCGTGTTGGTTAACTTGACAAAGTGCACCAACCTTGTTTTGTTAGTTTGTGCGCCAACCTTGTTTCTGTTAGTTTGTGCGCCAACCTTGTTTTGTGTTTTATTATGCGTTACTTCCATTTTTGTTTGGGATGTTTTTTTGTGTATTATATAGTTGGATGTTGTGTTCTTACAATTTAACACATGTTCTGACTTACAAGACACCGTAGAAATAGTTGTGTATGATAAACCTATTGCATTTGGCATCGGACAATCGAGTGTGAGTATTGCCAATATATTGCTTGTCGCGGATACGATAAGTTCGCCAGTGATAACTCATGAATAGCTCGTACTCGTAACTCGTCATTCTATGAAGTTCTCGAGTGTCCACGACTCAAGAACTTGAAATAATGATTAAACGAGATAAAATTTAACTAGATCATTAGAAGGGAAGAATATTGCGCTGCCGGCTACCCCGATCTCGAAGGGCCCCATGATGCATGGTCCAACTCTGCTAGGCAAGGGCCCCATGATCTACCAAGTTTACGCATGCCACGGTACATACATGACTTTGTGATGTACCGTGATAGTTATATGATTTGTTGCATAATGTGGTTACAAGATCTGTGATGTGCTGTGGCACTACAAGTTGTTATTGAGCTGATGTTCATGGCATTATGTATTTCAGTATTTGTATTCCAGTATATGTTTCAGCTATGTTTCAGTTTCAGTTTATGTTACAAGACAATTTACAGATGTGTTATGTTTATAAAAACCAGTTTATGTTTACCAAAACCAGTTTAGGCCTAAGATATGTTGTGTTATGCTATTAGTTATCTGCTTTAGTTCTTTATTCACATTGTTGTGATGTGCACTACAAGTACTAGACAAGCGTACCCTTGGCCATCCATGTTGACTGTAGTGCCGGTGGTAGCGATATTCTTCAAAACATGTATTTGTTAGTAACTAGGTTTGTGATAACCCTAGTTAGTTAATTATAGCAAGCCGTATGCATGTTTGGCCGTGATATGAATGTTTGTCTATTCATCTAGCTCGTCCTATTATATTCTATTTTCTTTCGGCCCGTGGTTAGAGTGCGTGCAAAGTTCTGCTCGGATGAAGGTCTGCAATCTCGGTCCTTGTTTGGGTTAAGGGTTGTGATCCTGATCCAGAGTAGATCCTATGTCCTTTTGCCACTCGTCGTCTTATCTTTCTTTATAGTTACTTTATTATTAGTGCACCAATTTTTACAGTTATTTTATCGAGACAAGTACATTGGTATCGTACAAAACTCGACCCGCATTTATTTAGTTATTCATTGTCTCTTATTTCTGCTGATTGTGGTTTTGGTTAACACCTTGAGCTCATTTGTGGTACTTGTTGCTTGGGGTTCTAACCCCACTAGTTTTGCATGGCCAGATTTGTTTGAAGAGAACCAGGATTCTCCGTACTTCCAGCAGGATGGCTCGCACTCGTAGGACTGCGTACGAAGCTCGCGAGTGGGTTTCCTACTTCTACCCCTCGTTTTGGTTTCTCGATTTGTGGTGTTAGCAAAGGGGCAAAGTAGCTGGGCAAAGTAGCTCCTTATATTTTTGAGACACGGTCAACATGATATATATTAGACCATGACTGGTATATTTAATCATGTATAATTATACTCTGCTAGTGCATTATTTTGTATTCATAAGCTTCATGATCGTATGTTGTATGTATTTTGTGACGTCTCTTTACATTCATGTATGATATATTCTTGAAATTAATGTTGATGGATTGAGATACGAAGATTTGTCGGCCTTATGACTGACGTCATAGCATGCTAGAGTCCACCCATTTATCTTCTTGACAGCCTTAGCACATTGCGGCTTACTTCGGTATTCTGTAAGGTATGGTTGGCCATGTCAGTCCTCGTATTTATCTAGTATTTTGGGAGCGGGACGTGACAATGTTTTAGTGGCGGCCCATGCAGGTCTCGTTTCAGACTTGTGAGAGGACTCATTTTGTTATAATCTCAATCCTTTGCTTATCTTCGATTGAACTCCACACAAACATGCACCTTCCCGTTCCCCTTGAATTAAAAACTTGCTTGACATAATTGTTCCATTTCTGTCCCTTATTGGTTACCATGTATCCTTATCCTTCAGGGACACCCCACATGCTCCTCCTTATGAGGGTTCCGTTGCACCGCTAGCAGATCCAGTAATAGGCCCGGATCAGGCCCCACCATTAAACCAAGGGCAAGCGTCAGCTATGCAGTTAATAACGGTTTTTTATGATAACGGTCCAGTAGAGTTATAGATATATCACCGATATATCGGTTTTATAACGGTAAATATCGGTTTCCATTTTTAACACAATTTTTATATATGAACAATACACTTAATAGTTTTCTATTATAAAATATGCAGAAAAAATGGAGCAACATTAATTCAAACAATAGTTTTCTATTAAGTGAACAATACACTTAATAGTATTTTTAACACAGTTTTTATATATGAACAATATACTTAATAGTTTTCTATTTTTAACACAGTTTTGCTTGTCCACACCACAGCTCCAAGTCCTCTATACCAGATTTCATATATTCTCCATTGCTAAAGGAGCAACATTCACGTCGCAAAAGAAGACTACAGAAACATTCATGTGATTGCTGCTTTAGCAGATAAGTGTGACTACAGAACATCAAGGACAGGATCAGTAACAGCTCGGTGAATTATAAAGTCCTTAAAGCATCAAAAATATTTACAAATGTGTAAGCAGATAAGTGTGACTACAGAACATCAAGGACAGGATCAGTAACAGGCTAACAGCTCGCAACATTAATTCAAACAAAAGCAAGGACAAAAATGAACCATCTTGCTTTTCACCAGTTCTACACTTTATGATGATGCCACAGCTTGAACCATCTTGCTAAATCCATTTAAATCAAGACATTGTTTAAATAAATAATAGCTGAAGGCTATTGTCACTACGGCTTACCTTTGCACAAAAATGAAAAAATGTTACAGATGAGATTACACTATCAAGTAACATATAGTGTTGGACTTAATCTTGCTCATATAAAATGGCAACTAGCAAAAATCTCAGTATTCTCCGCAACAAAATAGATATGAAATAGATATGAAGGAGAGTTGGGACACCCATTATTTTTCCATTGTTACCACTACTGAAACTGAGTTGAGCAATAGTATGACGAACGCAGCTGAGTTTCTTCTAACAATACCGAAGAAGTAATTTGCGGCTCAAAATCCACCAAAAGGATTACTATCACAACGTACAGCAACAAACAATCTAGGTTGGCCAACCAAAAGGATTATATATATATCGGATCAAAAAGCCAAACAACAACTGAAATGCCAAAAATTGTGACTATAGCAGTTATACAAGCAAGAGAATCAGTTATTACACTTGCTATGAAGGAAGAAGTAAAGCAGAACATAGCTTTTGTCTATACTAAATTATCAAACGACACTATAATAGACATGAACAGATCCCTTTTAGCAAATCAGGTGCAAGAATTCCAAAACGGTCTACAAATTCATATTCTCCAGAAGTAGGAATAAAATAGAAAAGATAAGCAAATGAAGAGTAGCAAATTCATAAAACAATCTACTTCAACGATTAAAAGTACATATACCCAAACCAACATTAAAATATAAAAAGTACCCACTTCAACGATTCAAGTTCAACTAATATGAAAACAAAAAAGATCCCAATTCATTGTTCAACTTTCAACATCTAATAATCTTCATTAGCCTCAACTTCAACTTCATTTTCTTCATTCTCACCATCACCATCTTCTCCACCTTCTTCCCTAGTTTGTTCATCTTCATCTTCTTCATCCTCCATGTATTCATCATTATGAACAAGTAAAGAGACTGAATCTATAACACCTCGTGATCTTGTACTTCTTGTAGTTGGCCCTTCAACATCATCGGCACCCATTGAAGCACGAACTTGTTCCCAAGTTAAATCATCACCTACCCTCACAAACTCTGCAAGCTCTGTTTCGGTTGGTGTAATCCAATCATCATTCTCTTCAACATCTCTCAAAACAATAGGATCAAAAGTTTTGGATTTGTTCTTTTGATCCAAGAATCGTCTCTCCAACTTCATGTTATATTGAATGTAAACAAGATCATTCAATTTTGCTTGCAAAAGGCAATTCCTCTTCTTCGTATGCAACTGAAATTAGCATATAAATTATAATATAAGTTATTGAATATTATTTGTAAGTATCTAGCTTTAATAAAAAAACTAGCAAATTTTATTATAAAGTAAAGAAGCATACGTTGTCAAAGGCACTCCAATTTCGCTCACAAGGCGAAGCACTACATGTTTGGCTTAAGACCCTCCTTGCAAAGCTTTGTAGTTCCGGCGTACCATTGCCATGACTTATCCACCATTCATCTATATATAGTACAGAGTACCCTCACATCAATAAGAAAGATGTAATGTAAATTGTAAAATACAAATGGAATGGTTAATTGGTTAAGGAAAGAAACTTACATGGTGATATCATTTCTCTTGTTCTTATAGCTATAGTAGTTCCAAAATCTCTCGTCGCCTCTCTATATTCCGACAATTGTGATAAGATTTTAGTACTCTCAGTCATATCTGGCACAAGCCTCATCAAAGCTTCATTAAGCATTCTCCTAGTATGATTAAGCTCTGATGTTGAATGCTTATAAAATATGGCAGGGTTAAGGTAATATCCAGCTGCATTTAAAAGATAATCCAATTATGGTAGCCAACATTCATGTGCATATAAATATGAACAAAACATATATATATATACCTGCATGCAAAGGGTGTTCTAGTTGTTCAACCCATCTCCTTGTAACAATCGCCATGGCCTTGATTAGCACTGCAGGCTCATCAACAAGGTTCTTATCAAGCTGGAGTTTTGCTCTATCCATAGCATCATATATATAGCCCATGCAAGGTTGTTCTTCCCTGTCTACCAATCTCAAGACATCCACTAAGGGAGCCAACACTTTACAAGCCAACTCCACATTTTTTCAAAATGACTCCTTTGCAGTAATCCTTGCAATCTTCTTTCCATCCTCTCTCTTTAAAAATAAACTGCGCACCCATCTAGAAGAAACAAATAATTGTTGCAAGTACTGCCTGTTCTTCCATATGCTCTCCAATGTATAGAAGGAGGTTGCAAACCTAGTTACACAAGGCCTGTGTAATTCGCTACTGCTCAACTTCCGCATCATGTTTAAAACCATCAAATGGTTATAGATATAAACCACCACCTTCCTGGCTTGATACAACACATTCTTAATCTTTTCGATATCACTACCAATTTCTTGCAAAATTAAATTGATGCAATGTGCAGCGCAAGGAGTCCAATACATCTTTGGATGTTGTATCTCCAATTTTCTTCCCGCAGCCTTAAAGTTAGAGCCATTGTCCGTGATAAACTATATACATAAAAAAGAAAATTGATTACAAATTAGGAAAACGCAATGTACATAAATAACTAAATAAGTGAACTATGAATTAACTAGTCACAATGTATATAAATATTTACCTGGACAATATTTTTCTCTCCCACATCCGCGATCACCTCATTAATCAATCCAACAATATAATCTGCATCATGAATTTGATCTGAAGCATCAACAGATTTTAAGAAAATTGTTCCTTGTGGACAATTAACTAAAAAGTTAATCAAAGAACGACCCTTCGTATCTGTCCAAAAATCTGACATGATAGAGCATCCATACTCCTTCCATTTGGGCCTAAAGGAATCAACAAAAGTCTTCGTCTCCTTCAGAACATCTTGAAGTAGAGTAACCCGCACATTATGATAGGACGGCGCTGGCATAGCTCTTCCATACTCTCCAACGCAATATATAAAGCGTTGAAATCTAGGATTACGCACAACATTAAAGGGTATACCACACTCGTATGAAAATTTAGCCCACTCCATCCAAGCCTCCATCTTCAACTTCTTCTTGATTGGATTGCTAGCATCCAATGTCGTTTGTTGTATTTTACCGACATTAGGTTTGTAGATTGCATCCATCGGACCTCTTACATTGCTACTTACCTTTCTCTTCCTGCTTGTGCTTGATGTAGCAATACTAGCAGATGTTGGTTGAACATCGGCATCGGCATCCTCAACATCAAATGTGTCAGTCTCGTCCTCGTTTAAGCTTGATCGACTTAAAATATTGTTGACTCTATTTTTCTCAAGCCTTTTCTTCAGTGCTTCATCCATTGCCTTTTGTACTTCCTTTTGCACAAGCATAGGAGCCTTATCACATCCCCTGGTTTGTCCCCTTTGATTAACAATGTGTTGTTTGAATCTTGAGATCCCACCCGGTATCACTTTTTTGCAATAATTGCACGTAATATAATTTTTTTTTGTGGGATCCATAACTGTTCCATAGCGATACCCAATATCAGTTGAATTGATCTTAACCGGAGCTATCTCATTTGAATCTCCAGTTCCACCCTCATTTGAAGCTCTCGAAGAGGACATTTCTAAAATTAAAAATTAAAAAAATAAGTAAATTTACAAATTTGCTATATGGAAAGAAAAAAATTTGTACATATATTCATAAACCAACCGAAGAAAAAAAAAACAGGAAGAAAAAACCAACAGAAGAAAAAAAACAGGAAGAAAAAAACCAACAGAAGAAGAAGAAGAGGACGCAGAGGAAGAAGAAGAAGAAAAAAAAAAATCAACATAACAAGAAGAAGAGGACGCAGAGGAAGAAGAAGAAGAAAAAAAAACAGAAGAAGAAGAAGAGGACGCAGAGGAAGAAGAAGAAGAAGAAAAAAAAAACAGAAGAAGAAGAAGAGGAGGACGCAGAGGAAGAAGAAGAAGAAAAAAAAAACAGAAGAGGAAGAAGAGGACGCAGAGGAAGAAGAAGAAGAAGAAAAAAAACAGAAGAAGAAGAGGAAGAGGACGAAGAAGAACGAGAAGGAGAAGAAGCTTACAGTACCAGGTTTTTTCTTTTTTTCTTTTCCTCTTCTCCTTAGATCCGCCGCCTCTGCTGTTTTTTTTCTTCTTCTCCTTCTCGTTCTTCTTCGTCCTCTTCCTCTTCTTCTTATGTTGAACAGCCTGTTTTTTTTTTCTCTTTCTCTCTCATCAGTCCCTGTTATACAAAAAAAAAAAAAAAAAAGTAACTGTGAAATATCGGTTTTTTTTAAAACCGATATTTTACGATATATCGGTAATATCGGCCGATTTAATCGGTTCCGATATAAAACCGATTTTTCCCAGAAA
Source organism: Iris macrosiphon (assembly GCA_036927795.1). Taxonomy (NCBI): domain Eukaryota; kingdom Viridiplantae; phylum Streptophyta; class Magnoliopsida; order Asparagales; family Iridaceae; genus Iris; species Iris macrosiphon. Next base: position 207,744,626 of record JAYESA010000008.1, read on the forward strand.
AAATATCGGTCCATCACCGATACCGTTATATATCGGTGATATATCCGATATATAACGATTTTTAACTGCATAGAGCGTCAGTAGTGTGAGACTCGTCTTACTGTTCTAGTATCCGTACCCGGTATACGCGTATTATACATGTATAGCTTGCTTATTGTTTAATTGCTTACATTTTGCTTTATTTCATTCATGCATTGTTTAGGTTGTTCTTGTAAGTTTTTCTTAGTTGTATGCTTTGGATCGTTGGTTCCTTGGTTTTCTTGGTGGGTGGCTGTGATGAACCCGGGTGAGAGGCATGTATTATTATCCAATGGCCTACAATCAATCTCTTGGCTATATAAGCAATCACATTCTCTTTCCTCCACTTTCTTTTTCTTTCATTTCTCTTTCCTTCTTTCATTTTTCTCCAGCAAAGAGCAGCAGCCGAGCTTGGCCTTGGCCGAGGGTGACCTTGGTAGTGTTGGTATTAAGCTAGAACTTGACCGTAGGCAAGTACATCTTGCTAACCGAAGGAACAACATTGGATCTTATTTTTATTCTTAGTATAGCTTATTTTTATCACTTGATCGATTTTATTTTTGGGTAACACTTAGAAATTGTCTCATTGATGATTTTTGTTTTCCTTGGATTGGATTGTTCTTGGAGCCTGAGAACAGTAAGTCGGAGAATGCAAAGTTGGCTTGAGAATATATACAAAAAGTACGTGTAAGCATCCTGATTTTTAGAATTTAATAATTTTGTATTCTAAAATTTTTAAGATTTAGGGAATTTTTTATTTTATTTTTAGCTAGTTATAATATATAATGTAATTGAATTTATAATTATGTATAATTATTAATTATTAATATTGTACTGAAAATATATTTTTTGGTGTACAACTATTAATAGTGTATTGTATAATTTTTTGGAATTTAATGAGGTCCAAAACTATTTTTAATGCCTATAACAAATATATATATATATATATATATATATATATAGAGAGAGAGAGAGAGAGAGAGAGAGAGAGAGAAAATAAAAGAAAATAAAACCTAAAGCTAAACTTAAACCCATAACCCGAAACCCATTAAACTAAAACCTAAATCTACCCAGACCCCTTCCCACGCACAGGAAACCTCCCCCTTACTTATATATAAACATACAACCATCCTAAACCCTAACCCTAATCCTCTACCATCACCCAGCCTCCACCCCCATCTCCGGCACCCGCCGCCCCCGCCCGCTGTCACGCCCCAGTCCCAAAATACGTAGGACTAGGAATACGTAACACGCCAGCCGTATGTATACGAACTTCAATATATGGAAACCATATACACACGTATGCTGTACATGAATATCCAATCCACCTGTGGTAATATACTGTCACAACAAGTCACACGCAATCTATATCTCATCCACATCACAAATAGATAAATAAATGAGAATAAACAACTGAATATCAAAGATGAGTATCAAAGTATGATAGTCGGATGGAAATAAATCCACTGCAAATCGACTATACTAAAACTACTAAAGAGAGAAGAGAATCAACTCTAATATAAGATAAATGTCTCTAAAAGAAATATCAACTAAAATCTCTAATAGCCGAAATGAATCATAGATAATCCGAAGATAAGACCTCCTCAGTCTGATAAGACGCGTCAGGTCCAGGTCCATACTCCCGTGGATACTCCTGTCCGTCTATATCTGGAAAGGTACCAGGTCCTCAGAGGGACGTAACAAGATACATATAAACATGCTAATGGAGTACTGAAAGGTAAACATCCAAGGGTCGCCTAACCGTCTAAGTGAATGCAGTTTGAGAACAACTTTCCAACACGTGGGCTATCTGGCTAAAATGGGATTGGCATGGTTCTCTTGGAGATCCAGGGGCCTAAAAAGCATGTCGTCTTTTGAACGCCAGAGGCCGCCTGATAATATATAATATATAGTGGTCATTACCACCCGTCGCTTCGGCGGAGCGTCCGGGCGAACAAAGAAAAGTGCAAAGGAGCCCAAATGCCTTACTTGTTGTTCTCCCCACCCCATGCTCTAAGCATGTCACGTCCATTGTCACGCCCCGGTCCCGCCCGGGCCGCCGCTCCGCCCTGCCCCGTCCCGTGCGGCCGAGAATGAACGGACCGGACACGTATCACCGTGCCTCGGCGCACCGGACGCGAATCACCGCGCCCGTCCCGCGGGTGCGAGGGAGGAAGGGAGCCAAGCGAATGGCCCGTTCAAGCTTTCGGGGGACGTGATGCCGCACGGGCCTGGGGTTGCGCCCGTGCAAGGCCAATCGTTTAAGTCGATAGTTGGCTATCATCGTATCAATCGAGTAAGCAGCGGAAAGGGACTTGTTGCAATGCAATGCATTAGCCAACTGAGTGTTTGGGACAATCGAGGCAACTTGGGTTTTCTTTAGCAAAGGCACACGTTCGTTCCATACATTATGCCCCCTTATACGATAGCATTCTCGGGGCAACAATCGAAACCAGGATTCCGGGTCTTGGGGACTGTGGCACGCCTATCGCTTCCTCGGACGATCCAGTACCTGCGAACAAGTAAACTGTTGGTGGGTCAGCACTTTATACAAGTACTGGTGAGATAAATCAACTGAACAGAAACAAGCATTCACTCAAACAGGCACTAAGTAATCATGTTATAAAATATTACATTACTAGTGATCTTTCTAGTTTTACCTAGGTTCGTTTCATGCAGTTCTAGCAGAGTCGATTTACTTGTTTAGAAACATGTTTGGAAACAGAGTTTCATATTGAATATGCAAGCAAGCAAACCGTTCATGTTTCAGGGTGTACGCAGTGTGTCTCGTGCGACTCGAGGGTCTGATGCAAAGCTAGACACACGATGCACATTCTTAGGGGCAGTCACTATCCAAGCCAACACAATGACTTAGCTATATGCAGGGCGGTCCCCGAGTATCTCAGGATCGGTAGCGGTTAGTCCAGCATACCAATGACTCTTTTATCTGATGCTAGAGGCAGCTGTGACTCATGGTTGCTTTGCACTATCATGGTAGCAGCCGGGACACATGCAGTTCAGCTCTCCACCAATAGCCATTGTCCGACCGCGTGCGAATGCATGGAACACTATCAAATAAACTCTAGTATGCAGACGAGACGAACCATCAGAATACACTCATTGTTGCGGGGCAATCCGACTTATCACTTGAACACGTTCAGGCACAGTATGGTTCTCTCGAAGCATAGACGATAGTGAACATATTCATGCACTCTAAGCAGGCGATTCAGGATTCTCGTTAAGCAGGCATTGTTTCAAAGACAAGCTAGGTGAGTTCGTTCATTAACATGCAAGGCAGGTTCTATCATTCTCTTAAGAAAATATTGCAAGCAAAAACTCAGGTTATTTATTAAGGCGTGCAAGAATCAGAGAACGAAGTTCTGCCCACTCACCTTGATACATAACGCCGGCGCGGAGCGGGGCGTTACATCCATGACACGATAATACCTCTAAATAACTGCCAGGTCTACTAGCATGCAAGGTTTCTATCGGCAGTTATCCCTTATCCGTCGTACGACCTCTACGTACCAGTGGCCAGCCGAGTACGCAAGTCCGTGTCCTACATGTGACTCACACTCGTGTAAGAATAGTGTCATGGCCAATGAAACATAAGATGCCTCATGATAATGGGGTGGTCTCATAAAGTAGGTCCAATGCATATACATAAATAAAAACAGAATACGACGACACCGTCGTTGCACCCAAGTTTCCTTGGACGCGCAGTTTATATAACAGTTAAAATAAATGAACTAAAATAAGCAGAAATAAAACATGCATGCATCATATATAATATAAATACAGTACAATGGCAAGGTATACTTGCCTGGCAAGAAATCTGTAAATTGTAAGCGTCCAAATGTCAAGGACACGGGATCAGAAACTAATGGCTCCGAACAACGTCTCCGGATGCTGAAATAGACATCACCAATATTTCTGGAATCAGCGAGATAGCTAGAAATTACTACCCTTTCGCCCAATTTGGACACATGGGCAAAACGATAATTTTGGGTCGAAGTGGGGTCCACATGTGGCCTACTTCTCACCGAAAAGCGTGCCAAGGGTAACAGTCTCTAAATGGGACAAATTATAGGTCAAACGAACTCTAAAGGTTAGTACGAACTCAACGGTATGTCCAAATATGGATTCCGGTGAGCCGAACACAATTTTGCCCAAAAAGTCAACCGTGGGGCCCGCCAATAGGCGACTTGGTCAACTGTCTCAGAATTACGTGAAAATTGGGTCACAGGACCAGCACGATACCACGAATCCAGTGGCACAAGTTTTGTCGCATTCTGACGAGCATGCACTAAATGGCACGGGGTTTTGTAAAAGTTATGACACGGGAGATTTTCTGCTGATACGGGCTTATTCCGACGCGCACACGCGTCCAAATCAGTTTTCTCGAAGGCCCACACGTCTGGGTATACTATGCGCACCTTTTGGTACACTTGGTACATGACAGGGTGGTCCCGTTTGACGGGGCGCGCTCCGTATCACAATTTCTGGAATTTGGAAAAAAGTATAATTTTGGGGTTTTCCAACTAATTTAATTCTACACACAGCAACTAATAAATTATTGTATTTGACAGAAAATAAACTAGGTTATGTGGTCTTCTCATACCAAAAAGAAAAACCGAATTCGGATCTCTGTGGTGGGAGATACGAATCCGTGAACATAGGTAGTTACCGCAGTTTTCTGCGATACCAAAAGTTATCATTTTTTGCCAACTTGGTCGCTATTTTTGCCTAGGTTTACGCGCTGTTCGAGGTAAACTAATACACAAGATATTGAAGGGGTTAAGTCGTGAGCATACCGGTGAAGACGGGGTCGAGTTTGGTCGAGCGAGGGCACGGAAAACAGGGCTTGAACACAGGTACGCTGCAGTCAAAACCTGTCGCGCGCGCGGTGGTCGCGGGAAACTCCGGCGGGTTGGCGGCGCTCAGGGGCTGGAAGCGGCGGATCTGGTCTGGGAAGCGGCGGTCGCAGGGTTTAGATGGGAGAGATGAGTTGAAGAGATTAGGGTTTAGGGTTTTGTTCCTTATGATATATATATAGGGAAAGTGAGAACGCGGGGGGGGGGAGGGGGGGTGTGGTTCACGCGGTCGCGGTTAAGCCTGCTGCTGCTGCTGTTTAATTTCTAATGGTTCCGGGTGCAAGCGGGTAGCTAATGGGTTTAAGATCTTAGGGTCGGGTCGGGTTGAAATGGGTTTAGATCCATTAATCATTTTCTTATTCTTTTCCTTTTTCTTTTCTTTCTTTTTCTTTCTAATTTCTATTTAATAAATCATATATATATATATATATATATATATATATATATATATATATATATATATATATAATTCTAGAAATTATTTTAGTGCATACCATTAAGCTATCAACTACCCGCAGGGTCTCCTATATGGAATAAATTAGGAAAAATTTATAATTGCTCCATAAATCCCCTAAACGTACCATCTCCTAAAATAAAAATTAAATAAATTCTATTTCCTCTATTTAGCTCATAATTACTATAAATCAATTAAATAATTAATTAAAAAGGTAAATATGGTTTTTAGAATTAGGGGTTTTACATTCTATCCAACTTATAAAAATTTTGTCCTCGAAATTAAAACTAAGCTACGATAGAAAGTCAATGATGGTATACGATATAAATTAACAAAGTAATTTCATACCTTGGTCTGCGAATATGTTCGAAAAATGCTTGCGCATGTCGTCCTCGCGCTCCCAAGTTGATTCTCCTGGCGCGCCATGCTTCCATGCCACGCGAACCAAGGGAATAGACTGGTTCCTCAACACTTTCTCTCGACGATCAAGGATTCCCACGGGTTGCTCTTGGTATGACAAGCTCGGCCCAATGGTGATCTCCGAATGGTCGAGAACATGGCTGCTGTCTGCCACATATCGCCTGAGCTGCGACACATGGGATACGTCATGTACTCCCTCCAGTGAAGGTGGAAGCGCAAGTCGATATGCCACATCTCCTACTCTCTCTATCACGTCAAATGGTCCAATATACCTTGGACTCAACTTGTCGCGCCCTCTGAATCGAATGGTGCCTCTGGTAGGTGATATCCTCAAGAAGACATGATCGTCCTCTTTAAACTCCAAGGGACGACGATGAAGGTCTGTCCATTGCTTCTGCCTGTCTTGCGCTGCTCGCAAGTGTCCTTGTATCTTCTTAACTGTCTCAACGGTGTTGACCACCAACTCTGGTCCCAGAATCTGACGTTCTCCCATGTCACTCCAACACACAGGAGACCTACACTTTCTTCCATACAATGCTTCAAACAGAGCCATCTGAATACTCGCTTGATAGCTATTGTTGTAAGAAAACTCCACAAGATATAAGTGGTCCTCCCATGATCCTCCGAAGTCTAACATACAAGCCCTCAACATATCTTCCAATGTCTGAATAGTACGCTCTGACTGCCCATCTGTCTGCGGTGATAAGATGTACTAAATTTCAGACGAGTTCCAAGACTCTCTTGCATGCTGCTCCAAAAGTGTGATGTAAAACGCGAATCCCTGTATGATACAATACTGACTGGTATGTCGTGCAATCTCACTATCTGCCTCATATATAAGTCAGCCAAAGCTTCTGTAGACTGGCCAACTCTAAAAGGTAAAAAATGGACTGACTTGGTGAGTCGATCCACTATTACCCATACTGCATCTCTTCCATTTGGACTCTTGGGAAAACCCGTGATGAAGTCCATAGTGATGTGCTCCCACTTCCACTCTGGAATCAGAAGTGGTTGCAATAATCCTGCTGTTCTTTGGTGCTCCGCCTTTACTTGTTGACATACTAGACATTTAGCTACAAAGCGAGCTATCTCTCTTTTCATTCCATGCCACCAAAAGTGCTATCGTAAGTCACGATACATCTTGGTGCCTCCAGGATGAATATAATATATTGAACTATGAGCTTCTGTCATCAGCTCCTGTCGAATCTCTCCATTTGGAACATAAAGACGATCACCACATCGTAATGTCCCATCATCATGAATGCTCAATCCTGTCTGCTCTCCGGCCTCTGTTCTTTCCTTCAATCTCCTGAATCTGGCGTCTGTAGGCAAAGCTGCCTTGATCCTCTCTACTAGTGATGATTGTACTTGCAAGTTGGCTAGTGTTCCATCTGCTCCGGGTAATATCACTTTAATGCCAAGCTCTTGCAAGTCCTCAAATAATTCTCTCTGTGTTGTCAAGAAGTAAGCTGCTGGTTTCCGGCTTAACGCGTCTGTTACAACGTTAGCCTTGCCTGGGTGATAATGTAGCTCTATCTCGAAATCTTTCATCAACTAAAGCCATCGACGCTGTCTTATATTTAACTCCTTCTGTGTGAAGACGTACTTGAGGCTTTTGTGGTCTGTATAGATCTCCACTCGTTCCCCATATAAGTAATGTCTCCATAGCTTCAGAGCAAATACAACAGCTGTAAGTTCTAAGTCATGAGTTGGATAATTCTTCTCATGCACTCGTAACTGCCTAGATGCATATGCAATCACCTTGCCATGCTGCATCAATACGCATCCCAAGCCTTTCCCTGATGCGTCACTGTAGATCACATAACCTCCTGATCCTGATAGAATAGTCAATATCGGTGTTGTAGTCAGTCGCTTCTTCAACTCCTCGAATGCGGCTTGATACTCGTTGGTCCATATAAATTCTTGATCCTTGCACGTCAACCGAGTCATAGGTGCTGCTATCCTTGATAAGTTCTCCACGAACTGTCGGTAATATCCCGCAAGTCCAAGGAAGCTTCTCACCTCTGATGCTGATTTAGGAACATGCCATGTCTCAACCGTCGAGATCTTTTCTGGATCAACAGAAATACCATCTCCCGTAACAACATGCCCAAGAAATAAGACTCTGTCCAAGAAGAACTCATATTTACTGAGCTTCGCATATAACTGCTCTCTCCTCAATGTCTCTAGAACAATCCGCAGGTGCTTCTCGTGCTCCTCGTTGCTCTTCGAATAGACAAGTATATCATCTATGAAGACGACCACGAACTGGTCCAAATACTGGTGGAAGACTCGATTCATTAAGTGTCACGCCCCGATTTCGTCTAACCGATAATCGTCCCAGGGGCGCGATGCCGTGCACGCGTAGGGCGCGCGTGCACCAGGCCTTAGGCATAAGGATATTCTTTAGATCAATGCAACAGAGTAGACAAATAAGATAACTCAAGGTTGAGGCATAGAAAAGTTTCTCTTTTATTTATAATGAACATCCGGTTACATTGCTTGACTCAAAAGTATAAAATGCCCCACGGGCTTACAAACTTGGACGCAAAATGAGATAGCCGATCCATACATTATGTCCCTTTACATAGCTTCAAACACAAAACTCCTTGGGTGCGGGTAAGCACCATCGCCTTAGCGTTATTTCCACAACGGAGGGAGAGGGGAAGGCTTCCAGCTTGAGCCTCCAAAGTCTTGGCCCCGACCCGCCAAGAATCCCAAAAGTCCGGAGAGAGCTTCAGCTCCTCGCCGCGCTGCCTTGCGCCGGGGAACCTGCTACAACGAGGGTCAGTACTTCGAAAAGTACTGGTGAAGGCTAGCTGCTCAATTTTACCAAGCTCTTAGATGAATTTAAATGAACATGCAACATTTATGTTCTTAGGTGGGTTTCTATTCTTGCCTAGATCAGATTTCATTTAGCAGGTATGCAAGAACAAAATAACATAACTTCATATGCCACCGTTTGGTGGCTTTACCTGTCCCGTCTGAACCACCTGTACAACTTACCATAGCCTTCCCTGTCACGAAGACATAGTTAGTCTGCATAGTTTAAATATACACAACATCTTTCTTTGTTGTTCTACTAGCCATCATGGGTTTAGTCTGGGCTGGCGGCGACGCTTGCAGCGCGGGTAGCTAGCCCCGCTACAATTCCCCGCTCCCAGTACTAAGAAAGTAGATTCCGCCCGGGTCGAAACGACCCGGTGCCCCAGTAACCGCTCGCAGGAACCTGGATCCCCTGTGCACAAGAATTCCCATGACCATATCTATGACTCTACCTCATAGATTTACTTACTAGCCAATGTTAAAGAACATCATGTATTAAACTGCTTTACTGTACTATCACAACCAACCAACAGTTATATGAAATAACATGCAGCAGTTTATAGAAGAACACTTTGAACTTATTGAAGAGCACTTTGAACTATCAATAAATACCAACCCATTAAACATCCAACGACCATGCATGCATCAATGAATTTATGCAAGGTTTTATATGACAAGCAATGGGTATTCCAAGCCTACTTCTTATCTTATCTTGTTATCCAACTTATTACTTAAGTGGTATCGTTTGATTGAATGCACAACTGAGTCAATTTTATTATGAACGGAGCCCTTGGAAAGAAGGTGCTTATCGAAATAGAGCCACTCACACAGTCGGTTGTATAGGAAGAAGAAGCAGAGATCCCTAAGACTCCGCTCGCGCGTCGTCTACACGATCACCTGCACGCACCAACGGATGATCAATACCTCCTGCTTCGGTCTCCAAGGCTCGATACGAAATACGAAATCCTAAGAACGAAAACAATGAAGTTCATCGAAACCGTTCAAGAAAACGCAAGTCCTAAAACCAACAAGTACGCAACCAAACGGCAGTCGAAAACGGGCAAGGAAAAACCAACACAACGGAAAGGCCTCTCTCTACTCTGCCGCCGAGTCCTTCCTTGAGGCACGATCCATTGATTATGGGACCTGATTCCGAAGAAACCAATCCATAACGAGGAAATGATCTTAATTCAATCTGTCCCGTTCGGACGGTCGTAAGTATTTCTTAGCCGCGCTCCCCGAGCAGGGGGAACGGGATGAACGGGGCGTTACATCATAACCATCTAATAGGAAGTTTCGTCCCGAAACTTAAGAATAGAGCCTACCACTAAGGAATAATGAGGAAAATTTTCCCCTCATATCAGATTCAAGTTCTCAGGTCGACTCCTCGACCGAGTGGTTTCGCCACAGTACGCGCACTAGCGAGACGTTCGGTTCCGTAACTGCTTCTTTTTATAATTCAAGATTTAGACAGGCTCTGCCGCGTGCGACAAGTCGCTTGCAGATTCAACTGACCTAAGTCGACTTCGCAGCTAGCAAGTAAGATTCCCATGTTCTATATGATAATAAAGCGGGGTTATCCCTATAGCTATGTGCGTTCATCTCTTTTTATTAGCATGCAAAGGTTATCGCCTGTAAACTAACACGTAACATTCATTTTCTTAGTGTGCAGCTAAGTAGAGATAGGTTCACCGGGGTCATCCACCTTAGCGATGTATCGCATCGGTCGAGTTAGACTCCGGACGCGCTTCTGATAGCCTAAGTCTGACTCCACTGAGGATCCCAGCATGAAAGCATTTGCATCGAACGAGCCATCTCGCTAAGCAAGGCGGTTGAATAGCTACACTTGTGCCGTTTTGAATCGGCCCTCCGGGTTGAGCGGAGCGGGTTGTTGCATCATATACCACTCAGAACAAGTTCCGTCCTCGAGACTTCCTGAGCGCAACTCATGCTATCGCATAACTTCTAAACTTCCCTATACATCTCGCCTTATCCTTCAAGGACTGTCTCAATACTACAATCCTCTATTTTCTCACCATGCGTTACGCCAATGTTGGCCAATTCTCATCGAACGACTTTATCGTTCAATGCTATCGAGTTATTCTCAACTCGATCGTTGCACTTCCGTCTCAAATCTACTGCACCTAGCGCAGGGCTATATTACCCAAGCACATGGTATTCTATAACTCAACGGGCACTTGCGACTCATAACTGGGTGGACTTGCCCAACTAGTTATGTTATCACCATAGGAACCCAACATAATTGAGCCTATTACTCGACGTTGCCTATCGAAACCCGTCGTTACGCCTAACCCAAAAGCTCGAATCTCGACAATCTTCCAATCTTGTTTTTGCGTCAAATCTCTCTGAGTCACCGTCCAATCTCACTTAATAAATTCGCACCCAATCACCAACTTTCTCTGACTCAGTCTATATTGCGCCTTAGCGCAGAGCTAAACTGCCTACCTGGGGTACGCTCAAGTCCTCCGCATCCTTGGCTCAATCGAACTTAACTTTCTATTCATTTTTACTCGTTCCGTTCGCCCGAGTGCTTAATCATTTTATCCGAATGATCCATTCGCTCAACTATTGCATTCCCAAACTCAGTCTCGTACTGCGCCTTAGCGCAGAACTATCCTGGTAGCACGAGGAACGATATAATCTTTCCTCCATGAAAATTTAGGTTGAGGCTAAATCATTTCAGTTGCCATACTCATCCATGCGAATCCGAATATTTTCCTTTGCAGCTGCATCCGAGTTATGCATATCGCTAAGTCTGGATCGTACCCATATTCAAGGCGTCCCCCAAATATGTGTATTTCAACCAAGCTCAGTGACAGCTAAGTCTGACAAGCTACTCGTGAAAATCTTTTGAAACGCAGATCGTCCTGCTATATGAATGACCGAACTCTTGTTCGATCCAGCTATCGTCTTATCATTTACCGTCGCGTAACCTATCCAGCCAAATCAATTATCACCCGAGTCCTATCTTGCATTACGTTTGTTTCAATGCGAACGTTGCTAGTGTATATTCCCAATTCCAAATTCTAACTCTAAGTCTTGTTGCCCCAGTTCTATCATTCTTCCCGAACGATAATCTGAAGTCAGCCACTCCAGTTTAACTCAAGGCATAGGGTCGTCTGCCTAGTCCCTAGGCCAGCACACACAGTCATAGGTACAACTCAAGTTTGTGACTCATCGCGCAACCGTGTTGCACAACGCTCGCCCCAAACACCCTAAGGTCAAACCATTGTTCCTTTACACGGGTATTCTACCCAAGCTCGTTTCACTCAGATTTCTAAACATCGAGCAGAGATCACCCTATCATACCACACGCTCGTTCAACCGAACCCACGATACGCCCACGTTTCAGGGTTAACCTATCGATTCGCGGAATCTACTTTCATCTCGTTTAATAGAATTTACCAATCCATCATTTTCTACGCTTGTATCATCGAGCCACAATTCCATTATAAACCATCGATGTATATCATGAACTCTAAGTCGTCCAGCAAAATCTATGTATCCGTTCATGAAAATGTCCAACATCTCTTACTTTACGTTTCTAGACTAACTCCTCAAGAAAAATCCTTAGACTCATTTTTCTTAGTTTACTCTTAGCATTCCTCAAACAACTAAGATTAATTTCCAAACCCAAGTCTATCCCATTGATACGTTCCATTTATCGAGTTCGTTTTGGAATAATCACCGAACCTGTTCTCTTGAGTTTGCTTATCCCTACCGTACGTGAAATCACCACGCCGATGCTCCCGCAGAATAATCGTTCTCACTGGGACAGATTTCGAATGTTATCTTTCTGAACTTGATTTCAAGATCGTTCTTCCAAACTCCAAGCCAAATCTATTACCGCTTAACTCAATCCATCAAAAATCATAATTTTTACTAACTTGCATCAATCCATACTATTTTTCCAACCATTGTTATGGTCTAAATCTCCCAAAATTTGAAACCATCGCATTCATACTCAAACCGAATTTTATCGAGCGATATCCTACTCAAATCCAAATTTTCCATGCACGCTATCATTCGTTCGCGCCATTGTTTTCAATCGCACCACACCGATCGCATCTCAGATTATTCAATCTCGACTCAAGTTTTAAACTCACTTGTTTCAACTCAAATCGCTCGTTCAATCCTCTATGTTTTTCCTGACCATGCTATCGATTTCCAATTGCCCTGAATTTCTATTCGTTGCAAGCCTTATCCCTTATTCAGCTTATTGTAACTCGTTCGAACTAAACATTGCATGCTTTCTCCGAGTTCGTTTACTTGCTAGGCACTGTTTATTTATACTAAGGCTTTACCCAATCTCGTCGCTTGTCGCTAGACTCGCTTAACTCTCCGAATCCAAGACTTCGTTCAAGCATTTCTAAGCCAACAAGTAGACCACTCGGGGTTCGAGTCATACTCCCTGAATCTTTACAACTCATTATATTCACAAATTGCATAATCGAACAGGGGACTTATCGCATACACTACTCAGGAATTGAGTCGTCCTAATAACTCCTGATTCGCGTTCGCATCCTTAACTCGTATGCTCAATTCGTTCCTCAGAGCGGGAATCGATTCTCTGGCCTAAACCGTTGCTATGACTCCAACACAGTCCCTATTTATCGCCTTAGCGATCTTAGACTCGTACACACCAGTATTCATAGTCCTCTATACAGACTATGCTTCAAATCATAACTTATCGTCATGAATAACCGTCCAACTATTTTCGAAAATCCCCTACACGATTTCCATTACTCGCCTTAGCGGCAATTCGATAACGTCTCTATCGATTTCTCTCCAAGTCAACTTTATTCTCATCCCAACGATACCCAAATCTCGCTGCAACTCGCTAGCACCAAGGGTCTTGGTGCACGATACTCAACACAATTTGGCCAAAAGGCTATGTGCATAGACCACTGTCTGAACGATATTCTTATCTCGCACTCTACTCGCTTGGTGTTTTCATATCGACATATAACTTGCCGATTACAACACAAGTCTCCTCTCAGAACATCCTCTATGAGTTGGGACAAAAGCCCTCACATTACAATCCCGTCCAAGCAATCGTATAATTCCCACGCACTTTTCAAAAATATTCAGACTTATTGTATGGAACGCATCTCATTTTGGCCAAGCGAATTCAAGGGTCTACTCGGAAGGAACAAAGTCCTCTTTAGAAACTTTCTTTGTGAGGTCAAAGGATCTGAAGCATGCTCTGATACCAATATGTCATGCCCCGATTTTGTCTAACCGATAATCGTCCCAGGGGCGCGATGCCGTGCACGTGTAGGGCGCGCGTGCACCAGGCCTTAGGCATAAGGATATTCTTTAGATCAATGCAACAGAGTAGACAAATAAGATAACTCAAGGTTGAGGCATAGAAAAGTTTCTCTTTTATTTATAATGAACATCCGGTTACATTGCTTGACTCAAAAGTATAAAATGCCCCACGGGCTTACAAACTTGGACGCAAAATGAGATAGCCGATCCATACATTATGTCCCTTTACATAGCTTCAAACACAAAACTCCTTGGGTGCGGGTAAGCACCATCGCCTTAGCGTTATTTCCACAATGGAGGGAGAGGGGAAGGCTTCCAGCTTGAGCCTCCAAAGTCTTGGCCCCGACCCGCCAAGAATCCCAAAAGTCCGGAGAGAGCTTCAGCTCCTCGCCGCGCTGCCTTGCGCCGGGGAACCTGCTACAACGAGGGTCAGTACTTCGAAAAGTACTGGTGAAGGCTAGCTGCTCAATTTTACCAAGCTCTTAGATGAATTTAAATGAACATGCAACATTTATGTTCTTAGGTGGGTTTCTATTCTTGCCTAGATCAGATTTCATTTAGCAGGTATGCAAGAACAAAATAACATAACTTCATATGCCACCGTTTGGTGGCTTTACCTGTCCCGTCTGAACCACCTGTACAACTTACCATAGCCTTCCCTGTCACGAAGACATAGTTAGTCTGCACAGTTTAAATATACACAACATCTTTCTTTGTTGTTCTACTAGCCATCATGGGTTTAGTCTGGGCTGGCGGCGACGCTTGCAGCGCGGGTAGCTAGCCCCGCTACAATTCCCCGCTCCCAGTACTAAGAAAGTAGATTCCGCCCGGGTCGAAACGGCCCGGTGCCCCGGTAACCGCTCGCAGGAACCTGGATCCCCTGTGCACAAGAATTCCCATGACCATATCTATGACTCTACCTCATAGATTTACTTACTAGCCAATGTTAAAGAACATCATGTATTAAACTGCTTTACTGTACTATCACAACCAACCAACAGTTATATGAAATAACATGCAGCAGTTTATAGAAGAACACTTTGAACTTATTGAAGAGCACTTTGAACTATCAATAAATACCAACCCATTAAACATCCAACGACCATGCATGCATCAATGAATTTATGCAAGGTTTTATATGACAAGCAATGGGTATTCCAAGCCTACTTCTTATCTTATCTTGTTATCCAACTTATTACTTAAGTGGTATCGTTTGATTGAATGCACAACTGAGTCAATTTTATTATGAACGGAGCCCTTGGAAAGAAGGTGCTTATCGAAATAGAGCCACTCACACAGTCGGTTGTATAGGAAGAAGAAGCAGAGATCCCTAAGACTCCGCTCGCGCGTCGTCTACACGATCACCTGCACGCACCAACGGATGATCAATACCTCCTGCTTCGGTCTCCAAGGCTCGATACGAAATACGAAATCCTAAGAACGAAAACAATGAAGTTCATCAAAACCGTTCAAGAAAACGCAAGTCCTAAAACCAACAAGTACGCAACCAAACGGCAATCGAAAATGGGCAAGAAAAAACCAACACAACGGAAAGGCCTCTCTCTACTCTGCCGCCGAGTCCTTCCTTGAGGCACGATCCATTGATTATGGGACCTGATTCCGAAGAAACCAATCCATAACGAGGAAAGGATCTTAATTCAATCTGTCCCGTTCGGACGGTCGTAAGTATTTCTTAGCCGCGCTCCCCGAGCAGGGGGAACGGGATGAACGGGGCGTTACATTAAGTCCATAAAGATAGCTGGAGCATTGGTCAATCCAAATGACATGACCAAAAACTCGTAGTGTCCATACCTTGTTCTGAATGCGGTCTTCGGGGTGTCCTGCTTCCGTACCTTCACCTGGTGATATCCCGATCTTAAATCTATCTTCGAGAATACCTTAGTTCCACTAAGCTGATCAAATAGGTCATCAATGCGTGCAATGGGTATTTATTCTTCACAATCACTGTATTTAAGGCTCTGTAGTCAATGCACATACGCACTGACCCATCCTTCTTTGGTACAAACAACACTGGTGCTCCCCAGGGTGATACACTTGGTTGGATGAAACCTTTCTCCTCTAGTTCTTTCAACTGTGCCTTCAGCTCATCCATCTCCTTCTTTGCCAGTCTGTAAACATGCGATGCTATGGGTGCTGTTCCTGGTGTCAATTGAATTAAAAACTCTACGTCTCTGTCTGGGGGTAGTCCTAGCAATTCCTCTGGAAAGACGTTTTGGAATTCTGAAATAATGGGGTGATAAACAACATCGTCCATTGCGAGCTGCATACCATCAAGGATTTTTGTGGATTCTCGTACAAACTTAAGTTCAGGCTAGCTTGGTACCTTAAAAAGAATGCTTTCTCTAAAATAATCGAAGAAAGCGTGGTACTTGCTTAGCCAGTCCATTCCAAGCACAATATCAAAAGTTGTCATAGGAAGGACTAATAGTCGGACGTTTATCTCTCTGCCACGAATCACTATAGGACACGATCTATAAATTCGACTAACAGGTACAAATCCTCCTCCGGTGAGAATTCTAACACAACTAGATAAAGGTGTAGAGGCAATATTGTGTTTGGCCATAAAACTAGATGATATGAATGAGTGGGTGGCTCCCGTATCAAACAATGTCACAGCAGGAAAAGTAAAAGCAAGAGTAATACCTGCTATGACATCAACCTCCTGATCCATGTCATCCACTTCCAATGCAAAAGCTTGACCATTCCTCTGCGGCTGTCCATGACTGGCCCTCATGTACTGATCCTCCTGGATAGGTAGTCATGGTCCTCGCTAAAATCCTCCTGCTACTGGGGGTCGAGGTGCTCCCGGTCTAGCCATCTGCTGAGCTGGCTTCGGTGCTGGAAGCGCTAGTCTCTGTACTGGCGGTGGAAGTATCTGCTGCATGGGGAAGTCTCTCGCCAGGTGCTGTCCGGAGCCACATCTCATACACTGACCCAAGCGAGTCCGACAATCTCTCGAAATGTGTCCGCGTCTCCCACAATAACTGCAGTGGGGCTTCTCCGTATTCTAGTACGGTCCTGCTCTGTGTTGGTACTGTTGTTGCTGAGCTAAATGACGTCTGATAGGTCCTCCTTGTTACGTCCTTGCTGGTCCCTGCTGTGTCCTTGCTGGTCCTTGTTGTGTCCTCAACTGACCTCCATTTTCTCTGCTGATGGTCTCTTATAATCTGGCTTCTGTCAGTAACTCGACATAAGAGATCCGGGACTGTGAGCTAGTATAGTGTTGGAGCTCCTGAGTTAGCCCGCGATAAAATCTCTTAGCCTTGGCCAAATCATCCGGTATCAGGGCAGCACCATATTTACTAAGGCGACTAAACTCGGCATCATATTCGTCAACTGTTCTGTTTCCCTGCTCCAAGTGAAGAAACTGATCGTACAATGCATCTCTCACGGTGTCCGGGAAGTACTTCCTTTCAAAGCACTCCAAGAATTTCTTCCAAGTCTGGTATGTACCCAACTGGCGTTCCATTGATTACCACCAGTGATGGGTATTACCATCTAGAAGCGTCCTTACTCCTGTCATCCATAGTTCTACAGGTAGCTGCGATACTTTTAATAGCTTCTGAGTGTGGGTGATCCAATTTGTAGTCTTCTCTGGGCTCTTAGTGCCTTTGTACGGCTTGGGACCCATCTGTATAAAGTCCTTTACTGAACCATCTCTAGCTCGAGGTACTGGAACTAGTGCTTGAGCTGGTACAGTAGCCTGTGCAGCCATCCTCTCAAGTGCTGCCAGAAATTCTTGCCTCTGCTCGGCTGCTTGCTGCCTCTGCTCTGCAGCTAGTGTGGCTGCCTGTTGTCTCTGTTCCTGCATTATCATCTGAAAGTATTGGAACAATTGTGTTTGGCCATCCTGCGGTACTGATGACGCTGGAAAGTTCCCATTAGGTGAAGCGGGAAGATCAGATGGATTTGGATTGTGAGTTTGTGCATCTGGTCCCGGAAGTCTAGGAATCGTTGAGGTCCCTCCTTGAGTCTGACCATTGACTCCTGAAGGTGTGTCGCCATCGGCGGCAGTACATCCATTTTGCATATCCATCTCTCTGCAGGTGATGTACGAAACGATTAGAAGAAGTACAAGAATCAAACAGGATGCAAGCATTAAATAGGATAGTTGAAGGGAAGGATGAGTTTAGTCAAGCATGGATGAGATCCTTCTACTCTATTCCTATACGCAGGCTTGTTCGGTACAGTTACGTAACCGAGACAATATAATCTGACCTGCATGGGTCACCACTAAAAATATGTCACGTCCCAGTCCCAAAATACGTAGGACTAGGAATACGTAACACGCCAGCCGTATGTATACAAACTCCAATATATGGAAAGCATATACACACGTACGCTGTACATGAATATCCAATCCACCAGTGGTAATATACTGTCACAACAAGTCACACGCAATCTATATCTCATCCACAATATAAATAGATAAATAAATGGGAATAAACAACTGAATATCAAAGATGAGTATCAAAGTATGATAGTCGGATGGAAACAAATCCACTGCAAATCGACTATACTAAAACTACTAAAGAGAGAAGAGAATCAACTCTAATATAAGATAAATGTCTCTAAAAGAAATATCAACTAAAATCTCTAATAGCCGAAATGAATCATAGATAATCCGAAGATAAGACCTCCTCAATCTGATAAGAAGCGCCAGGTCTAGGTCCATACTCCTGTGGATACTCCTGTCCGTCTATATCTGGAAAGGTACCAGGTCCTCAGAGGGACGTAACAAGATACATATAAACATGCCAATGGAGTACTGAAATGTAAACATCCAAGGGTCGCCTAACCGTCTAAGTGAATGCAGTTTGAGAACAACTTTCCAACACGTGGGCTATCTGGCTAAAATGCGATTGGCATGGTTCTCTTGGAGATCCAGGGGCCTAAAAAGCATGTCGTCTTTTGAACGCCAGAGGCCGCCTGATAATATATAATATGTAGTGGTCATCACCACCCGTCGCTCCGGCGGAGAGTCCGGACGAACAAAGGAAAGTACAAAGGAGCCCAAACGCCTTACTTGTTGTTCTTTCTACCCCATGTTTTAAGCATGTCACGTCTATGACACGATAATACCTCTAAATAACTGCCAGGTCTACTAGCATGCAAGGTTTCTATCGGCAGTTATCCCTTATCCGTCGTACGACCTCTACGTACCAGTGGCCAGCCGAGTACGCAAGTCCGTGTCCTACATGTGACTCACACTCGTGTAAGATAGTGTCATGGCCAATAAAACATAAGATGCCTCATGATAATGGGGTGGTCTCATAAAGTAGGTCCAATGCATATACATAAATAAAAACAGAATACGACGACACCGTCGTTGCACCAAAGTTTCCTTGGACGCGCAGTTTATATAACAGTTAAAATAAATGAACTAAAATAAGCAGAAATAAAATATGCATGCATCATATGGAATGTAAATACAGTACAGTGGTAAGGTATACTTGCCTGACAAAAAATCTGTAAAGTGTAAGTGTCCAAATGTCAAGGACACGGGATCAGAAACTAATGGCTCCAAACAATCGTCTCTGGATGCTGAAATAGACATCACCAACATTTCCAGAATCAGCGAGATAGCTAAAAATCACTATCCTTTCGCCCAATTTAGACAAAGGGTCAAAACGGTAATTTTGGGTCGAAGTGGGGTCTACGTGTGGCCCATTTCGCACCGAAAAGCGTGCCAAGGGTAACAGTCTCTAAATGGAAAAAATTATAGGTCAAACGAACTCTAAAGGTCAGTACGAACTCAATGGTATGTCCAAATGTGGATTTCGGTGAGCCGAACATAATTTTGCCCAAAAATTCAACCGTGGGGCCCGCCAATAGGCGACTTGGTCAACTGTCTCAGAATTGTGTGAAAATTATTTCACAGGACCAGCGCGATACCACGAGTCTAGTGGCATAAGTTTCGTCGTATTCTGACGAGTGTGTACTAAATGACGCGGAGTTTTGCAAAAGTTATGACACGAAAGATTTTTTACGGATACGGGCTGATTCTGACGCGCACACGCATCCAAATCAGTTTTCATGAAGGCCCGCACGTCTGGGTATACTGTGCGCACCTTTTGGTACACTTGGTACACGATGGGGCGGTCCCGTTTGGCTGGGCGCACTCCGTATCGCAATTTTTGGAATTTGAGAAAAAGTATATTTTTGGGGTTTTCCAACTAATTTAATTCTACACATAACAACTAATAAATTATTATATTTGATAAAAAATAAACTAGGTTAGGTGGTCTTCGCACACCAAAAAGAAAAACCGAATTCGGATCCCTGTGGTGGGAGATACGAATCCGTGAACATAGGTAGTTACCGCAGTTTTCTGTGATCCCAAAAGTTGTCATTTTTTGCCAACTTGGTCGCTGCTTTCTCCTAGGTTTACGCTTTGTTCGAGATAAACTAATACACAGATATTGAAGGAGGTTAAGTCGTGAGCATACCGGTGAAGACGGGATAGAGTTTGGTCGAGCGAGGGCACGGGAAACAGGGCTTGAACACAGGTACGTTGCAGTCAAAACCTGTCGCGCGCGCGGTGGTCGCGGGAAACTCCGGCGGGTTGGCGGCGCTCAGGGGCTGGAGGCGGCGGCTCTGGTCTGGGAAGCGACGGTCACATGGTTTAGATGGGAGAGACGAGTTTAAGATATTAGGGTTTAGGGTTTTGTTCCTTATGATATATATATAGGGAAAGTGAGAACGCGGGGGGGGGGGGGGGGGGGGGAGGGAGGGGGGGCTCGTTCACGCGGTCGCGCTTAAGCCTGCTGCTGCTGCTTAATTTCTAATGGGTCCGGGTGCAAGCAGGTAGCTAATGGGTTTAAGATCTTAGGGTCGGGTCGGGTCGGGTTGAAATGGGTTTAGATCCATTAATCATTTTCTTATTCTTTTCCTTTTTCTTTTCTTTCTTTTTCTTTCTAATTTCTATTTAATAAATCATATATATATATATATATATATATATATATATATATATATATATATAATTCTAGAAATTATTTTATTGCATACCATTAAGCTATCAACTGCCCGCAGGATCTCCTACATAGAATAAATTAGGAAAAATTTATAATTGCTCCATAAATCCCCTAAACGCACCATCTCCTAAAATAAAAATTAAATAAATTCTATTTCCTCTATTTAGCTCATAATTACTATAAATTAATTAAATAATTAATTAAAACGGTAAATACGGTTTTTAGAATTAGGGGTTTTACACCCGCCGCCCGCCGTAGCAGCGCCGGAGCACCGCTGCAGCAGCCGCGCAGCAACGGCAGCAGCAGCAGCAGCGCACAGTAGCAGCCGTGCGCCCCCCTTCGCACGGAGCTCCCGACCTCTTCGCTGATTCGTTTTGTGCCTAGTCTTTGCTGGTATGTTCACAATCTAACCCTCTAGGGTTTCCTTGAAGTGGAATAAATTTAGGCACCCCGATTTGATCGAAAAATCGACCGAAAGTTGGCCGAAAAACTGTTCGAAAATAGTTCAGAATTTTAATCCAAGTACCCCTGTTCATGTCTAATTTACTACAAACTCTTTAATTATTTCAAAATATAATTGAACGGACTTCTTCACAATATAACCAAGATTTTTACTTTTCTTTTAGTTTTTATTAGTTTGATGTAATGGTTAAATTATTCTTGTTCCAAAACGACCAAAAACTTATTTTTAAAATATCCAAATTCTCGCAATACGAGGCGCGTTCTGCCAAACGAGGCAACTTCGTTGTGTGAGTAGCACCGAAAGGCGCGTAACGTAAACGCGGACATGTAGGATTTTGCGGAACTTGATTTGGATGTGCGTGCACACCGGAATCAACGCGTATCCGCCGAAAAGTCCCATATCGGCCTGTTCTGACACTCGTTATAACTTCGTGTGTACTTGTCGTTTTGGAACGAAACTTGCGCCATCATATTCGCAGCGTTATGCTGGTCCTGTGACCCAAGTTTGGTTCGATTCTGAGGACGTTGACGAAACGTTGTTTTGTGGGCCCCACGGTTCCACATGACGGGCGATTTTGTGATCGGCTCATCGGAATCCAGTTTTGGATATTCCGTTGGGTTCGTATCATCATTCTGGACTAGTAGACACTAAGTTTGACAAATATAGAAAACTTTTTCTTTGACACATTTTACGGTGCGAAATGGGCCACATGTGGACCCCGCTTTGACCCAAAACTGTCAATTTTACCCCTGTGTCCAAATTGGACTTATGGGTAGTCAATCATAGCTATTTCTAGTATTCTGAGAATAATGGTGATGTTTGTTTCAGCATCCAAAAGTGTACGTGCAGATTCCACTTTTCCAGGAGCAGTTGACAGAGTTCAGAATCCAGGCAAGTGTACCTTGCCATGATGTATCACAGTTTTTTGCCTTTATTATATTATTTAGTTATTATAGTTATTTATATGATTGATGTGTGTGCATACCTTAGGACCGTGAGACATTGCGTAGCGTCCGAACAAGATTCGGGTGTCGCACCGTACGCGAAGTCGTGCAACGTCACTTAGAGAGTTGATTCCGCGATCCTATATTTTTACGTTATGGACACTTGACACTATTTTATGTGGCGAAATCTTTCTTGAGTTATTCATGGGAATTTTGTAAAGGTTTACAGGATTCGTGACATGAGACTTGCATATTATATCATATATCATTATGACTCGTTGTACTAGCTAGAGGTCATGATCTTGCGTGTTATGGACATAAGACGTGAGGTTACATTGGGTGGGGAGAGTCTTCATCGTGCTCTGGGCATATTTTACTATTACTATTTATGTGTACTATTAGCATACGGAAGTGTCCATTGGGATCTTTCGTGAGTACTTTATATATACATCTTCCTCCTAGTTCTCCCACACGGAGCCTTGAGTGTACTATTAGTGTAACGTCCCGCTCCGCGCCGGCGTTATATATCAAGGTGAGTGGGCAGAACTTCGTTCTCTGATTCTTGCATGCCTTAATAATAACCTAAGTTTTTGCTTACAATATTTTCTTAAGAGAATGATAGAACCTGCCTTGCATGTTAATGAACGAACTCACCTAGCTTGTCTTTGAAACAAAGTCTGCTTAACGAGAATCCTGAATCGCCTACTTAGAGTGCATGAACATGTTCACTATCGTCTATGCTTCGATAGAACCATACTGTGCCTGAACGTGTTCAAGTGATAAGTCGGATTGTCCCGCAACAACGAGTGTATTCTGATGGTTCGTCTCGTCTGCATACTAGAGTTTATTTGATAGTGTTCCATGCATTCGCACGCGGTCGGACAATAGCTTTTGGTGGAGAGCTGAACTGCATGCGTCATAGCCACCATGGGTCACAGCTGCCATTAGCATCAGAGAAATGAGTCATTGGTATGCTGTTCCACCAGCTGCCGATCCTGAGATACTCGGGGACCGCCCTGCATATAGCTAAGTCATTATGTTGGCTTGGATAGTGACTTCCCCTAAGATTGTGCATTGTGTGTCTAGCTTTGCATCTGACCCTGGAGTCGCACGAGACACGCTGCGCACACCCTGAATGTGAACGGTTTGCTTGCTTGCATATTAATATGAAACTCTGTTTCCAAACATGTTTCCAAATAATGTAATATGACTCTGCTAGCGAACTGCATGAAACGAACCTAGGTAAAACTAGAAAGATCACTAGTAATGTAATGTTTTATAACATGATTACTTAGTGCTGGTTTGAGTGAATGCTTGTCTCTGTTCAGTTGATTTATCTCACCAGTACTTGTATAAAGTGCTGACCCACCAACAGTTTACTTGCTCGTAGGTACTGGATCGTCCGAGGGAGCGATAGGCGTGCCACAGTCCCAAAGACCCGGAATCCTGGTTTTGATTGTTGCCCCGAGAATGCTATCGTGTAAACCCCCTCACCCAAAATTAGGGCTACTTGGCTTAGATAGTGAAATTAGGGCTAGTTGAACCAATTAGAATTAGAATGCGACAATTATTTAATTGTGTAATAATTTATATCGTGTAGCGCACCTTACCGTTGCTTCTGTAATTGGAGACACCATCTTGACCGTTTTGTACAACCCAGATTTTATTAATATCCTACACTGTCCCCTCTACGTCCTGACAATTTTGTTCCGCCCAATTAGATCCCATGTACTCCTAATTAATTTTGGAACATCATGCGCATTCGATTTAATTAATTAAGTTCAATTTCCGCCTTGTGCAATTTCTAATTGTTGGAGGACTTTTATGCAAAAATGCGTTAAGATATCCTCACCATTGGACATTTCATAAAGAAATCTATTTTTCCCTTCACGTGGATTTTCTCATAATTTTCTGGAATTCCAAACGCGCACATCGCCCCCATCTAATTTTAACCCCATCCTTGCATTTTAAACCATGTAAATTTATAGCCCAACACCTTCATGTGAGGCCAAGACCCACTCCAAGGATTGTAGTCCAAGGCCCAAGCCAAAGAGTGTTGACCAAGTCCATTGACCTAGGTCAAACCCCAAACCCTAGCTCACATGTATATATATACAAATTTCCTTCCCTTTTCTATTGAAAACCCATCCCTAACCTATTACCATAGCCGACTCCCTGTTCTTCTTCCTCCTCCAACCCCTAGCCGGAGCTCCGACCCCGGAGCAACCACTCAGCCACCACCCCTAAGCCTCCGCCGTCCCTCTCCTCTTCCTTCTGATTCCATCTCAGTCATCGTCATCATCATCGTCTCTTAAGACTGTCACAGTACTAGTTTAATTCTTTTTAAAGTTGGATAGTATGCCTCACAACCTAGTATCACATTGTCCACTTGACCCATCAAGGTAGTGTAACTGAATGACATTAATTGAATGCTAGCATAAGATGATAGTGTTTATTCAGACTATAGAACTTAGAGGCTCATATCCCTACTTTGTCGACTATCGACTTAGACAAGGAATTAATATGGTAACTGTAGAGATTGTAGAGTCTTTTGTTATTGTTGCTTATGTTGTTTTGTTTTTGCAATTTGAATTATTTGTAACTTCTCTCATCATAATCCAGCGTTATATTTTCTGTGCTACCTTAAATTATGCTGCTATTATAGCCTAGTTTTTGTAAGCGTATTCCTTATCGAGCTTGTTCATGACATATGTATTAGTGGGTCGACACACTAATACATTTCAGAATCAGTGTATTACGGTCTGATCAACCATAGTGCGCTTGATTCGCCCTTCGCAATAATACCTTACGTTGATTGAAATATATAATTGACTAGTAGACACCTGTACTTGCCCTCTAGATATGTCTGAACGGATCGTATCGGTTACATAACTGTACTAATATGAGCATACGAATACGGATTTACCAAATAGGATTTCAGTCCACAACTGCCTTGACAATTCCCAATTGGATTCCTTGAAATGCCTTGATCCCTATACTTGCATTCTATTACTTCTCCCTTGAACTCTTATTTATTGATCTACGTCTTTCCTTATTTCGAAAAGACGAAACATCTTGCTTGGTATAAGTTGATATATAGATAGTACTAGATATCCCCATAGGCCAATCACATTGTTTGATGATTATCTTTTATAAATGATTAAGGGCATATCATGGACGATATGTTTGGTGTTAAAGACTGGAGGATTCAATAACATGATTAAATAAATTGGGACATAGCCTTCTTAGTGTAAGAGCCTTATGTGATAGATGAGTAAATTCTAAGTTGGGTAGAAATTGCATTATTAAACTTGAGGAGAATTCTTTTAGATTGTGATCAAGTAGGATTAGATTGAGAGATTAAGTCCTTTTAAATGTGGAGAATTTTAAAAGAGGGATTAAGATAATGAGGATTTAATGAATTTTAAAAATCTTGATATTGAGGACCCAATATTTATACTTTGAGCACATGATTTAAATTTTGAATATTGAAGGATGAATCATCGATTTAAATTTTGAGGATAAATATAGAATTTTAGACTTGAACAATTGGTTAATTAGATTTAAATTTTATAATTTGATGATTTGAATTAAAAGTTTAATTTTGATTGTTGGGTCACCTATTTGAAATATTGAGGATGTAAATCGAGTTTAAATATTTGAAGAGTACAAAATTCTTCATTTGAGAATAGGAATAAGATTTGATTAGAATTGTTTATTGTTCAAAGACTAGAGGAGATTATGATAGCTGGAAATTATGATATAAATTTTGATGTGGGATGTCATATAGACTTGAGTCAGATTTGGATGTTGATTATTTAAAAATCGAGAAGAGATTACGACAGGTTGAATTTTAATTTAAACAGTGGTTATATTAATTTTGAAGTGATCGCGATAGATTCGAATAGGTTTTGTTATTTTTGGAAGAGATTGCGATTGACATACCTTATGTACGAATGTGAAGGATTTAACAAATTATGTCTTATTTTAATTTTGAGGATGAAATTGTTTTAAGTTGGGTAGATTGTAAACCCCCTCACCCAAAATTAGGGCTACTTGGCTTAGATAGTGAAATTAGGGCTAGTTGAACCAATTAGAATTAGAATGCGGCAATTATTTAATTGTATAATAATTTATATCGTGTAGCGCACCTTACCGTTGCTTCTATAATTGGAGACACCATCTTGACCATTTTGTACAACCCGGATTTTATTAATATCCTACACTGTCCCCTCTACGTCCTGACAATTTTGTTCCGCCCAATTAGATCCCATGTACTCCTAATTAATTTTGGAACATCATGCGCATTCGATTTAATTAATTAAGTTCAATTTCCGCCTTGTGCAATTTCTAATTGTTGGAGGACTTTTATGCAAAAATGCGTTAAGATATCCTCACCATTGGACATTTCATAAAAAAATCTATTTTTCCCTTCACGTGGATTTTCTCATAATTTTCTGGAATTCCAAACGCGCACATCGCCCCCATCTAATTTTAACCCCATCCTTGCATTTTAAACCATGTAAATTTATAGCCCAACACCTTCATGTGAGGCCAAGACCCACTCCAAGGATTGTAGTCCAAGGCCCAAGCCAAAGAGTGTTGACCAAGTCCATTGACCTAGGTCAAACCCCAAACCCTAGCTCACATGTATATATATACAAATTTCCTTCCCTTTTCTATTGAAAACCCATCCCTAACCTATTACCATAGCCGACTCCCTATTCTTCTTCCTCCTCCAACCCCTAGCCGGAGCTCCGACCCCGGAGCAACCACTCAGCCACCACCCCTAAGCCTCCGCCGTCCCTCTCCTCTTCCTTCTGATTCCATCTCAGTCATCGTCATCATCATCGTCTCTTCTTATCCGCTCTCCTCCAATGGAGAGGCTCTAGATGATGATCCTCGAATGGGGTCCCTCCCCCGTCATGGCCCTCGCCACCGACGATGATGATTCTCCCCGGCAACCTTAACTCCTCCTCCTCTCTCCCTCTTCTTATTTGAGGTTTTCTGAAGAAGAAGGAGATGAGAGGGCTTCAATTTCTCTGAATTAAGTGCAGCGAGTAAGGCTGCACTCGGACCTCCAACAGCTCTAGGACCTCCGTCACTTATCGTCGACACCATCTCCGGCAGCAATGAAGACAAAATCCTCAAGAGATAACTAGTACGAGTATATTTGTCAAATGTTGAGAAATATGTCAACGATTTATAGAAGAGATAAAAGGCAAGCTTAACAAGCTTATTGAAGAAAAATGAGGTGGTTAAGTGTTACCAGGTTTAGGAAGACTCCCAGGCTTTCATGCCTGTGTTGGTAGTGGGGGAGAAAGACTACTTTCCCAGAAAAAGATATCATTGAGAGGCTTCTGAATGAATGAAGGACTACTACCCAAAAACTGGAAAGGATAGTTACACAAGAAATAATGTAGAAGAAAGTAATAACACAGCTTGTGATGTAAAGGAAGAGATGGAAGGCATTGCAAATACTGAGAAAACAAGCAAGAACTCAGATGAGGACTACATGTACATGAAGCTGTCCTCAGGTCCCGTATCATGCTCTGCCTATCGATTATGTGACAATAGGGAGCTTCATAACAAGCCAACAAGAGTACTATTCGAAAGTTTATTGACAAGATGGCTCTCAAGGGGTACCTTAAAAGTTCAGGGAACAAGAGACTGGGATACTGGATTTGTTCTGCGCGACTTCTGGAGCAGGGTATTGGTATTCTAATTACCATCCTCGTCATCACCACTATCATCGTCAACTAATTAGCCACCATCATCATCATCTCATCGTCGTCAACCTCTCTTCGTCGTCGTCCAGCCGATCCCGTGTACGTACTCCGAGGATGTTGGATTGTTCTGCACGACTTCTGGAGCAGGTTATTGGTACATTGCAGATTTCTTGCCAGGCAAGTATACCTTGCCATTGTACTGTTATTTTTATTCCATATGTTGCATGCATCTTTATTTTCTGTCTTTTTATATATTTTAACTGTTATATAAAATGCGCGCGACGGTGTCGTCGCGGTATATTTTTATTTATGTATTTGTATTGACCCTGTTTATGAGACCACCCCATCATCATGTAGCATCTTTAGGTTCATTGGCCGTGACACAGTTGTTATACGAGTTGTGAGTCTCATGTAGATCACGGACTTGCGTGCAGGTTGGCCTCCTGTACGTGTGGGTCGTGCGTTAGGAATAACTGCTGTTAGAAACTTTGAATGCTAGAAGACTTAGCAGTTATTAGAGGTCTATGGATATAGCCTATTGTAGTATGGTGGTCCCATCCTTGTCCTTGTTTGGTTGCAGGATTGGGCTAGGGTACTAAGAATAGGCTATGAACCAAATCGTGTCATGGATGTGACATGCTTAGAGCATGGGGTGGGGAGAACAACAAGTACCGCATTTGAGCTCCTTTACACTTTTTCTTCTGTAACCCGGAAGCTCCGCTGGAGATACGGGCGGTGATGACCCCTTTACTACTTGGCGGGCCTCTGCCGTTCAAAAGACGACATGCCTTTGAGGCCCCTGGTTCTCCGAGAGAGTCATGCCAATCCCAGTTCTCAGCCAGATAGCTCACTTGTTAGAAAGTTGTTCTCAAACTGCTTTCACATAGATGGTTAGGCGACCCATTGGATATTTATTTCAGTACTTTATTGGCATGTGTTTAAGTATCTTGTTATGTCCCTCTGAGGACCTGGTCCGCTGCCAGGTGTACCTGTTCTTGAGTATTTGCAGGAGCGCAGATTTGGATGGTTATAGATGCTTCGTGGATGTTTTCTCTTCGAGCCGCGATTGATAGTTGGTACTTATATTGTTTGAGTGAGTTGTACTTATGTTGTATTTACTTTTCCCATTTGAGTTGGTAGTGGATTTGTTTCCATCCAACTATCATCCTTAGATACTTCTTATTGAGATCTAGTTTCATAAATACTGGTTATTTATTTTTATATGATTTTGGTGGATGAGATTTAGATTTTACCCTGTGACTTGTGACATATGTTTATACCACTTGTGAATTTTGTATTCATATTACAGCGTACGTATGGATTCGGTTTCCATATATTAGAGTTGCCATATCCATGCGGCTGGCATGCTTACGTGTTCCTAGTCCTACGTATTTGGGACTGGGGCGTGACATGTTTTTGTGGTGGCCCATGCAGGTCAGAGCATATTGTCTCGGTTATGTTACTGTACCGAACAAGCCTGCACCTAGGACTAGAATGTAGGATCTCATCCACAATTGACTATGATTCATCTTCCTCCTATATGTTCTATTTTGAACAATTGCATCCTGCTTGATTCCTGTACTCCCCTAACAGTTCTTGAGTATAGCCTTTTGCTAGAATATAGGAACCCTTGTTATTAGGATGATAATTAGAGTAGCACACCTATTAAGAATACAACGAGAATATAGACACACCACTAAGTTTAGAATATCTAGTGAACCCTAGAATTCCTTATCTTTAGAATTGATTTACCATTACCCCCTGATGTATTATGAAGAATTGAGAGTAGTATAGATACTACTAGAGTTAGTTAGAAGTTTTACCATAATGTTTGACCCTAGTATTGAGGAACCAATGGAGAACCAATATTGAACATTAGGACTGAACCTAACCCTCATAATTAGAAAGTATTGGAGAACTGTAAACTTATATCATTGTCTTGTTATTAGCAGACAGCACCCTAGGAAGCCTAGAGGAATGTAATCAACACTTCTCCCTTGATCATACCCCGAACATAGCAACTAATACCTCACTCCCCTTAGAGAACCATGATGCTATCTATAGCCCCTTATCTTAACTTCATATATTGTTCCTCTGAAACCCTAGCGCTCGCTATTCGCGCGACGACTAATTATGTTTTCTCCTCTTCATCTTTTAACTCGTGCCACTTGCCACCTCTGACCATAGACCAAATGATTATACTCTACGATAGGATATATAGTTTGCTATAGTCATAGTTATAATCTTGAATTTTGAACTGTGTACCTCGTAGCTAGAACCTGATAGTTGAGTTGTTCAATTAGATTATGATGATTACCCCTAGTTGTAGACCACATAATTTGTACCCCACCTCGATACAAGTTAGATCCCTTTCCCCTTAACGGCTAGTAACACTTCTATCCCCATGATTGACACCTGTTCTATGAGCACTATGATTAAGACATAAGGTGACCCTTACCTATATAATGCAATAGGAGACCCTAATAAGTACCAAAAACCTTTCCTCCCATAATAAGAGTTTATGTTCTATGTACATGTGCAAGGTTATTTTTTTGTAGGATCCTCTTAAGACTGTCACAGTACTAGTTTAATTCTTTTTAAAGTTGGATAGTATGCCTCACAACCTAGTATCACATTGTCCACTTGACCCATCAAGGTAGTGTAACTGAATGACATTAATTGAATGCTAGCATAAGATGATAGTGTTTATTCAGACTATAGAACTTAGAGGCTCATACCCCTACTTTGTCGACTATCGACTTAGACAAGGAATTAATATGGTAACTGTAGAGATTGTAGAGTCTTTTGTTATTGTTGCTTATGTTGTTTTATTTTTGCAACTTGAATTATTTGTAACTTCTCTCATCATAATCCAGCGTTATATTTTCTGTGCTACCTTAAATTATGCTGCTATTATAGCCTAGTTTTTGTAAGCGTATTCCTTATCGAGCTTGTTCATGACATATGTATTAGTGGGTCGATACACTAATACATTTCAGAATCAGTGTATTACGGTCTGATCAACCATAGTGCGCTTGATTCGCCCTTCGCAATAATACCTTACGTTGATTGAAATATATAATTGACTAGTAGACACCTGTACTTGCCCTCTAGATATGTCTGAACGGATCATATCGGTTACATAACTGTACTAATATGAGCATACGAATACGAATTTACCAAATAGGATTTCAGTCCACAACTGCCTTGACAATTCCCAATTGGATTCCTTGAAATGCCTTGATCCCTATACTTGCATTCTATTACTTCTTCCTTGAACTCTTATTTATTGATCTACGTCTTTCCTTATTTCGAAAAGACGAAACATCTTGCTTGGTATAAGTTAATATATAGATAGTACTAGATATCCCCATAGGCCAATCACATTGTTTGGTGATTATCTTTTATAAATGATTAAGGACATATCATGGACGATATATTTGGTGTTAAAGACTGGAGGATTCAATAACATGATTAAATAAATTGGGACATAGCCTTCTTAGTGTAAGAGCCTTATGTGATAGATGAGTAAATTCTAAGTTGGGTAGAAATTGCATTATTAAACTTGAGGAGAATTCTTTTAGATTGTGATCAAGTAGGATTAGATTGAGAGATTAAGTCCTTTTAAATGTGGAGAATTTTAAAAGAGGGATTAAGATAATGAGGATTTAATAAATTTTAAAAATCTTGATATTGAGGACCCAATATTTATACTTTGAGCACATGATTTAAATTTTGAATATTGAAGGATGAATCATCGATTTAAATTTTGAGGATAAATATAGAATTTTAGACTTGAACAATTGGTTAATTAGATTTAAATTTTATAATTTGATGATTTGAATTAAAAGTTTAATTTTGATTGTTGGGTCACCTATTTGAAATATTGAGGATGTAAATCGAGTTTAAATATTTGAAGAGTACAAAATTTTTCATTTGAGAATAGGAATAAGATTTGATTAGAATTGTTTATTGTTCAAAGACTAGAGGAGATTATGATAGCTGGAAATTATGATATAAATTTTGATGTGGGATGTCATATAGACTTGAGTCAGATTTGGATGTTGATTATTTAAAAATCGAGAAGAGATTACGACAGGTTGAATTTTAATTTAAACAGTGGTTATATTAATTTTGAAGTGATCGCGATAGATTCGAATAGGTTTTGTTATTTTTGGAAGAGATTGCGATTGACATACCTTATGTACGAATGTGAAGGATTTAACAAATTATGTCTTATTTTAATTTCGAGGACGAAATTATTTTAAGTTGGGTAGATTGTAAACCCCCTCACCCAAAATTTGGGCTACTTGGCTTAGATAGTGAAATTAGGGCTAGTTGAACCAATTAGAATTAGAATGCGGCAATTATTTAATTGTATAATAATTTATATCGTGTAGCGCACCTTACCGTTGCTTCTATAATTGGAGACACCATCTTGACCATTTTGTACAACCCGGATTTTATTAATATCCTACACTGTCCCCTCTACGTCCTAACAATTTTGTTCCGCCCAATTAGATCCCATGTACTCCTAATTAATTTCGGAACATCATGCGCATTCGATTTAATTAATTAAGTTCAATTTCCGCCTTGTGCAATTTCCAATTGTTGGAGGACTTTTATGCAAAAATGCGTTAAGATATCCTCACCATTGGACATTTCATAAAGAAATCTATTTTTCCCTTCACGTGGATTTTCTCATAATTTTCTGGAATTCTAAACGCGCACATCGCCCCCATCTAATTTTAACCCCATCCTTGCATTTTAAACCATGTAAATTTATAGCCCAACACCTTCATGTGAGGCCAAGACCCACTCCAAGGATTGTAGTCCAAGGCCCAAGCCAAAGTGTGTTGACCAAGTCCATTGACCTAGGTCAAACCCCAAATCCTAGCTCACATGTATATATATACAAATTTCCTTCCCTTTTCTATTGAAAACCCATCCCTAACCTATTACCATAGTCGACTCCCTGTTCTTCTTCCTCCTCCAACCCCTAGCCGGAGCTCCGACCCCGGAGCAACCACTCAGCCACCACCCCTAAGCCTCCGCCGTCCCTCTCCTCTTCCTTCTGATTCCATCTCAGTCATCATCATCATCATCGTCTCTTCTTATCCGCTCTCCTCCAATGGAGAGGCTCTAGATGATGATCCTCGACTGGGGTCCCTCCCCCGTCATGGCCCTCGCCACCGACGATGATGATTCTCCCCGGCAACCTTAACTCCTCCTCCTCTCTCCCTCTTCTTATTTGAGGTTTTCTGAAGAAGAAGGAGATGAGAGGGCTTCAATTTCTCTGAATTAAGTGCAGCGAGTAAGGCTGCACTCGGACCTCCAACAGCTCCAGGACCTCCGTCACTTGTCGCCGACACCATCTCCGGCAGCAATGAAGACAAAATCCTCAAGAGATAACTAGTACGAGTATATTTGTCAAATGTTGAGAAATATGTCAACGATTTATAGAAGAGATAAAAGGCAAGCTTAACAAGCTTATTAAAGAAAAATGAGGTGGTTAAGTGTTACCAGGTTTAGGAAGACTCCCAGGCTTTCATACCTGTGTTGGTAGTGGGGGAGAAAGACTACTTTCCCAGAAAAAGATATCATTGAGAGGCTTCTGAATGAATGAAGGACTACTACCCAAAAACTGGAAAGGATAGTTACACAAGAAATAATGTAGAAGAAAGTAATAACACAGCTTGTGATGTAAAGGAAGAGATGGAAGGCATTGCAAATACTGAGAAAGCAAGCAAGAACTCAGATGAGGACTACATGTACATGAAGCTGTCCTCAGGTCCCGTATCATGCTCTGCCTATCGATTATATGACAATAGGGAGCTTCATAACAAGCCAACAAGAGTACTATTCGAAAGTTTATTGACAAGATGGCTCTCAAGGGGTACCTTAAAAGTTCAGGGAACAAGAGACTGGGATACTGGATTTGTTCTGCGCGACTTCTGGAGCAGGGTATTGGTATTCTAATTACCATCCTCATCATCACTACTATAATCGTCAACTAATTAGCCACCATTATCATCATCTCATCGTCGTCAACCTCTCTTAATCGTCGTCCAGCCGATCCCGTGTACGTACTCCGAGGATATTGGATTGTTCTGCGCGATTTCTGGAGCAGGTTATTGGTACATTGCAGATTCCTTGCCAGGCAAGTATACCTTGCCATTGTACTGTTATTTTTATTCCATATGTTGCATGCATCTTTATTTTCTGTCTTTTCATATATTTTAACTGTTATATAAAATGTGCGCGACGGTGTCGTCGCGGTATGTTTTTATTTATGTATTTGTATTGACCCTGTTTATGAGACCACCCCATCATTATGTAGCATCTTTAGGTTCATTGGCCGTGACACAATTGTTACACGAGTTATGAGTCTCATGTAGATCATGGACTTGCGTGCAGGTTGGCCTCCTGTACGTGTGGGTCATGCGTTAGGAATAACTGCTGTTAGAAACTTTGTATGCTAGAAGACTTAGCAGTTATTAGAGGTCTATGGACATAGCCTATTGTAGTACGGTGGTCCCATCCTTGTCCTTGTTTGGTTGCAGGATTGGGCTAGGGTACTAAGAATAGGCTATGAACCAAATCGTGTCATGGATGTGACATGCTTAGAGCATGGGGTGGGGAGAACAACAAGTACCGCATTTGAGCTCCTTTACACTTTTTCTTCTATAATTCGGAAGCTCCGCTGGAGATACGGGCGGTGATGACCCCTTTACTACTTGACGGGCCTCTGTCGTTCAAAAGACGACATGCCTTTGAGGCCCCTGGTTCTCCGAGAGAGTCATGCCAATCCCAGTTCTCAGCCAGATAGCTCACTTGTTAGAAATTTGTTCTCAAACTGCATTCACATAGATGGTTAGGCGACCCATTGGATATTTATTTCAGTACTTTATTGGCATGTGTTTAAGTATCTTGTTATGTCCCTCTGAGGACATGGTCCACTGCCAGGTGTACCTGTTCTTGAGTATTTGCAGGAGCGCAGATTTGGATGGTTATAGATGCTTCGTGGATGTTTTCTCTTCGAGCCGTGATTGATAGCTAGTACTTATATTGTTTGAGTGAGTTGTACTTATGTTGTATTTTCTTTTCCCATTTAAGTTGGTAGTGGATTTGTTTCCATCCAACTATCATCCTTAGATACTTCTTATTGAGATCTAGTTTCATAGATACTGGTTATTTATTTTTATATGATTTTGGTGGATGAGATTTAGATTTTACCCTGTGACTTGTGACATATGTTTATACCACTTGTGGATTTTGTATTCATATTACAGCGTACGTATGGATTTGGTTTTCATATATTGGAGTTGCCATATCCATGCGGCTGGCATGCTTACGTGTTCCTAGTCCTACGTATTTGGGACTGGGGCGTGACATATCGTATAAGGGGGCATAATGTATGGAACGAACGTGTGCCTTTGCTAAAGGAAACCCAAGTTGCCTCGATTGTCCCGAACACTCAGTTGGCTAATGCATTGCATTGGAACAAGTCCATTTCCGCTGCTTACTCGATTGATGCGATGATAGCTAACTATCAACATAAACGATTGGCCTTGCACGGGCGCAACCCCAGGCCCGTGCGGCATCACGTCCCCCGAAAGCTCAAACGGGCCATTCGCTTGGCTCCCTTCCTCCCATGCACCCGCGGGACGGGCGTGGTAATTCGCGTCCGGTGCGCCGAGACACGGTGATTCGTGCCCGGTTCGTTAATCCCGACCGTACGGGGCGGGGCAGGGCGGAGCGGCGGCCCGGACGGGTCCGGGGCGTGACATAATGGAGAGCGTTCCATACGATAATTCCATAGATATTCTCAAAGTGCAAAATATTTTCTGAACTTGAATTGCTTGATTGTTTCGATTGAGTACGGCGAGGGACGACACTATCGCTACTCGGGATATCGAGAAGTTTATCCTTGAAGTTTCGAGGACGAAACTTTTTGTTGGTTGGTAAGTATGTAACGCCCCGCTCCGCGCCGGCGTTATATATCAAGGTAAGTGGGCAGAACTCCGTTCTCTGATTCTTGCACGCCTTAATAATAACCTGAGTTTTTGCTTGTAATGTTTTCTTAAGAGAATGATAGAACCTGCCTTGCATGTTAATGAACGAACTCACCTAGCTTGTCTTTGAAACAAAGTCTGCTTAACGAGAATCCTGAATCGCCTGCTTAGAGTGCATGAACATGTTCACTATCGTCTATGCTTCGAGAGAACCATACTGTGCCTGAACGTGTTCAAGTGATAAGTCGGATTGCCCCGCAACAACTAGTGTATTCTGATGGTTCGTCTCATCTGCATACTAGAGTTTATTTGATAGTGTTCCATGCATTCGCACGCGGTCGGACAATGGCTTTTGGTGGAGAGCTGAACTGCATGCGTCATAGCCACCATGGGTCACAGGTGCCATTAGTATCAGAGAAATGAGTCATTGGTATGCTGTTCCACCAGCTGCCGATCCTGAGATACTCGGGGACCGCCCTGCATATAGCTAAGTCATTGTGTTGGCTTGGATAGTGACTGCCCCTAAGATTGTGCATTGTGTGTCTAGCTTTGCATCTGACCCTGGAGTCGCACGAGACACGCTGCGCACACCCTGAATGTGAACGGTTTGCTTGCTTGCATATTAATATGAAACTCTGTTTCTAAACATGTTTCCAAATAATGTAATATGACTCTGCTAGCGAACTGCATGAAACGAACCTAGGTAAAACTAGAAAGATCACTAGTAATATAATATTTTATAACATGATTACTTAGTGTTGGTTTGAGTGAATGCTTGTCTCTGTTCAGTTGATTTATCTCACCAGTACTTGTATAAAGTGCTGACCCACCAACAGTTTACTTGCTCGCAGGTACTGGATCGTCCGAGGGAGCGATAGGTGTGCCACAGTCCCGAAGACCCGGAATCCTGGTTTCGATTGTTGCCCCGAGAATGCTATCGTATAAGGGGGCATAATGTATGGAACGAACGTGTGCCTTTGCTAAAGGAAACCCAAGTTGCCTCGATTGTCCCGAATACTCAGTTGGCTAATGCATTGCATTGCAACAAGTCCCTTTCCGCTGCTTACTCGATTGATGCGATGATAGCCAACTATCAACATAAACGATTGGCCTTGCACGGGCGCAACCCCAGGCCCGTGCGGCATCACGTCCCCAGAAAGCTCGAACGGGCCATTCGCTTGGCTCCCTTCCTCCCTCGCACTCGCGGGACGGGCGCGGTGATTCGCGTCCGGCGCGCTGAGGCACGGTGATTCGTGCCCGGTTCGTTAATCCCGGCAGTACGGGGCGAGGCAGGGCGGAGCGGCGGCCCGGGCGGGTCCGGGGCGTGACAATTAGCATACAAAAGTGTCCATTGGGAGCTTTTGTGAGTACCAACCCTATATATATACATCTTCCTCCTGGTTCTCCCACATGGAGCCTTGAGTGTACTATTAGCATACAGAATTGTCCATTGGGATCTTTCGTGAGTACCAACCTGGGGTACGATACCATAATCTCATTTGCATATCACATAGATGTTTACAGTAGTTTACCCTTGAGTATGTGGCATTATACTGTTTTACTTTTAGCATGTTGTTTCTTGTACCTTGTTACGTCCCTCTATGGACCTGGTTTCCTGCTAGTTTTTACAGGTTAGACGGTTATGGAGCCTTTGGAGTTGCTGATAGAGTTGCTTGTCTTTCAGGCATTAGTACCAGGTACTTATATCATTTCTACCGGAGTTATGGTTATTTATTCATATTGTTTATTCATCTGCTGATGTAGCCTAGTTTTATAGACTCATATTTTTTTTCTCGAGTCTATTCGAGTTTGTGTGTTACTGGGCGGCCGACTTTAGCACATGTAGCTCATTCTTGTGTATTCTGTTCATTTTGGATTGAGGCATATATATTTATATTTACTTGATTACTTAGATAGTGACCATTCTAATACATCTTATACGTATTCGAGTCAGACCAGAGCCTGGTAGAATGCGTAGTTGGTATGTTACGTATTCCTAGTCCTACGTATTTTGGGACTGGGGCGTGACATATTTTTGTGGTGGCCCATGCAGGTCCTGATTAAATCGTTTCGGTTACTTTTTGGTACCGAGCGAGCCTGTAATCAGGATTAGCAATATTAGTATCTCAATCCACAACTGATTTGACAATTTCTTAGCATTTGATTATCGCCCTTGGACTTCATAATTGTACTTGTTCATTCCCTCGACATCTTTATTATTGTTTATCATCTCTTCCTATTTCAGAGAGATAGACTTTCGTGCGCAGTGTTTCCTCCAGAAGCATATCCTTGTCAAGGCGGAAGAATACATGCTGGATATAAAGTTTTGAGAAGATGGTTACCCTTAGTAGGGAAGATAGATAGGTTATTCCTATATGCTTGAGCTAGTATAGATTGTTAGCATAAGAATTCAATATAGTATTGAGTTTAAGGATTAGTTGTATTACTCCCACGAATGCATCTCTATCCTTCTTGTCAAATTCTTATCTTGTGTTGCATATGGCCTCAAGGGCTTTTGCAACAACGATCTTTCTAATTATAACAATGAGTAGATCCTTCATATTTTCTTAGTTGTGCCTTAATTACAAAATCAATCCCTTAGTTGGTACCACTCCTTGTGTTAATATCCATATCACCATAGATATAAGTTCTTTTCTACTCTAATCTCCTTGATCTAGTCACCATGACTCGATTCTCCAAATACCTGCCTAATCGTGCCTTATTCAACCATGTAGACTTATCAGAAATTCTTCTTGTCATGGCCTAAATTTTGGTCTCTTCGTCATCAATGTCAACCAATGATCGAAGCCTCTATACCATATTGCCTTAGTTAGATCTGACTCAGTTATTTCTTCTGCCTTGTAGAAGCTTGACCTATACAAGAGCAGTAATGGATGGGTAGTAATTTCTTTTATAAAGTTATTGATCAATAACACCCTGATAGTTTCTAGGTTCCTTTAGAAAATCCTTGATTTCGGCCAGTAAATCTAGAATTCTTGTAACCTTATTTAGAAATAGGTCCTTCCAGAAATCTTGTTAGCAGGACCATGACCATAGTTTTGGATACCAACTTAGTTTTTATAAGTTGGGTAGATCGTAGCCCCTGGTTTTAGTGTAGGGTTATTCTAAAAATTCAGGGTAAATTTGAATTTATTTTGGTATTAATTCGGTTAATCTCAAACGGATTAAATTAACTATTTAATTTTTGTATCCTTGATACCCTTTGTTATGGCTCGTATATTTGGAGCACAACACTATTCTTTCCTTTCTAACAACTTCCCCCTTATGACCTAGACTAGTCACTCTACACCTACGATATGACTATCACTCACAAACTGGTCTTCCCATATTTTGTTTTAGTCACACGACATTCGCGATGCAATTGTACACACAAATGACACATATATATCCTTTTTTTTGTTGCGGTCGATTTTAATACTTAACACCGACTTAATTCTTCCGACAACCTTGATGTTCATGAGCCTAACTTGAACCTACTCACTGATGACACAACTGTTACTTTCAAGTATACACGTCCATGCTTCATATAGCCCCCCCCAACATTCGTTTCATATCTCCTTCTAAACCCTATATCCAACTCCGTTGCAATTGAATTAAATTATACATATGCAACCCAAATATCCCAACCACTGATATACTCGTATCCTATTCATGCCAACCTACGTCTATGACACTTGTGTTGCATTAAATTGAACCCCTTGTACTCTTTACACAATACTAAGCACCTTGATGAGTTATATAATCTTTTAACGCTTATTACTGAACCATTCATTAGCATCCATGATATGCAATGAACAACTTTTCGGTACCATCTCACCCTAGTTGTATTTGACTATGGTAATTCCTATTGTCTTATAGACTCTTGACCTAATTAGAAGCAAGAAGAACGGGTAAAACTTTTTTTATAGAGTTATTGACTCATTAACGCCATTGTAGTACATAGATTTTCTTTAATAGGCTGTGACAACGGTCACAAAATTCTTACCATCTTGAATCCCTCCTTGAAGTTAGACTTCCTAAAAATCCTTAGAAATATGATCATGACTATAGTTCCTGCGGCCAACTTCATTCTTATAAGTTGGGTAGAGCCTTGATTAATGTCACGACCCGCACCCGAAAAATCGGGCATGAGCCGTGGGTACGTCCAGCCTACGCCGCAGAATTGGCGGTAGAACGCTGTAAAGGTTCGTTCTAGGTCACAATATCTATATCTCACAATGATCAGTCAATATAACCTCTCCAAAAGGAGGGCAACCACACAATATATATATATATATATATATATATATATATATATATATGAATACTCAATCACAATAACTAGGGGAAGAGTAAAAGCACGATAAGATAACAACAACGAAACAAAGAAACAAGAGCAAGAACAATATCCAAATATACAGTCCAAGTCTAAAGTCTACAACATCACAAAAGCAACAAAATAATAAATACAGTCATCCAAAATAGCAACTGGAAATAACCCAGGGAAACCCACCTAGCTAACTAGGGCGCTAACGACGTCTCCTCGACGGGCTCCTCCTTAGTCTCCGGGTCACAACACTCCTCGACGCCCAGCCCGTAGAATGTCGGGCAAAAATTCTCAGGATCCTCTGGAAAAATATGTCCAGTCAGGACTGGAGCGAAGTACATAACTCTGAAAGCAACTCCAAATGCATGGTAAGGTGTATATGACTAGCAATAGAAAAGTATACAATATGCACAGGAAAATAAATACATGGTGGAGCAGATAAAGTAGCTGCAATATAAAACTGGAGAACAATACAAGTAGAGAAGTAACTACATGTGAGAAAACAAGAATACTAGCTAAGTGCCTTGAGCACAAGTTCGTTATGTGATCGGCTTAGGTTGCACATGAATAATCTACGATAACTCCGTTATGCGTGAGTTGCATAACCGACATACACATGAATACTGTTTGGCTTTGATCACATAACCAACTCCTACTCTCCTTCCCCAATAATACTCTTGGATCCAACCATGATACGCTGCGTACATGATAAATAACTCGCGCACATGAAGGCGAGAGCACAAGAAGCACATGATAGCATATGAGAATCAATACCCGAAGCACATAATGAAATACACGTGATAGAGTACCCGCTGAACACGGTAAGGGTGATAACATCTCATGACGGGATCCACTAGTACCAGCTCGTGTAACAATATGTCAGAATCAAGTATTACAGTTCTAGAACAGGTGATATAAACGCTATCATGAAATGGAAACAATCAGAGGTAAGTACTCGCCTGACTTCCTGAGCAACTGATGAGGATCGAGATCCGGACTGGCGTCGCAAGAACCTATTACAAAAAGCAAGATTAAATAGGGTTCTAAAGAGTTAAACTGATATAAAATAACTAAAAACAAGATTCTAGGGTTATTCTAGGTCGAACGGGTCGAACCGGTAGAATTTGGATCAAAAAGTCAACCCGGGTCCAAAAAGTCAACTCTAGGTCAAAACTAGGTCAAACATTGACTTTTACGGTCAACGAGGACAATTACGGTCAACGCTAGGTCAGACTAGGGTTCCCCTAAAGTTCTAGGTCAAAACTAGCTCGTTAAGCTAGTAAACCCTCAAACTCGCCTCCTCGAGATACCGGGATACCCTCGGTATCCAATATCTCAACCTAGGCTACGCAACCCGCCTATACCCGCTAAAACCTATGCTAGCACGCGTAATTATATACACATATACATATAAAAAATAACTCTAAACATATTCCTAGGCAATTGCTCAAAAACCTCGCTCGATACTCAATATCTTGGGTATCTCAAGGTATTGAGATACCTTGATATCTCAAGGTATCGAGATATCCACCCATCTCTCACTAACACTACTAACTAGCTATCTAACTATGCTATATAGATATACACCTAGGTAATTATCTAGGCTACTACATATATATACAATCACATAAGTATATATTTACATAACTAGATATATATCCACAAACACACATATATATATATAACCATACCTCATATCCCCTCGTATATATATATCTCTTATCTAACTACTAATCTATCTATCTATCTATCTATCTATCTATCTATCTATCTATCTATCTATCTATCTATCTATCTATCTATCCCTCTCGCTACTCTCACTGCTACTGGGCTACGCAAATGCTGCTGCTGCTAGGCTACCCTCGCCACGCGGCGCTTGTGCCACGCCCTGCTGCTGCTGCTGCGGCTGCTGCAGCAGGCTGCCTCCTCGCTGCACTGCCACTGGCCACTGCCTCGCTGCTGTCTCTGCAGTTGGCTCGCTGCGCTGCAGCCTGCCTTAGCTGCTGCCACTGCTACCACTGACTGCTCACTGCTCCTCCCCCCTTGCTACCACTGCTCGCTGCTCGACACACCATACACACACACAAACACGCATACAGACACACACAGACACACACATTCACACATACATATATACACTGACATATATACATACAACTATATATATATACATACACTTATATATATAGACACACACACACACACACACACACACACACACACACACACACACACATATATATATATAGACACACATACACACTCATATATATATATATATATATATATATATATATATATATATATATATATATATATATATATATATATATACAAACACTCATATATATATATATATATAAGTGTGTGCGTATATATATATATGAGTGTTTGTATATATATATATATATATATATATATATATATATATATATATATAGACACACATACACATATACACATATACTTATATATATATATATACACTCATATACACGTACACAAACACATATATATAAATACACACACTCATATAGATATACAAACACATATATATATAGAGAGACACACATACATATATATATATAAACTCATATATATATATATATATATATATATATATATATATATATATATATATATATATATATATATATATATATATATATATATAAACTCAAACCCAACACACACAACACACAACACCAACGCCCGCCCAACGACCCACACACCAATAAATAACTATAAATATATAAAATACAACCCGAGAACTCTAGCACACACTCCCCGAAGCTAACCCAATGTGCGCACAAGCCCGAAACCAAGAAACTAAGTCGAAATGGCCGTTCGGTCATTTCGACGAACACGTGGTGTGCGGTTCGCAAAACCTCGTGAAACGTACATCAAACCTACTCGGAATCGGCCCAAAATTTACCCACGGGTTTTAATCGATGTCTAGATCCTAGAAAAAATACTAACTCATCGATTCTAGATCCGTGACAAAAATGCGCACGCACATAGGACCTACGACGACGAAAACCCCCAAATCGTCCGAAACGCCCATTTCTCCGCGACACGACTTCACGTGTCCGAACGGAGACACGTACTAACCCTCAAGACACCCGACAACGTCTACCTAGGTCCGTCTAACCTAGGGCATCACCCAAAATTGGGCCAATCTCGAATTTCATCCAAAATTGACACAAAACCTAATATCAAAGTCTCCAAACACAACCAAACTTATTCTAACTTCCTCCCACGGGTAGCCTTAGGGTCTAGGAAGGTTCTAAATCACTAATTACACTATATAAGAGCAATCACTAAGAGAAAAGTTAGGGTTTACCTCTTGGGAGTTGGAATCCCAAGGCCAAAGTCTCCAAAACTCTTGAAATCACCTCCCTCAAGCTTCCAAGCCTCCAACCCAAGCCTCTAAACTAAGTCTAGGCTCTACACACCTAGGTTAGGGAAAATCAAATGATTAGGGTTTACACAAATAGAAGAAATGGAAGAAGGAAGAAAAAAAATGAGAATACTTACTTGGAATGAAAGTAGGAAGAAGAAAAGAAGAAGAAAGAGTGGAGAATGGAGAAGAAGAAGTGAAGGGAATGAAGAAATGAAGAGGGGGGGGGGGGTCGGTCATGGTCTGGGAAGAGGGGGGCCCGGCCAAGTGTTTAGAAGTAGGTTTCCTTAGCATAATGACTAAGCTGCCCTCCAAAATAGTCATCCAACAAAGGGGTTTAGGTTTAGGGTTCACTAAACACACTCTAACTCATCCAAAGCTCCCCAACTAACTAAAATAAAATATAATAATAATTCTAAACCCAAAAATAGGTCTCCCAAGGGTGTTAGTTGGGTCGAACATGGGTCCACTAGGGTCTGACATGGGTCCA
This sequence comes from Iris macrosiphon, assembly GCA_036927795.1. NCBI lineage: Eukaryota > Viridiplantae > Streptophyta > Magnoliopsida > Asparagales > Iridaceae > Iris > Iris macrosiphon. Next base: position 207,788,876 of record JAYESA010000008.1, read on the forward strand.
GACTACCCAAAACCCTAAAACAATCAAATAAAAATAGTACAACCACTAATTAAATATAAATATAATTAATTATAATCAATACACAATTTACCAAATAAAAAAAAATCTATTTTCTAGAATTGGGTAGTGACAATTAAGCTTATCCTTATTCTTAGAATGCGACGTCAAATTAGGACTCCATTTGGTAACTGCGTCCACATCTTTAGTGCAACCTTCTTAACTAAAATCTTTTCTACTATATTTATTTTTAATTTCGAGGACAAAATTTTTATAAGTTGGGTAGATTGTAAGCACCTTGATTTTTAGAATTTAATATTTTTGTATTCTGAAATTTTTATGATTTAGGAAATTTTTCATTTTATTTTTAGCTAGTTATAATATATAATATAATTAAATTTATAATTATGTATAATTAATTAAGTATTAATATTATAATTTTTTTTTTGGGTGCACAACTATTAATAGTGTATTATATAATTTTTTTTAGAATTTATTGAGGTCCAAAACTATTTTTAATGCCCATAACAAATATATATATATATAGAAGAGAGAGATTAAATAAAAGAAAATAAAACCTAAACCAAAACTTAAACCCATAACCCAAACCCATAACCCAAAACCCAATAACCCATTAAACTAAAACCTAAATCTACCCAGACCCCTTCCCACGCACATGAAACCTCCCCCCTTACTTAACATACAACCATCCTAAACCATAACCCTAATCCTCTACCATCACCCAGCCTCCACCCCCATCTCTGGCGCTAGCCGCTCGTCGACCGTCGCAGCAGCGCCGGAGAGCCGCCGCAGCAGCCGCGCGGCATCGACAGCAGCAGCGACATCGGCAGCAACAACGCACAGTAGCAGCCGTACGACCCCCTTCGCGCGGAGCTCCCAACCTCCTCGCTGATTCGTTTCGTGCCCAGTCTTCGCTGGTATATTCACAACCTAACCCTCTAGGATTTTCTTCAAGTGAAACGAATTTAGGCACCCCGGTTTGATCGAAAAATCGACCGAAAGTTGGCCGAAAAACTGTTCGAAAACATTTCAAAATTTTAATCCAAGTACCCCTGTTCATGTCCAATTTGCTACCAACTCGTTAATTATTTTAAAATATAATTGAAGGGACTTTTTCACAATATAACCAAGATTTCTACTGTTCTTTTAGTTTTTATTAGTTTGCTGTAATGGTTAAATTATTCTTGTTCCAAAACGACAAAAAAATTATTTTTTAAAATACCCAAATTCTCGCGATACGCGGTACGTCCCGCCAAATGAGACAACTTTGTCGTGTGTGAGTTGCACCGAAAGACGCATAACATAAACGAGGACGTGTGGGCTTTCGCAAAACTTGATTTGGATGTGCGTGCACACCGTAATCAACGTGTATCCGCCGAAAAGCCCCGTAAATGCCTATTCTGACACTCGTTGTAACTTCGTGTGTACTTGTCATTTCGCAACAAAACTTGCACCATCGGATTCGCAGCGTTATGCTGGTCCTGTGACCCAAGTTTGGTTCGATTCTGAGGACGTTGATGATACGTCATTTTGTGGGCCCTACGGTTCCACATGACGGGCAATTTTGTGATCGGCTCATCAGAATCTAGTTCTTAATATTCTGTTGGATTCGTATCATCGTTCTGGACTCGTAGACACTAAGTTTAATGAATTTAGAGAAATTTTTCTTTGACACATTTTACGGTGCGAAGTGGGCCACATGTGGACCCCACTTTGACCCAAAATTATCAATTTTGTCCCTGTGTCCAAATTGGACTTATGGGAAGTCAATCCTAGCTATTTCTAGTATTCTGAGAATAATGGTGATGTTTGTTTCAACATCCAGAAGTGTACGCGCATATTCTACTTTTCCAGGAGTAGTTGACGCCGTACGCGGAGTCGTGCAACGTCACTTAGAGAGTTGATTTCGCGATCCTATATTTTTACGTGCTTGTTTTACCAAGTACGCCATACCCTAGGATACTTGACACTATTTTATGTGACATAATCTTTCTTGAGTTATTCATGGGAATTTTGTAAAGGTTTACAAGATTCGTGACGTGAGACTTGCATATTATATCATATATCATTATGACTCGTTGTACTAGCTAGAGGTCATGATCTTGCGTGTTATGGACATGAGACGTGAGGTTACATTGGGTAGGGAGAGTCTTCATCGTGCTCTGGGCATATTTTACTATTACTATTTATGTGTACTATTAGCATATGGAAGTGTCCATTGGGATGTTTCGTGAGTACATTATATATACATCTTCCTCCTAGTTCCCCCACACGGAGCCTTGAGTGTACTATTAGCATACAAAAGTGTTCATTGGGATCTTTCGTGAGTACCAGCCCTATATATATATATCTTCCTCCTAGTTCCCCCACACGGAGCCTTGAGTGTACTATTAGCATACGAAAGTGTCCATTGGGATCTTTCGTGAGTACCAGCCTGGGGTACGATACCATACTCTCATTTGCATATCACATAGATGGTTACAGTAGTTTACCCTTGAGTATGTGGCATTATACTGTTTTACTTTTTGGCATGCTGTTTCTTATACCTTGTTACGTCCCTCTGAGGACCTGGTCCCCTGCCAGTTTTTGCAGCTTAGACAGTTATGGAGCCTTTGGAGTTGCTGATGGAGTTGCTTGTCTTGCAGGCATTGGTACCAGGTACTTATATCATTTCTACCGGAGTTATGGTTATTTATTTATATTGTTTATTTATCTGCTGATGTAGCCTAATTTTATAGACTCATATTTTTTTCTTGAGTCTATTCGAGTTTATGTGTTACTGGGCGGCCGACTTTAGCACATGTAGCTCATTCTTGTGTATTCTGTTCATTGTGGATTGAGGCATAGATATTTATATTTACTTGATTACTTAGATAGTGACCATTATAATACAACTTATACGTATTCAAGTCGGACCAGAGTCTGGTAGAATGCGTAGTTGGCATGTTACGTATTCCTAGTCCTACGTATTTTGGGACTGGGGCGTGACAGTACGCAAGGATCATTTGTCGCATAAGCGAAGTTCCGGTGAGAGCACTTGTTTGTGTTTCACAAATTTCTTAGAAAGTGCGCCAAGATATGTTAAGTACTCTGGGCGCACTTCTCTACTCCTACATACGTTTTATACTAAGACAATTACTTCAAAAGTACGCTAATCCCACTTGGCACACTTTTGAATGGGTCTACAAGTCATCAAGAATGTACGTCACTGCTGAAAAAGTCAAGTTGGCACACTTTGCAGATATTGCAAAGTTGGCGCACTTTGTGAAATTTCTTTACCGACGTACTTTGTCCCTTCTAGAGAATGGCACACCTTATTATGTGGCGCACTATGTGGCATTCTCCAGAGACGGCACACTTTGTAGCCTTTTGTATTACTTAATGACTAAGCAAAGACTTCTGACCATTTTCGAGAATTGTGTTCTAGACTGTAGAGTCTTCTCGACTGCTGTGCCATATCTTGGAACTTGTGTTTTGTCTTTTAGTAGACCATCATGTGCTTGTTTGTGCGCCAAACCTCACTGCTGGCATACTTGATGAAAGTGCACCAAAGTCGTAGCTTGTGTACTTTCATTTGTGCGCTAATGATAGATTTATGCGCCAAGCTCCTGGCTCGGGTACTTCTATCATTGTGTGCCAAGATCCCAGAAGTGCGCTTTAGTATGATTGTGCACCATCTTTGCTTGGAGCACTTTTGTATCAAAGTGCGCTAGAACTGCCTGAACTAGTGATTTTTTCTGCCAATACCAATTTTGGCCATTTGTGCGTCAATAGTAATTTTTGACCCATTGTGCGCGAATTTTATTTTCTTGCCAAATTTTATGCGTCAACCCTGAATTAATGATTTATGCGCCTGCCTGCATGCCAATATTCTCTTCTGGAGGAGTTTTTAGACTAGCTTGGACACCCAGCTCAAGTTCAATACCGCATATCACCCCCAGACAGATGGGTAGTCAGAGAGAACTATTCATACTCTCGAGGATATGATTCTTACTTATGTTTTGGATTTCATAGGCTCTTGGGAGGATCATCTTCACCTGGTAGAGTTTTCTTACAACAACCACTACCAGAATAAGTCAAATTAGCGACGTCTCAAAACGTCGCTAAATGGACAAAAAATGTCGCTAAATAATTTTAGCGACGTCTGTAGCGATGTTACGTTGAATTTGCCTTTAAGCTAGTCGCTGACCGAAAAAATATCGCAAAACGTCGCTATTCCGATGTTTTTCAGCGACGTAAATGCGTCGTTATATTAGGGACGTGTAGCGATGCAACGTTGCTAAATTAGCGACGTTTAGTTTGTCGCTATATGTCGCTAATTTTTTTCTTTTTAGAGATGTTGTGCGACTCATTTTGCGACGTTATATTGACCTGGCAATACTGCCATGTCAGCAATTTGCGACGGCCAGCGACGTGTTTAGCAACGTGGATAGCGACATTTTTAGCGACGTACTCAGCGATGCATTTAGCGACATATATAAACGTCGCTAAACGTCACAAAATGTCGCTAAAAATGTCGCTAAAGATACAGTTAAAAAAATAAAAAAATAAATATTGAATTATTTCCAAACCATTCTTCCTGCAGTTTATGAATTCTCAATTTGTACAAATAGACCCGGAGCAACCCTCCGTTGAATTTGCTGGGTTCGCCAACTCTCTTCGGTTGAATACTCAACACCGGTAAATTAACATACATTTAATATGAATAATATAGTAAAATTTAAAGAAAACAAAATATTGAGATTACAAGAAATAATGTCTGAAAGCCTCGTCCTAAAGAATACAACAAATAATGTCTGAATGCCTAAAAAATAAAGAATATTCATAAATGACCACATATCATAGGTCTGAAACACAAACAATGAATAAACGGTCCTAACTAGGACTACTGCGGATCTGCAGGAGGATGACCACCGGTGCACATCATGGATAAGAACAGATCATACTGCTCCCGTGAAATCGACACCGATGTCGATGGAGAAGGTAGTGACGTCGGTGGAGTTTGTGTCGATGAAGGCGCACCAGGAGGATGTATCTGCTCCAACTCTACTAGTCGATGGTTGTATGAATCCATGGTAGATAACAGCCTCGTACTACTATGAACCATTGAATCCGGTATCATCGTCAACCTCTCGCCCATGGACAGCTGTGATGCCTGCAGCTCCATCACGCTTCGCTCTGTCGATGCTCTAAGATCAGCTGTCATATCCCGGAGCTCCATGATGCTGCGCTCGAGTATATCAAACGTGCGATGAGCTTCGTATCACCCGCCTGCGGCTGGGACAGGGGCTGCTCCTCCATCCTTCGCATTAACTCATCACGGAGAGACGCAATCTGACGGTCAACGGTCTCCTGGACTCGGGCCGACGACTGCGAGGGCTGTAGGGAATGCGCATTTGTCGGGGAGGCCTTAGATGACTGCGTCGCAACCAGGGCGCCATAGGATCCCATACCGTAGTACGTACCCCTCTTGAGACCACCAGCGGCGGTCACCCACAGCTCGTCCGCCGACGGACTGGAGAGGGCTGCGAGAAAGTACCAGCCTCTCCCGATATAGGTGCACTAGCAGTCGCCCGCTCACGCAGCCTAAGATACTCGGCCTAGAAAATTTTAGATACTCGATAATTGCCTAAGTTATATTAAAATTAACACAAAGTAAAGTAATACTTACATAGTTCTACGAGGTCCTCTCATCAATGAGATTCTCGCCCTTTCGATGGGTGGCCTGGAAGACGTTCACCATGTTTGCATTCTCACCCCTCTGTACCTGTTAAAAATATATTATTTAGTACTAAAATTAAATATTTTATCCTACTACCATTTTATCGTACTTGCACTAAAATAATATATCTGAAATAAAAAATATACCAAAAGACGGAAATGTTTCGTCATCGGAATCGAGCCACCACACCACTTTGATGCCTTCTACCTAGCCGCCTTGGCCTTTTCAGATCTTTCCTTGTACCTCGGATCGTCGAATCTAGCCCTCATCGCAGTCCACTACTCAGGCGTGATCCAACCTTAGATTAATTTTTTGACGCGATCATGAGCCTTCTGGTCATCCAGAGCATCACGGATCAGCTTGGCGGCAACGACAGGAAATATCTGCTCGATCAACTCGGCTCGGTACGGAGGATAGAAATACGTTTGCTACAATAAGTAATTTAGTAAGTTATATAATATGCATAAATTAGATGATTGATATAATATACTTTTACCTTGAAGTGTACAAACCAGAATGCCTTTCTCTCCTCCGGAGCTTCAGAGTAGTTGATCCAAGGGCCACCATAGTTATTCCTCAGAAAGAGGCACAGGCCTCTCTGTACCGACGAGGGACGATATCTATACAGAGATAATTATGTTTATCGAAAAAGTCAATATATGATTAATAAAGAAATACACGATATATATGATGCTAAACAATCTAATTGACTTACTTTGTACCGTCGGCCCAAATCTCTGTCCTCGTCTCCTCCGGAGGTGCGCATGGAGGATCTAGCTGATGCTGGGACGACGTCAGCTCGACCTCCTCCATATGCTCATCTGTCTCCATGGTTTCGTCAGCAGGAGGAACGCTAGACGAGGGAGTACTATCAGGCCTAGAACTACTCGTCCCAGGAGTGATGCCACGTAATGTCGTCGCAGTCGGGGATGTGACTGGTCGATATACTGGAGTACTAGGCAACGAGGATTCAGAACCAACAGTAGGCAGTACCGAAGGAGCACTTCGTCTACCTCAGAACCTGCCGAACCCTCCGCTTCGTCCTGTCATACCTGATAACAAAATATGATGGAAAAAAATACACAAATATATAGTACATTCTACAGTTAAAATGTTATGCATATCTCACTGCATTCATAGAATTGCACAGTAAATAACTAGTGGTGTCACAAGTCTAAATGGATAGTACATTCTACATCAAAATATAATACATATCTTCGTCAAAATAGTATATTCTACAGTCAAAATATAGTACATTCTACAGGCAAAATATTTTATTTTCAATCATCTTCAGAAAATTCATCTTGTTTGCCTTCCTCGTCCTCCTCTTCCTCTTCCTCCTCATATTCACTTTCATCTACTTCGTCTTCGTCGTCCTCTTCGAATAATTCTACATCTTCTACATTATTAGTCATGTAATGAGTAACTTTCGTTGAGTCCACATCTATAATATTTGTTACAAGAGGTAGCTCGTCCTCCTGATAAGCTATTTCATCAACGTCAAAGGTATTTCTAGCTTTAGTCTTGCATAATGCCCACCAATCCGACCTCGCTGTCCCTCGTCTAGGATAAGTTGTGAAGTACACGAGCTGAGCCTGACTTAATAGGACAAATGGTTCGTAGCCTTGATATCTACGCTTGTAGTTTATATCCACAAGACCATGCTTGTCAATTTTTCAACCTTGATCTTGAATCAGATCGAACCATTCACACTTGAATAGCACGATCTTAGCAGGTTCCGTGCCATATATATATGTCAACTCTACAATCTCTCGTAAGATGTCAAAGAAATCATTGTCTGGATCGACGTCTTTGTAGTTCGAAGATTTGATACACAAACAACTATTTTTCGTGGAATCAAGATCCAGAAAGTTGTCTCTGATCGGAGCATTTGTTAACTTGAACCTAAACCTATTCACACAAAAATTAGGATATATTTTGACGGCAGTAATTGGTGTCACGCCCCAGTCCCAAAAGTACGTAGACTAGGACACGTAAGCATGCCAGCCGTATGGATATGGCAACTCCAATATATGGAAACCAAAATCCACACGTACGCTGTAATATGAATATCAATCCATAAGTGGTATAAACATATGTCGCAAGTCACAGGGTATAATCTAAATCTCATCCACATAAATCAATACAAATGAATAACTAGTATCTATGAAACTAGATCTCAATATAAGTATCTAAGGATGATAGTTGGATGGAAACAAATCCACTACCAACTCGAAGGTAAAGGTGCAACACAATAAACATATATAAGAATACCAGCTAACGACCACGGGCTCGAAGAGAAGACATCAACAAAACATATATAACCATCCAAATCTGCGCTCCTACAAATACTCAAGAACAGATACACCTGGCAGGGGACCAGGTCCTCAGAGGGACGTAACAAGATACAGAACAACAAGTCAATTTGAATACAGTAAACATGCATATTATTTAAAAATAAATAAGTACGTTGTACAAGACAATCTATATGAATACAAATGAGGACAACTTTTTGACGTATGGGCAAGGGTAGGCTACTCGATCTACCTCACAACTCACACACTCGTCAGTGGATATCAGAAATCGATATACCGCGGGGGTAGCGACCAACGAGACTCCAGAAATCGATATACTGCGGGGGTAGCGACCAGCGCGACACACGCCTGTAGTGCGAGCTATATACTATGATTTACCAAAGTGGTTAAAAGCCCATACGCCTAATGATTGTCCTCTCATGATACTAGGTGTCAAGTGTGTGTCAACATATCTAATATATAGTAATGACTGAAAGGAACTACACATGCAATGAATATAACTGAACGAAACTACACAGGCAATGAATAAACAGAAATATAAATAGCATGCAAAGTACTGTAAATAATTTGGCAAGGTATCTTGACTGGTCTGAAAAGGATGAAGTCCCAACTCAAGGCATCGTCCGATCTACCCGTCACATAAATTAAATAAGTTAGGTTACAAAAGTGGGTGAATAGGTTCCTCCATTTTAATCTATTTTAATTCTGAATAAAATAACCTAAAATATTATTTTTAATCTTATTATAATCTGATTTTATTGTTAAGCTCTAATTTTGGTCAAAAGAAAGTCAACTTTAAGGATTTGTGATCCGTGGCACGCAAATCGAGGCAATCCGTTGACCAAAAAGTCAACCGACTCAAATCCTAGATTTGTGTTTGGAATTCTATATATTTTAATTCTACATGAACACTGGAATAGACGGTTTCATAAAATCACAAGTCACTAAAGAGTTATGGCCACAAGGGCGCACAGATGACAGTTTTCGGTGGTTTCCTATCTACGTCTATGTTGCACAAATTTTACAGTAGAATAAACTTATATTTTAAATTCTATAAAAATACTTTTCTGGATGTTCATCATGTCAGCTTTTCGAAACTTCAAACGGTTTGTAATTCTGAGTTCGGGATCTCCCGAAATCTCAAAAATACCAAAACGCGTCTGATTTCGGACAACTGACACTTTTAGAATTTTCTGGAAAAATAGGTTCTGAAATTATTAAAATAATTTATATATTCATAAAACTAACCTTGATATTGTTCTAATAAAAAAAATTAGAGCGCGTTTGGAGTCCGGAGCTAGGAGATATTGTCTTTTTAAGTCGTCATAACATACTAGAAAATGAGGCTAAATTTATGACAAATTTGACTCTTTTTGGACAAAAAAGAGGTAAATTTGGGGAAAAAAAATGAAGGATGAGGTATTTATAATGGTGGAGACTACTTAATTTAATACGAGTAGGATTGGCTAATTTGGATATGATTAGGATCAGTTTAAATAAGGATAGGATATACATGAAGTTATTTTCCTAGTAGGCTCAGGATTTGAATTAATTTAAAATATAGTTTAAATTTATCTTAATAATTTATAATATTAAATAGAATTAAAGATAATACAAATAATTTATATATAATCTTATTAATATCTATTAACACTAAATTAGCATCTATCTAATATTAAGACTATATATATCCAAATAAATCCTAAATAATTTTAAAAATCTAAATAAATTTCTTAAAATTCTAAATAAATTATAGAAAAATATAATTAAATATTTTAACCTAAAATAAATATTTGGTAGGAACAATATGCAGTATTGTCTCAAAGTAAATCATAGAAGTCCTAAAAATTTACGTCTCCTATGTTTTAATTACCTAAAAAATTCTAGAAAAATCTTCAAAAATCTAAAATAACCTAAAAATGATTCTAAATAAATATTTATATAAGTAAATATATCAAGAAATTTATTTTCTAATTAACTAAGAGAATACTCTAAAGAAATTTAATATCTAAATATAATAATATAAAATATACACAAAATATCTATTTTGGGTGAGGGGGTTTACAATTGGTCCCTTGGCCAGAGTTCTAATAGATTCAATATCGAGTGTTATTAGACGATCGACCTAAATACCAAAGTAGCGATAGTAAGTTATTTATTGTGCAAGTGCATACAGAAAAAGTAATTACCAAGCTCCTTACATATGCTCTCAACCAAGAAGGAAAATGGTATCTCATTTCTTGTTCTACTTCTTCGTCTGTTATATAGGGTCTAACCGACCTCAGCTCATCATTATATGTGCTGAAAAACAACGAAATAATCGCTGATTAGTAGCATAATAGTAGCTTATACTATTACATTGAGATGACGTAAATGTGGATGTATTAATTACTGACCCCTCTAGCTTCTCCACTTCATCCTCGTCACAATTGAGTAATATATACAAATGAGCATCCCTTAGCTCGTCGTCATTCAAATATCTCTTCTTTATTTTCCCCGAAGGCTTTTCGGACGCATTGAATACTTTATTGCATTATTAGATTCCTGATATCCGTCGTCGTTTCTCGGAGCTCTCGTTCTATTAGTAGCAACAAAAGGTTTGAAATACGTCGAGCAAAAGTTTTTAATCTCCTCGAGAACATAAGCTTCACAAGTAGAGCCCTCAACCCGTGCCTTATTTTTTACCTTTCTCTTTAGGTGATTCAGATGCCGCTCGAAGGGGTACATCCACCGATAACCGACAGGACCACCAACACGTGCCTCATAGGAAAGATGAATTGGCAAATGCTCCATAGAGTCGAAGAATCCAGGAAGAAACACCTTCTCGAGCTTGCACAATGTTAACACAATATCCTTCTCTTGCTTTTCTAGACGATCGACGATCAACTTAGTATAACAAAGATCTCTGAAGAATATGCTTAGCTCTGTCAATGGATCCCAAATGACCTGCAGTAAGAATTCCCGAAATGCAATCGAAATTAACCACTTAATGAATACGTGACAATCGTGGCTCTTCATACCCGCCAGTTTGTTCTCCTTGAGGTCGACGTATCTTCTCAAGTTCGACACGTACCCGTCTGGATTTTTTAGACCCTGAATCCACCTACAAAGTCTCCCTTTATCCTCCTTCTCCAGTGAAAAAACTGACTTAGGCTGCTTTAACTTTCTATTTCTTTCCTCTATCAAATGCAACGCAGGACGTCTACATATTTTTTCAAAGTCCAACCTGGCCTTCAGATTGTCTTTCGTCTTCCCCTTTACCTCCATTACAGTATTAATTATGTTATCAAACACATTTTTCTCGATATGCATGACATTAAGGTTATGTCTGATCAGATTGGTGCTCCAATATGGCAAATCCCAGAATATTTTCCTCTTCGTCCAGTTATAGGTGTGACCAAATCCGTCACACTTGTACCCCTTAGCAGGCTCTTCGATAACAATTGATAAATCTTTCACCTCTTCCTATATCGTGTATCCGGGCCACCTTAGTGGTGGATTGGCCTTCTCAACAACGCCCGTACGAAAAGCATTCATGTTCCTCCTGTATGGATGATCCTTCGTCAAAAATTATCGATGACAATCGAAGAAGCACGGTTTGCTTCCGTGTTTCAAACGGAAAGTCTTAGTACGGTCCATGCAATAGAGACATGAGAGACGACCATGAGTGCTCCATCCCAATAATATTCCATAGGCTGGAAAGTCGTTGATGGTCCACATAAGTGCTACCCTTATCTAAAAATTTTGATTTTTGGAAACATCGTACGTATTGGCACCTACTTCCCACAGCTGATTCAACTCATCTATCAAAGGCTGTAAATATACATCGATGTTCCTCTTCGGATTGTTCGGACCTGGGATAATAACAGTTAGGAACATATACGGAGTCTTCATGCACATCCAAGGCGGTAGATTATACGGAGTGACGATCATAGGCCAGCACGAATATTGGGTAAAATCGTCGAAGGAGAGCCCCAATCTGACATTAGGCGGATCCGAAACAAAATATGGATACTTTCGATCAAAGTGCTTCCATGTTACTCCATCAGATGGATGATCCAATACTCATTCGATCTGTTTTTGCCTGTGCCAACTCATGTTTTTTGTAGTCTCCTTCACCATAAACAACCTCTGCAACCGCGGTGTCAAAGGAAAGTAGTGCATCGAATCGGTAGGCTTCTTTGCACCGACATACTTTTCTCTTCCAGTAGCCTTATAGCGATCAGCACCACAAAATCTGTATGCATCTTCATCATTGTCGTCTTTGTAGTATAACATGCACCCGTTGCGACATGCATCGATTTTCTCGTATCCCATCCAGAGCGATCTCACCATCCTCTTAGATCGGTAGAAGTCTTTAGGCAACTTTGCATCCTCTGGTAAGATCTCTTTAATCAAATCCATCAGTCGGTTATAACATTCTCGCGACATGTTAAAATCGGACTTGATGCTCAATAATCTTGGTAAATGATCTTCACAACCAGGATATAATGGAGTCATTGCATTCTCCAGCAACTCCATGAACTTTGTAGCATCGGTATTCTATGCCTCCTCAGCTGCATCATGATTGTCCGGATCGAAACTAGACCCCGCCGCATCAAAAACCATGTTCACCCACCCGTCATCGTAAGCAGCGTGGTCGTGGACATCCATATACGGCTCCACATAAGGCTTCGACTCCGATGCTAAATATACAAGTTCTTCGTGCGTGGTCCACTGATAGTAATTCAGTGTGAAACCCTTCGAGTACAAATAATATATGACTTCCACTTCTGGATGATATTTCAAGTTGTGATATCTCACACACGGACACTTAATTTTGGTACCGTCCATGTACTGAGGGAAAGCCTTGGCGAACTGCAGGAACTGTTGTACACCCTCAATAAATTTATCCTGTACACCGTACATGTCATCAGGATGACGGTTGTACATCTACGAACGATGACACAGATAGTAATTTATATCCATTTCTAGATACTTCTGCAAAAATGAATATACATCGTTCAAGTATATACTCATCGTTAAATACATTACATGCACTGATACTCCTAGTCCCTAGCATATATACTCATCGTTAAATACAGTGTAATTCTCTAGAGGAAGGTAAGAACTGCTCTAACTTGATACACAATGCCCTCTATGACAGTCTGTGTCCTATAAATCAAATTACTACGAAGACTTAAGTCATTTTTGTTGTCAAATTTTACACCCTTTGTGACAGTCTGTGTCGTATCTGTGTCTGTATGTGCATATCGTATCTGTGTCAGTGTCATGTGCATCTGTGTGTGTATGAGAGAGAGAGAGAGAGATATCGAACTAATATTACTACCTTAACTAACACAAGACTCTAGACATTACCTTAACGAGACACTTAAAAGTCATGACTAGACTAATACACCAAGGCCTCTCTTGACTTACTGTTACCTGGATTTAATTTTCCCTCCTGCTGTACTTACTGCTACTTAATCATATGCAGCAGCTGCTGCTACCTAATGCATCAATATTGGCCTACAGGTACTCACTCCTTGCTATCACTGTGTTGCTGTTGTAGATCTCCTACCTGCACCCAATCTTGCAGTGCACCATTGTGTGCACTGCCTCACTTGAATGCCGGAGCTCCCTCACACTTCCCAACTGAAAGTATTTCCCCACTGAACACACTTTCCCTCCTTGATTACACTCAAGTGTTTTCTTGCCCCACACCTGTCTCTGATATAGAGTATCAATTTTTCTAGGCAACTCTTGTTGCTACTGCACAACATAGGCACTGTACTCACTTGCCACTTGCCACCTGGTACTGCTGTTCTTGAGTGTGTATCAACTGATACCACTCCTCATCATAACAGACCCCCTACCAAGTCTGATACTCTGTATTAGTTCTTTACTGATACATCTAGCTTACAACATAACTCTATCAGTTGGACAAGTGACACTCTCCCAGTTCTCCATACTGCTGCTACTGTAGTTGCTTACCTGCTTGAGTCCCCTCTCTCACCTTCAACCACTGCTATTACCTTAACCAACACTGTTCACTATGAACTACTATCCAACCCGACATTTCCTCATGTACCTTATTGCTCACATACTTCCTTTCTTGCAATAATTTAACACAACAAACACACACCCACACTCACCACATGGACTAAACTTACATTCCCATGGCTAATTACCAACACACAACACTAACTTATGATAGGGGTGCACAAGTATATGCACCTACTTCCTTACTTATATCACTGCATATATATAACCTCATCAGTGCACACATTTTATACTGGCAGTTAAACATCTGTTGCTGTTGCATTTGTTGCAACTGCCACTAAGGACAGGGCACCCCCAACCTTGCAACTACTGCTGCTATCTAGTTTCCCCCACATACTCCAAACTGGCCTGCTATCACACTATTTAACTCATGTGCACTGCCAACTCTCCATCATCTGTTCATACTCCTTACCACGACCACTAGAACACATCACACTCGATTTTATAACACAGTCCAATCACCACTTTACTACAATGCTCATGCACTTGTCTGGTACTCCTATATCCCACATTCACACACACACATCAAATGTACCTATGTATACACATGTACAACTGAGCAAATTTCCTTCGTCAATATAGGTATCTCACACACACACACACAATACCAAAGTCAATATATCAAACACCTTTAGTGCCATACTACACACACAGGTACTAAAACCTGTGTATAACATCTCTCCTTCAACAATTCTCATTGCAGTCACTCCTACACCCACACACATACCACACACATAAATAAGACAGACACATCAACTATATAAATATATTTATATAATAGAAATGGAGAATCATTGAAGAATATTTTTGTGTGTATGAAATTTCTATGTAGAAACTCTGCCAACTATATAAATTTTGGGTTAGGGTTAGTGTCATGCCGTGTCTGTCACATGTGTATGTCAGTGTCTGTCACGTGTGTGTGTGTCATGTCAGTGTCATTGTCATGCCGTGTCCTTTGAGAGAGAGAGAGAGAGTTAGGGTTTACCTGGAGGAGGAGGAGGGGGAGGAGGGGGACGCCGGAGTAGGCCGCTGTGGAGGATGCCGGAGTTTGTAGTTCGCCGGAGAGGGGGGGAGAGAGGGGGGTTTGAAAAATTGGGAAAATATTTCGACAGAAGGGGGGAATCGAAACCTATATTAAAATTTAAATACGTTTAGCAACGTCAACTTATGACGTCACTAATAAAAATATTTTGTGACGTTATAGACGTCACTAACAACGTCGCTAAATATCTAAAAGACTAACATTGCTAAATACGTCGCTAAACGTCGCTAAATCGTAAAACTCAACGACATTTAGCGACCTTAAATAAGCTTATAGCGACTATTCTTTTAAAAAACTGAATTACAGTCGCTAAACGTTGTTATATGTCGCCAAACAATGACTTATAGCGACGTTCGTCTTTGGAGTCGCTGAAATCTTTAATATTAGCGACATTTTACTTTAACGTCGCTAAAAATATTGCTATTTTATCCTATTTTGATAGTAAACATTTACCAGACCAGTATCGAGATATCACCATTCGAGGCTTTATATGGACGGAGGTGTCACACTCCTTTATCTTGGGATGATGTTGGTGAGAGAGCCTTGTTGGGACCAGAGATGATTGTGGATGCAGCGGAGAAGGTGAAGCTCATTAGAGATATACTTCGTATGGCATAGGACAAACAACGACATTGGGTCGATAGCCGCCGGAGACCCTTGGAGTTTGAGGTATCGATTTTGTTGCTTGCTTATGATTATTTTGTTTTAGGTTGAGTGTTAAGGCTGTATTTTGTTCTAGGTTGGCCATCTGGTGTTCTTGCGGGTTTCTTCGACACGGGGCATGATTTGCCTTGGTGGAGACGGGAAGCTTAGTCCACGGTACATCGGACCCTTCACTATTCTTGAGAGGGTCGGTGCAATGACGTACAGACTAGACTTGCCGCCTGTACTAGAGAGAGTGCATGATGTGTTCCATGTGTCACAACTGAGATGATCCGTGGCAGATTCCAGTCATGTATTGGATCACTCGAAGATTGAGCTGGGTCCGACGCTCAGCTACCCAGAGCAGTCAGTGGAGATTCTGGATCGCAGAGAGAAGGTGTTGCGGAACCAGATGATTCCCTTGGTACACGTCGCATGGAGGCATCACTCTCCGGGAGAGTCTACCTGAGAGAGGGAAGCCGAGATGTGCGAGCGATACCCTTATCTGTTTGAGCCGTGAGGTATCGTTATTTCTTGCTTGTTGTGATTGCTTGTTGTAGTGTTAGTTCTTTCCTTAAATTTTGAGAACAAAATTTTTTTGAGGAGGGTAGACTTGTCACTACCACATTTCTAGATGAGGATATTTTTATCAATTATCATATTTCATATTTAGTGATTAATTATTTATATAGTGTGCTACTAATTATTTATATTGTGTTGTGCTATTTATTTATTAGTTAGTGGGCTAGCCTAATTATTTGGACTTGTCATTAATGGACCCAATTAGATTGTCATGATACATTGAGCCCAATATTGGGTTAGGCCATTAGACCCATTCCTTTAATTAATTAATTAATTAAAGAGATTAGATTAATTTTTATTAGATTAGAAACTTCCTAATATAGCCCTCCTAATTATTTTCTCATAACTAACCAATAGGGGTGTATTAGACATTATGAATTACTTGGAGGAGGGGCAAGAGGGGGCCAGTCATATGATGAGCCTCTCTCTCTCTCTCTCTCTCTCTCTCTCTCTCTCTCTCTCTCTCTCTCTCTCTCTCCTCTCATTAATTCATTTCAATTTTGGATCCCTAATTGTGTTTTTCCCCAAATTACTTTATCCCTCTACTAGATTCACCCAATTCACTATATTTTCCTTTTATTTACATACCTAAGGAGCATTGGAGATTGGATTGCAAGGAGCACTTGGAGAATGAGCCATTTGAAAGGAGCTTGTGTCCTAATTGTGTCCATTTTAATTTTGTATTGTGAATCCATCTCACAATAGGTAAATTCTGAAATTATCTCCTTAATTAGACTTTGATTCATGTATTTGACCATTAGAAAACCTCTCTTGGCTTAGGACTATCCATAGGAACAAGAACTAGGTTCATATGACTTGTATTATGATTTCTACATAGGTTTTTGTACCCAATTTGGAGGAATTTTAAGATTGATGCATCAAGTGTGTGTCATGAGACTAATTAGATCTTATTAGACTTCGATTGATGATATGGGACTAGGTACGTGTCCACAATTGGATACGTTTAGGCCGTGTCATAATATTTTTGATTTGGAGGTTTTCTCTTCGACACGAGGGTCTACACATGTCATATTTTGCCATGAGCACATAAATGGGCAACTAGCACTATGTATTTCTTCTAATTATAATTTTGGACTTGTCTACATCATTTGTGGAGAGTTGGGTGAGGTTGGATTAAGTATCAAGAACGTATCACAAGCGTATCATAGATCTAGTATGATACGTGTGTGATGCACTCCTTGTGTTTGTTGTATTGTCTTTGGATGTGTATTAGATTCATGTGATACTAGATAGTGCATTATATATATATATATATATATATATATATATATATATATATATATATATATATATATATTGTCACGCCCCAGTCCCAAAAATATACGAAACTAGGCCACGTGGCATTGGCCAGCTGACACGTCACTAAGGGATTACCCAATTTAATGGACCCAAAGTGATGTGCTACGCTGTCCTAAAATACTACAAGTCTAAATACAGGTAACTCTATCTCATCCACAGGAATATCATGAAATATGGAAAATAATGCTGAATATATAGATGCTGAGTCTGAAATGTTATACACAAATCAGATAAATTCAGGTGGGAACAAACCCACTACAAAAAGATAAGCAGAAAGTGAAATAAGATAAACTAGCGCTTCGTCCTCAAAATATATAGCTCCAACTCCAGATGTACTCAGACAGACTCTGATGGCATCTCCTCTAACTCCTTCTCAGGGCATATCCAGTCTCCTGTCCAGGTCCAAGTACTGTGGGATAGAGTGTCTCATCTAAACCTGGCAGGGAACCAGGTCCTCAGTGGGACGTAACAAGATACAGAAAAATAACATGCCATGTATGTAAATACTGAATAAATAAATACAGGGTGCTAACCATCTAAGTGAATGCAATTTGAGACAACCTAGTACGTATGGGAAAGTGTGGCTAGACATATGCTGACGTAATTTACCAATCCGTAGTGACTGGCTAGTATATGCCACATATGCCCCCGTTCAAGGGAACTCTGTAATCGACCATCTCCAAGGAGCATGGTGCGAAGGTATATAAACATTTAAGGAGGGGGTGTCCCATACGTCTACCAGTTATCTTTCCCAACCCAATGTAACTAAATGTTAGGTCCTACTTTTGTTTATTCTAATCCGTGATACGGGTCACACGTATTGGTAGCTAATCAAATACGCAGCTCGCATCCCAATATGTATTGCAACCATGTTGCGTGTTCCCGTGATAGGGTCTAGGAGAATATCAGGATATCCTCAGTGTTGATGGGTCTGTAAAACTAAGTTAATTATACTAATTGTCAACATGTCAGTTGACTGTACCTGAGGCAGTCTAAGGTACTCATAGTTATATGAAATTCAGAAACAAGAGCATATAACAATATTAGAATTTAAACAATACACTTGGCAAGGTATACTTGCCTACTCCCTGATAGTGTTGGAAACCTGTTCTCAAATTCAAGTTTGAGGGTGCTGGTGACAGGGGGTCACTGGCTGTGCTGGAGTTGGGTTCTGTTAAAACATACAGGTTTGTGATTATCAGGGTATAATATAAAAGTATATACATACTTATGCATAATATATATATAGGATACACACATATATATAGTATATATATATTGATATAATATTTAGTAGTAGTATATATTTAGTATATATATAAAGCAAAGAAAATGCAGGAATGCAAATATATATATATAGCAGGGTATATCCACTGACAAATAATAATATAATATTATCAGGGTGTATCCACTGATATATGATAATATAATATAATCAGGGTATATCCACTGATATATAATAATATAATAAAATGAATTGACATTGCGAGAAATGTAAATGTACATATATAGGTAGGCTGTATTATCCAGCACAGGTAATATAAATATATATATAATATATGTACTGTATATCCAGTACAATATTATATAGTATATATTTATATATAGCTAATATATAAATATATAGATATATATATACATATATATATATATATAACAAATTGAAAGACAGTGCAGAAAATGGAAATATATACATATATATGCTGTATTATCCAGCACAATATTTATATAATATAAATGACATAAATGCATACTATATATATAATAATTATATATATAAAAAGAAATAAAGATGCTTGTATATATATATATATATATATATGTATACTATAAATAATTATAATATAATATATATATACATAATATGTTATATGTAAATATATATATAAATAGATATTATATATATACTTAATATACATATATAAATATATATGTATAAATATACATAGGTATATATATGTATATATATATAAAATATATACATACATATATAATAATAATATATATATAATAATAATAGGCATATACTGTATGAATACTGTATTTATACAGTATATAATAATATATATTATATATTATATATAAACATATATATATATATATAAATATACATATATATATATATATACATATATACATACATGTATAGAATTAAGTGTATTTTTGTATTTTACAAGTATTTTATACCTGACAGGGTGACAGGTGGGATCCACGGCGGGTCGCCGGCGGGAGGTAGGCGGCGGAGTCGACGGCGGCCGGCCGGAACAGTAGCTGCAGCAGCAGCTGCAGTCAGCAACAGCAGCAGCAATATCAGCTTGCAGCAGTGCCAGCGGCGGCTGCGGCGGCGGAGGCGGCGGTGCAGGCGGTCAGGGCGGAGGAGGAGGTCGGGACGAAGAGGTCTGGGGTGGTGGCGGAGGTCGGAGGCTGCCGGAGGGGGAGTTCTAGGCGGTCGGAGTGGCTCGGGTCAGTGGGCAGGGTGAGTCGGTGGAGGTTTGCGGGGGAGCTGCCGGCGGCGGAGGGCGTCGTGGGGCGGTGGGGGCAGGGTGGTTGTGTAGAGGGGGTCACGGCGGAGCGGATGGGGGTGGTGGCGGTGGTCCACGACGGCCAGGGTGGCGGTGGTGGGCGGTCGGAGGTGGGGAGCTGCTGCTGTGGGGAGGAAGAAAGGGTTGCTGCGGGGGCTGCCGGAGGCGGAGGCGGTGGCCGGAGGGGGTGGCAGTCGGCCGAAGGGTAGCTGGGGGAAAGGCGAGGGGGTTGGCGGTGGTCCGGTGGCGGTGGGTGGCCGGAGTTGAGTGGGGGGGTGGTCGGGAATGAGAGGGGACTGGGTAGATATATATAGGGTTAGGGTTTAGGATATTTTGGTAATTAGTTAGAAAGGTTGGGGTATTTTAGTAATTCGATTTCTAGGATATTTAGGATATTTTATCCTGATATTTTTAGGATTTAGGGTGGGTCCCACTTGACACATGTCAGGTGTAGGTCCACCAGCCAATAGGAAAGTACCACCTTGCCTGGAAATTTGCACAAAAAACCCTATAATTTTATAATTTGCAATTAGGTCCTAAAATTGGGAAATTGCACAATTACGCAATTTGTCTGAAAAATACCTGGTTCCTAGAAATACCAAATTGCACAGAAATGAGGGAAAAAGCTGGGGGAGTGCCTAGGCAGGGGTGGGGTGAGTCTGGGCAGGGGCAGGGTCTGGTTCTTTGGGTGATACGGGTCACCGTATTTATTATTTAATAAATACTGCGCACGGAGTTCACTAATTAATTAGAGGCAGTTAGGGTCATAATTTTTCTACGGTATCAATACGATAATTGTAATATAATTAGAGTAGAATATTATCGTATTTTTCTTTGGGCAAAACAGGTGCCTACTGGTCCTCAAATCTCTAGGGTACAGAGAAGGGTAAAGAGCAAAAATTTAAATAGGAAATAAATACGTACGTCTGTAACGATATTTGTGCGACTAAAACGAAACACCAAACAAGGTTTCTAGAAGTTGCACAAAATACAGAAAAAGTAGTCTAACATGTCTAGGGCAGGTATGTGAACTTTGTTTAGGGTTAACAGCTAGTGTAATGCCCTAATTAATTGTGAAATGAACAGGTGCACAATCAATAGAATATTTAATAAATAAATTTTTAAAAAGTTGCAATAATTCTAATTAGTCTAAACTAATCCTAAATTACTGAAATCTGGTCGAGGGAGTTTATATATATATATATATATATATATATATATATATATATATATATATATATATATATATATATATATTCATCTTCATGTATATTGTGATAGATATATTAGTGTTTATATATATGTGTGTGTGTGTGTGTGTGTGTGTGTGTGTGTGTGTGTGTGTGTGTGTGTCATTTAGTTCAGTCATTAGCCAGAGGAGAGTATTGTCTTGTGTATGAGTGCTTGTGTTTCAGTCATTATATTAGAAGGGGGTTCTGTTTCCTGTGAAGCTATGAGCTTGGCCACAACAATGTGGGGGGAGTCTTTGAGCAGTGTGCACCATGAGTATTAGGGGGGAACAGTTGGGAATCAGAGCAAACACAACAACAAGGTGTAGGCAGGAGCAATGTGGGGGTTGTTTAGTGGTCTATCCAGATTGGGGGTGGTCTGTGTCAGTTGCAGAGGGAACATGTTGGAGCAGTCGAGCAAGTCCAAGTGCTGCAAGTAATAAGGAGATTTTAGGCAGCATCAGGTAGGGGAAATTAGTGTTGGAGAATATTGATATCAGTTAGTGTGGAGTAGATATAAGTTAGTAATAAAGTTAGTTAATGTTATAAGTTAAGTTGGTATATGTTAGTTGTGATATCAGTTGATTGGGTTATATATAAATATGAGAGTGTCAGTTGTTAATTAAGGTTAGTGGTTATTATTACATATAAGTGTCAGTTAGTTGATATATTAGTTAAGTTAGTATGGTATATCTTTTGGTAGCAGTAAAGTAGCAAGTTCAGTTGTGCATGTTAATTATGTATGTTTAGTGGTTAGATAACAGTTAGTATACGTTATCAATATGTTATTAGATATTAAGTTAGTAAATGGTTAGTTAAGTTAGTTAAGAAATTAGTAATGCATGTTAAAGTATCGGTTAGTAATAGGACTGATACTAGCTACTAGTATTACCTTGAGATAAGCCAAGGTAATCAATCCTAAATTATATTAGCTAATGGATAACTAAATGTATATATATATGTACTATCTATTGATACTTAGTAGTTATGATACTCTAGTATCATGTAATAGCTAGTATAGCCTAGATAAGCAGTACATGGGCCCAACAATCTAGAGATAGCTAGTTTGACTAGTATGACCTGGAAATTAGTGTTGTGCACGGATCGGGGAGGACCCAAATTTTATGGACCCAGACCGGAACCGTTAGTTGGTGGGGCGGGACGGGCAGGGCCAAAAAATATTAGAACCGGACCAGACTTGACCCATTCAAAATGGGTCCAAACCGGGTCGACCCGCGGGTCCAAACGGGTCAAAAACCAATATCCAGGAGGAGAGATGAAGAAGCTAAATATGGCGGTGGCGGTGGCGGTGGCGGTGGCGGAGGAGCTTTGGGAGCTCTGGTCCATGGCTTCCCCCATTACCGCGCGCCATGAACTGCGTGGTGTACCTCCGCACCATGTTGTTCGTCCTATGCCTGTGGCGGCTAGGCCCCCTGGAGCTCGTCGACGGCGTCCTGTCGATCGGGTTCAACATATATACTTATTTTGCCAGCCAATTAAGAAAAAGATTATAATTATTTGCTACAAAGTTCAAAAGTAGTTGATGCTTAGCGATTCACTTAATTACCATGATCGAGGCTGGCCTCCATGCACTATCTAGCCAGGTAGTTGTGCCCATAGGAAAACTTCACACTTGTGCATTCAATCTTTGATCCCACATGTTCAGCTCAGCCCTCTCTCATCCTTCTTTAAAAACCGAGCAAACCCATCTCCTTCTTCTGGATCAACCTCGGCCCCATCCTCAACCCCCTCGGCCAAGACCCCACCATCACCTCCGCCGCCGCCTCCTACTGCCTCTGGTCCCTCCCGGACCTCCTCACCAATGCCTTCCTCCAGGCCCTCCGCGTCTTCCTCTGCTTCCAGGGGGTCACCAAGCCTATGGCCGCCTGCTCTGTCGTCGTCGTCCTCATCAATGTCCCCCTCAGCTTCCTTCTCACCTCCCGCTTCGGCATCCCAGGGGTCGCAGCCACAACCGTCAACACCAACCTCAACATGGTCCTTTTCCTCCTCGCCTACCTTCGTCTCTCCGGCGCCTGCGACCTCACCCGGGCTACTCAAATTCTAAACTAAATTATAAAATTCTAATTATTTTAAAAATAAACGGGCTGGGTCGGGGCCCCGTTTATGTCACACATGTTCCCAGATTTGGTATTTCTTGAATTTGTGATACTTAAATTTTTTCTGTAGATGTATTCATGCTATATTTACTTGTAGGTTTCGGTTAATTATGTTGTATTTATTTAATTGTATTCTTGTTTATTGTGGGAGATGTCCGAGACCAGTAGTGAACATCTTGGCAATTGCCATAGACCCGTGCTAGGACCCGTATATAGGATGGATACCAGACCCGGTTCACTCTTGGAACCACTAAGCCTATTTTGGATGGTTGAGATTGGTTGGAGAGTGTCATGACTTAATCCTAGGGCTAACCTCATTTCTCCACTTGGTATATATATGTGGTTTCTCTCCTCTCTCATTCTTCCTCACTTTTACTTCCTTTCTTCTTTCTTCTTCCTCCTTCCCTCAAGAGTTCCCCTTGGCCGAAGCCCTAGCCCTAGCCCTAGCCTTGGTTCTAGGAAGATGTTTGTTAGTCCACCAAGGCAAGTACATCTTGCTCAAAGTGGTGAAGCCATAGATTTTTGAATTTTCATATATATGTTGTTTTAAAAATATGGTTGGTGGAAAATATTCTCCTTGAGTTGCTGATTATATTTAGTTCTTGGAGTTTTGGATTTTGATATATAGATTTTTATAGATCTAAGTTTCAAGATTTGGATTTTTATGTGTTCTATGAGTTTTTCTTGGTTTTGATCTACTAAAACTTAGTTTTTTCAAAAAACTAGTTGTTTCTTATGTTAGAGCATTTTATTTCGATCATTTTATTTCAGCATTTTGGCTTTTGTTTCACTTGATTTGGACTTAAAATAAAGTTTTTATGAATAAAACAATTTTTGGGTTTTGGAGCTTTTCTGCCATGGCTAAACTTTCTGTCTGGAGAAGACGAAGTTCTCATGCGGCCAGCGCAATATGCGACCGAGACTTCCATACGACATGATCCTTATGTGGCTGGACACTTTGCCGCATAGCCAACCAGCATGCGTCCATCTTGTTGGACGCATGACTGCTAATTTACACAAGTGCCTTTGAACACCTTGTGTATTCACTCGCTGAAAGAATAAGAAATTCGCTTAGTCCAAAAGAAACTCTATGCAACATCGAACTCCATGCGACATCGAACTTATGCGGCAAACAGAGCATGCGGCCACCTTCTCTTGGACGCATGACTCTGAACTTTGGTGCATATTTGGCGCATCTTTGGTGTGTCTTTATATGGTTTTGTCTTTTCTTCCTGACACACTTTATGTCACATCATACTTTATGTCACTTCACTGACACCCATTTAATGCACGTCACTTCGGCACATGTTCCAAGGAGTGGAATTTTTCTTGACGCTATGCGGCACCGACCCCTATGCGTCACCTGTCTCATGCGACAAGCAGTCCATGCGGCCAGCTCGTCCATCCGGCCAGTGCTCATGTGCCTGATCAGTGCATGCAGGCTGACCCATGTAGAAATTCATGCGTGCACTACTCATGCGCACATGTGATCCTATGCGACCCTAGTAATCTATGTACACGTTCCATGATATCTGGAGTTTATTTATTTTATTTGAATGTTTCTTTGTTCTATGTGGTTGGTCTTGACAATTGGTTATTATTGATCCTAAGAAAAAAATAGACTTAGTAACCAGACTGTTCTAGAACTGACTATGTGCATAGTAATATTATATGTTGTAGTAGGCCATGTGGCAACCCAAAGTGAACTCAGACTAGTAGATTAACTTATCCTTTGTTCGTCGGATAAAGTGAGGGGCGTAGTTCTGCTCGGGAGATGATCCGCAATCCCGGTCCTTATTTGGTTTAAGGATTGTGGATTTGCTCCAGAGTGGTTCGCACTTTTTTTCTTACTCACGTTCGACGGCAAAGTCATTGATCGATAGTCGGTGTACTTGAATTGAGGAGATTATATCTTGACCAAGTGTCCCCATGTGATAAGACTCCTATGACCAACTGTAAGTTTGGTAATTCGACCCAATTTTTTTATCCGTGCCGATACGATTACTACGTGCTACGTGTACATATATTATAAATGTGCACTGAGGTACAACATAACTTGCTACATGCCATGAGATTACATATTTTGGGTTGTGCATTGAGAATTTCTCCTACACCATGTGACATATGATATTATTATATTAATTCCCCAGTACGGGCATGGTATGTGGGTTAACTACCAAGGCGTGGCTAAGACTTGATTGATTGTTGCATCATACTAGGGTGAATCTAAATTGAACTGCCAAGTGATAAAGTGGATTAGTATCTAGCGTGGAGCGTACTACGGTATGACATATAAGGGGAGTAACATATGACCACGCCATGTGATTCCAACTAACAGTAGGGTTAACTAGGCAACTAAAACTTGTAGAGCATTGAGAGAGAATGGAATCTCGAGATTGTGCCTAACTAGCCACCTCCAGTCATCTGAATTATGGTGTGCATGCTAGTCCCTATTGATATTGTTTAAATCCTTATTAGTGGATGGCAATATCCAATTATTATATGATACTATGTGTTCTATGTGATCTTAGCACGATGTCCTTACGAGGGACCGGTGCATACTACTATGTGCTATACGACAATTTGTGGCTCGGCTAACCCTGCTAGTACCTGGTTCGATCTGAGGATTCCTATATGCATAATATCTCAGGGATAACCCAGACTCCACGTATCAAGCCGTATGATTGATAGACCGATTAAATGAGTATGTGCTGGTAGTCTAAGGACATGAACTATTGTGGTACGATGGTTCAACCCTTGTCCTTGTTTGGTTGTAGGGTTGCGCCAATGCTGCGGCAAAAAATCCATGTGCGGTGCACTCCGCGTGGCCGAATTTCTTTGCATGACGCAATGCGCGCGGCACTGTTCATCGTCCCTGCCAGACAGGTCCGAGAACAAAATTTTAAATTTTGTTTTGGCCATAAAATCTTCAATTTAACTACAAATTAAGCGATTCAAAAGTCAAAATTATACGAAATTTAATTCCCTATCACATGTAACTACTAGTTTTCGAAAATAACTAGTTTTAGTAGATCAAAACCTAGAAAAACTCAAGAAACCCATGGAAATCCGAACATAGAAATGTAAATATACTCTATTCAAGCCATCAAAACCAAAAATGCTAAGTACTAAGCAAGTAGAGAAGGTTATGGAACACATTATAAACAAATAAAATTCAAGAAACCATAAACGAAAATATGCAAGTTCTTCCTCATTGGCAAGATGTACTTGCCTAGGTTAGTGCCCCAAGCCTAGTCTTCCACTCCATTACTGAGAGGTTCTGAAACCACACTCTAGACCTCAAGGCCAAACTCCAAGCTCCAAGCTTGAGAAACGGAGAAGAAGAATAAAGAGAGAAAGAAAGAGAGTGAGAAAAATGAAAGAGGAGAGAGAGAAGTCATATATATACTGGGGAGGGGGTAGAATGGATGGATATGCATGCTGCAGGGAGCAGATGCGCCGGATGCATGATAGATGCGCAAGGAAATAGATGTGCATGGGGAGCAGATGCGCCGAGGAAAGGGTGCGTATGGGATCTAGTAACGACTTCTCCTATCAAGTCTCAGCTATGCAAGAAATGAGTTCAGTGGTCCAAGAGTGAACCTGATCAGGTATCCATCCTACATATATGTCCTAATACGGGTCTATGACAATTGTCAATGGGTATTCTATTGGTCCAGGGTAGTTTCTCACAACAAAAATAAAAATCCAATCACATAAATACATCAATTATGATAAGCAAAATACCAAATACAGTCCAAGTCTAAATACCAAAAATTAAGAAATACGAATTTCAATAACGAAGGTTACAGGAGGGCTGCAGAGGGGGAAAGGGGGGAGGGTATTTTAATTTATTTTTTGGGTTAATTATGATGACCACCCTATGTTTTATGTTTATTATACTGGTTATCTCTACTTTGTAAACATAAAAGATATGGACTATACTCAATTTTGTTGGATTTGAAATTTTTTGACTACATCAAGTCTGAAAGATTTTGGCTGGATTTTAGTAATTCACAGATCCGTAAATTAGGATTTTAGTTTAAGTACATGGATATCTGTCGATTTTATAATCCTGAAATTTTGACTTACACTTGGATTGAAAGTGATTTCATAATTGTATGCTATGTTGTTGAAATGTTGAGTTGTTAAAGACGTTGTAACGGAAAGAGAGAGAGAGAGAAAGTTGAGAATTGTTCATTAATATTTTGATTGCAATTAGAGTTTGACCTAACCTTGGCTATTTTCTGTTTATTCTGTACTGGACCACTGGTGTTGTTGTTGAAGACGTTGTATCATGTCATGTGTAACTGAAAACAATAAAGAAGTTTGAGGGTTTATTTGATTCTTCCAACCCAGGCAATCCAATTGGAAGTCTTGACGGTGACCTATTTATTATTCATTCATTCATTTGTTTGTTTGTTTGTGTTCTTTAACTGCTTAATTGCTTCTGCTTGTTAAAAGTAGAGACAGCTTATATGAACATCATTAGTAAGACCCATTCTACATTCTAGATTATTCAAAATTTTACATTATTTTTTTTCTACATTAACTTTTGACTACACAATCTTTGGAACTGAAGCTCACTTTATCATTTTCTACTATTCTTTGGAATCGGGACTCACTTTATCACTTTATACAAATCCAGCTCATTCTACATTTACCTTCTTCTTTTTTTTAATTTGGACCCCAAATTGCATTGGAGAGTCACAACTACTAATGATGCTCTAAGAGCATCTCTCTCAATTCATATAACGGTTGTATCATTCATTTATAATAGAAGCTATAAATTTTATTTTAAAACTACGGTAAATTGAAGATAGTTTTGGTAATCCATCATGAAAATCTTTAGAAATTGTAAAAGTCTCATTTGCAATTGCAATTGCAATTTTCTTACCATGGAAGAATTGTAATTGCCAAAATAACTTTTACAATGTCCAATTTTTTTTTAAATGGGCTATAAAAATTACAGAAAATTTACTGTAGCGAAATTAAATTATATTAAATTAATACAAACGAAATAAGTTTACTAAAATTAAAAATAAAGACACAGTCCGCCAACTCAGTTGGCGAAAAACACAACGCAACGAACACGTATACAAAAAAAAAACCAAATGTGGACCCCACTGTCCAAATTCGGCCAATAGTTTTGGCGAAAATTGGGCAGTGGGGCCCGCGGGTTGGGTTGGGGTGGTTTGGTTTGGTTTGTTTTATTAGTTTTTTTTATTAGTTATGTTTTGGTTTTTTTATTTAGTTTTTTTGATTTAGTTTAGTTTTGGAATTTGGTTTAAGAAAATTTACTTTAACGGAATAAAATTAAAATAAATTAATTGTAAAAAAAATTTAGAATTAAAAAAAAAGAAGAAACGGTTTGGTTTTTTTAGAAATTTTTTTTTTTTCCATTGCAATGTTTGATAAGGAAAAAAAACTAAACAAAGAAAAAGAAAAGAAAAAAAATTAGTATTTTTTTTGTGTCTTCTAATTTTTTGTTTATTTTAATGGTTTAGTTTTTTTTTTTTGTATGAAAAAAAAGAAGACTAAGTAAAGAAGAAAAACAAATAATAGGTTGGGGAATGATTTGGTTTTTATTTGGGTTTGAAATTGGGTCTGGGTCTATGGATTGGTGTTGGTTTATGTCCAACGGCTATTTCAAAATCGCTCTTTCAACGACTCTTATTTTTCCAACGTTCATATCCAACGTTCGTCTAACGATCGTTTCGAAGTTACCTATATAAACTTAGTATTTGTTTGATATCAGCATATCAAACATTGCAAACAAAAAAAATATTTCTTTCCATACAAAGTTTCTTTCTTTCCACACAGGAGAAGCTCGGTTCAATATACAATATTTGAAGTCTATTTTCTTGTTGCCATGGATCAAAGTATAACAATACTATGCTCGCTTGGTGGTGTACTAAATGGGTTAGCTTATGAAGGAGGTTTAGTTGAAGTTCTTTTAATTGATCGAAATATTTCGTTTGCTAATTTACGTAATCTAATAATTGAAAATTTTTCTATTGACTATGAATTTTTATTGGTACATATTTATCTATCTAATTGTATAAATTTAGTTAGTGAGAAAGAATAAAAATTTATTCATGGAGTTAATATACAATCACCGTATATTAATATTTTTGTGACTCCACCACCACCACCACCAAGAATTAGTAGTGCTCCTAGTTCTTCTCACCAAGTTATTTCATTTACTGAAGAAGAACATAGAGTAGATGATGGTAATACCGACGATAAAAATAGTGATAATTTAATAAAAAATATAGATGATGTACTTGATGATAATGTTGATAGTTTAAACAATTTATGTCACGACCCGCACCCGATATAGGGACACGAGTACGTGGGTACGTCCAGCCTACGCTGCAACATCGACGGTAGAACGTTGTCTAGGTCACAATACTATCTAATCAATCTCACACGAATATCCAACCCCATAAGGAGACACAGATATTACAATATAATATGAAAATACTCAACCACATAACTAAACCACGATAAGATATCGAAAAAAATAAACGAAATACAACACAAGTCTAAACAAAATAATCTAACTGCAAACAATAACTTCCAAGTCTCAAAGTATGCCGGAAACAAATCCGGTACCAATAATCTGCTAAAAGAAACTAACTGAATAACTAGTGATCCCGGCTAGACCTCCCAGAATCACACCTGAGATACAAGGTCCAAGGCTGCAGCTACTCTCCCTGTGGTCCATAATATGTCGGACACCAGTCCTCTAAGTCGCAGTCTGAAAAAATATATCCAGTCAGGATTAGAGCAAAGTACAACCCGATAACAGTTCCAATTAATTGACAAGGACTATAAAACAATAAATAGATGATGCTATATACTGAGAGAAAATAATAAATATATGCAATGGCAATAGTAAAGAGAACAGGCAATATAGGCAATATGGTATAGTCAGTGCATATATAAAATGAAGAGAAAGAACTATAATATCATATACAGGGTAATATAGTGTATGAGCTGAAATGCAGAACTATAACTATTCTAAGTATTTGAAATAGTAGTTTTGATATGTGATCGGCTTGGGAACATGTACAATAGCTATATGACCTGGCTAATCATACGTGAGGCGTATGATTAACACTAACAATATTTTACACTTGTACGATAGGGTTATGATCAAATATCTCACTAGCAATTTCCTCGCCCCCAACTAGTACAGTGGATCCAACCATGATACGTTACGATACACGATCAATGTCCAATAATACCATGTACAATATCTAATATCAATATCGTGTACAATGTCAATACGATAACCAATGTAACATCTCATGACTGAAGATCCAATCTACATACTAGTCCGTGTACCAAAGTATCAAGAATCAGATGTAATATTTAAGTATTTGAAATATAAAAATTATCAATTAATGGAAATTATCAGAGAATGTACTCGCCTGTGGTCCTGAGCGGGCAATACCAATATCCTGCTCCCGAAGTCTCGCAGAACGATCCAATGGTCCTCTCTATATATACAATATAATATAATAACATCAGCCATTATACTAGTACAACTGCACTTAGAAACTAATGCAAGCAGGGGTGGTACTGGTCAACTAACAGGGTCAAGTGTGCACGTCTAAATGCACATGTGTCATATCCTCGAATACCGTGCACAACAAGATGAACAACTAACATGTGTCCAAATCTCCAAATCTCGTGTAGCACTAACACATGGTCTAGCTAGTAGGTTAGGTACACAAGGCAGTGAGTTACCAAAATACTTTAATATATAAATAGTACCTATACATATTACATAGTATTACCCACTGTTTGTGGTATTAAACGAAAGAGATGAAAGTGTATTTCAATGACGGGGTTTGTGCGAAACCCGCGCCCTTTGGTTTACAAACAAACTTGTACAATTTGATCCTATGCGAGGATGTGGGAGTACAATTTATTTAATCTGGATAAAAATTGCTATAGGTGTCTGATCTGCGGTCGATCTCTTTAAACCTTGGACTACACGATGTTGAAGAAGTGCCGTGGAAGACAGGATGCAGCTTCGGAGGTTGCAAAGGAGGGTGGATGCGCGATGCTGAAGGTCGTCGCTCCCTATTCCTTGCCTGAGCTCTGTATTCTTCTCTCTCTCTCTATCTCTCCCTCTTGATCTCCGGTTCGATGACCTTGTTCGATTCTTCTTTCAAAGTTTCGACCTTTGATCTGATGTTGGTATTCTTGACCAAATTTTCCGACCTTGTTCCCCATTGACAGGGGCCTCTATTTATAGAGTCTTTGGTGACAGCGACCATTCCGTTGGTATAGCAACCGAGGAGTGGAAAGTACAGCACCCTTTTACACAACGGTTAAAGTAACCAATGCCTACGTATAGATGATCTTTTGACTGAGCGGGTGACGTGGGTCCAACTAAGGGGACACAACACGTACGGTTGCTACTAAGATCACGGTGTAAAAGCCACGTGGGTAGGTATCCATTGTGTAGAAGAGGTTGGCGTAGAAGCCAAATGTCCGTCACCATGGCATAGAAGCCAAGTAGGCATAAAAGCCGAACAGGCATAGAAACCGAGCGGCATAGAAGCCGAGTAGGCGTGGAAGCCGAGTAGTCGTAGAGACTGAGTAGGCGTGGAAGCCGAGTAGGCGTGGAAGACGAGTAGTCGTAGAGACTGAGTAGGCGTGGAAGCCGAGTGAGCACAGGCCCTGAATGGGCGTAGAAGCCGCTGCATATCGTGCCAGAATGGACGTAGAAGCCGCTTGAGCACAGATCCTGAATGGGCGTAGAAGCCGCTGCGTACCGTGCCAGGGTGCTGATGTGGACGTCTTTAGCCGGAATTACGGCTTTTGGAGATATAATCAAATCTTTGACAGAGATTTGCCATCATCCTGTGCATTAAATGCGGAGACGTGCCTTGAGGGGAAACTGTCACCGCTCTGTGCGTTTTGACGGAGGGACGTGCCTCGAGCCCTGTACGAAGCACAGCTTTTGACGTGGCAGGCGGTTTGTCTTCCGCGGAGCGTAAAACAGCCCATGTTTGCCTGTGTAAAACAAGGCAGCGTGTTCCCTTTGTACGCGAAGGAGCGGTTTACGCCGGGGGATTTTAGTAAGCGCCGGTTTGGAGATATTTTAACCAAATCCTCTGTATTAAATGCCGAGATCCGCCATCATTACTGTGGGGCGTGTCTCGAGTGGTCTGCGATCGTTTCCAGCCGTCGTCTGGGTAGCCGTGCAGCACTTTCTGTCAGGAGTCAGAGGTCAGTTTTTACTGTGCGACTGGACAGTTTCTTTTTCGGGAAGACGAAGCGTTCCTCGTACGCTTTAATGCTGCTTTGAGAGCGGCTGGGTTTTACGCCATGGAGGCGATGAAGAACCCCTTTTTTACGCCGGATGGCTCTGAAGGCTTCTGTTTACGCTGCTCTGCATTAAGACGCTGCGTAGATCTTTCAAGCGTATTTTTCATGCTTCTACAAGACCCCCTTCAAAGTTTTTAAATTTCTCGGAATTTGAAACGCTTTGAATGAAGCATGAATGGCCCCTCGTAACTCAAAACGTTTCTGAATGGAGCGTTGAAACAGTCGATGCTGACTTTATGGCGGATTTATTGGGGACCGCTGTGATCTCTTTTGCCTATAAAAGGCTGGAGGGGTGAACCTATTTTCACCATATACCCATTGTCATGCAGAGATGATCGTCGGAGTTTGTCGGGTCGATCTGAGGAAGAAGGAGATCATGTTCTTCCAGCATGTAGGGAGCCGTAAAAGACGGCGTCTTCGAGCAAGTGTCCACTGCAACGATGGATCATGGAAGAACATCTTAGCCTCCCTTGCTCGGGATAATCAGCAACTTTGTATGGCGTTGCCCCAGGAGAGAGGAAGGGTCGTATTTGACCACACTACTTGCAAGCAGTGCCTTCTCTCGATGCCTCTGGTGACGAGAGGCAGACAGACCGGCTAGCGTGGCGGAGCATGGGATCTGCAAAATCTATGCAGGTCCAGTTCTGTATCCGCCCGCCGTTGATCATTGCCATGTCAGTCGGTTTGCGGCAACCGACTGTCTGCTGGAGAAGATGGATGAAGAATTGAGGCCCAGTGAGAGTCTGCCAGAACAGCTTCTGGGCGATCTTCAGACGACGAGGGGGGATCTCCTTTGTAGACGGAGTTTCCCTCAGATGTAATCATGAAAAATAGAGGAAAACCCTTGTAGATTGGATTTCCCTCATATGTAATCATGATTTTAATCTTTAATAAAATCGTCTTCTCCTCCATATGATCGCCTTGCCATACGTTGCTTGTGAAGTCTGAATATGTGCAGCTTCAACACGTCTGAATCTTTACGCCGACTCTGATAGAAAGAGTATTAGGCCCCTGTCCTTCACGCATAGCGAATAGTCCATAGAACGTTGCTGAGCATTTTTGAACATTTAGAACTGTCCTGTTGCTAGGACTGAGGGACGGCGTAGGATTTCTGAACCGTTGCCTCTCTGATGAGCGGGATTTCGTCTTTGTTCAGAATTCGTCTTCAAGAATGATCTCTCGAAACTCCCTTGGAACAGGGTCGAGGTTTTTGGCTGTCAAACTGAGTTGCCACTTTGATAGACTAGATGTTCAGACTGGAATCTGGATGAACCTCCAGTTTTCTGGACCCGAGAGGAGTAATTTCTCAATGTTTGAACTCTGTATACCTCGGGTACTTGGGATGCTTTGGGTCAAGAACGAGTATCTTCTGTGTGAACTCTTTGCAATTGACCGCTTTGGGACTGTTTGGATATGCGGAAAGTCGTGGAGCGGGAAATCATGTCTGTAGCCTCTTGAGCGTAAAATACCATCGAGCGTGGAATCGTAGACTTGTGGTTCCTGAGCGTGAAGTTGTAGGTTTGTTGCCTCTCGAGCATAGAATGCTACCGAGCACAAAGGCATCCGGGCAAGAAAAAACCATAGACTTGTAGCTGTCGGACGTAAAGCCGTTAGATTCGTAGCTGTCGAGCGTAGAAAAGCTCCTTTAGCGTAGGACTGTAGATCTGTAGCCTGTGAGCGTAGAACACTATCGAGCGTGAAATCTGGTTCCTGAGCGTGAAGTCGTAGGTTTGTTGTCTCTCGAGCATAGAATGCTACCGAGCACAATGGCATCTGGGCAAGAAAAAACCATAGACTTGTAGCTGTCGGACGTAAAGTCGTTAGATTCGTAGCTGTCGAGCGTAGAAAAGCTCCTTTAGCGTAGGACTGTAGATCTGTAGCCTGTGAGCGTAGAACACTATCGAGCGTGAAATCGTAGACCTGTGGTTCCTGAGCGTGAAGTCGTAGGTTTGTTGCCTCTCGAGCATAGAATGCTACCGAGCACAAAGGCATCCGGGCAAGAAAAAACCATAGACTTGTAGCTGTCGGACGTAAAGTCGTTAGATTCGTAGCTGTCGAGCGTAGAGAGCTCCTTTAGCGTAGAACTGTTGATTTGTTACTCCTGAAAAGAAAATTTCTTCGAGCGTGAGGTTTGCGGATCTGTTGCTGCTGAGCGTAAACTGAGCGCCACCGAGCGCCACCGAGCGTGAGATCATCGATTTGGTATCTGTTGAGCGTAAAGTCGTGGATTTGTGGCCTCTCGAGCATAAAAGCTACCGAGCACAAAGGCATCCGGGCGTAAAACCGTAGACTTGTAGCTGTCGAGCGTAAAACCGTAGATCCGTTGCTGTCGAGCGTAGAAAAGCCCCTTTAGCGTAGAACCCACTGAACCGTCTTGTACGAAAAACCTTTCGAATTCGCTGACTGTCCGTCTTTCGAGGGTAGTGGGCTGACGTAGCATCCAATCATAACCAACTATTAATTGCGAGATTTGGTTAGAGTCTCGAGGGGTTCGTCCGAGGATTCGAGGAGTCGACCCGGACTGTATATATATCCCAAGCTTTTGAGAGAAAAACTTTTTATCTGCC
Organism: Iris macrosiphon; assembly: GCA_036927795.1. NCBI lineage: Eukaryota > Viridiplantae > Streptophyta > Magnoliopsida > Asparagales > Iridaceae > Iris > Iris macrosiphon. The sequence goes on from JAYESA010000008.1 coordinate 207,824,345, forward strand.
TTCTGCGAAAGAGAGCTTTCGACTGTTCGAGTTTTTCTTCGTTCCTTCTCCGAGCACTTCGAGTCTTCAGAAATGGCATCGAAACAAACCCCCTCCGCTAAGGGAAAGAGCATAGGTTCTTCTTCTCATTCTTCTGTCCCGACGAGGGAATCTCCGGTCGGGCAAGGTGAACTTCCCTCTGAGGGGAGCATCCCGCCGACGACTAGCGCACCCGGCTTTAGAGGTAGAATTTTTTGGGATGACACAAACGACGAAAAATCCTTCGCACATGTTGAACGTGACTGCGCTAGGTCATCTTCTGTGCTGATAGCCTCTTTTGAGGAAGATGACGCACGGAGGCGTTTTCATCTTTTACGCCCATATTTCTAATGTGTCAGCGTAAAGACTCCATATTTTCGTAGCTCTGAGCGTAAATAGCTCGGGCTGCCGAAAATTGGCGTATTTCGTAAAATCTAAATTTTACGTTCTGTGGAGGAGACTTCCGGCGTAAGGTGACCAAATTTGTACAATCTTGGCGTAGAGCACAGACTGTCGTTTCCTTGGTTCGTGCGTTTGTGCCAGACTTGTAATGACATATCTTCTTTGCATTATCTTGCAGTTGATCTGGGTGAGTCCCCATTGGCTGAGGTGATGGGCTCCGCTGCCGGGATGCTGCACTCGAACTATCTGGAGGATCTGTCCCATGTGGCATTTTCCATCTCTGGATCCCAGTATCCTGAGGGAAGGGAGCTCCTGATATCGGCCCAGGGTGAGCGAATGCTATTGAGTATGATCAATGGCGAACCCTTGGTACGTGTAGATGGGGAGCAGTACATAAAGCCGGCTTTCCTTTTTGGGGACATGATCGATAAACAGTCCCAGACGAAGCCCAAAAGGGAGCCTTGGATTTTCCCTGCCGGGGATTTGGTCTTGTACCTACCGACGATGCCGAGGGATTATCCCATCTCGGCCTTCTCCCATGCGACGCATCCCAGGAAGATGTCATGGAAGCTGACTCCTGATCTTCACGGGAAGCCGGGAAAGATCTTTCATCTGAAAGGCGCTGACCAGGGGTCGTTTGTTAGTCGCCCTTCTGGCGTTGTGACGCTGTTCTGGGGACTGTGCCCGGGTAGTGTCCCGAGTGAAGTTAGCTCGGTGATCCAGCCTGTCCAGCTGTCGACCTTCTGTAACGACTTCATGAGTCGAGGTGGGGTGTATCCCAAGGAGAATCCTCGGTGCAATGGGTGGATCGCCCCAACGAACTCCCGATGGAGATGCCTAGTTGACTGGGCCTTGACGCACTTCCGAAGAGAGCTGGAGGGCATCGGACTATATGCCGCCATGAGTGCGACGAGTGTTGGGTTGCCTCCCAATGCTAATTTGTTCTTGGCACTGATGGAGCGGTATATTCCGTTCACCGGGACCTTCGCCACTCCACTGGGGGAGTTGGGATTGGCGCTCCACGAGATGACAGTTATCTCGAGACTGTCGATGGGGGATACCCCATATGAAGAGTACGTTCCCACCAACCGGGAGTTGGAGGATTTGGACCCTCGGGTGGCGGAAGTATATCAAGAGCTGATGTGTCAGTACTTTGCGTGCACCGCTTTTTATGACGAGCCCTCTGATTTGGCCCACACCACTAAGTGGATGTCCTACCTCTTCTTCCATCGGGCTAGGGCCACCAAGTCAGAGAAAGCTTCGGGGGGCAAGAACGAGCCCGTGAACTGCTTGGGCGTCCTCAGTGCCCAGGTCGTTGCGGCTCTTATGGAAGACGCCAAGGCTCCCGATCAGATTCTCGTTGAGGGGGTAGGAAAGTACCCCGAAGGTACGAAGGCCTACAGTTATTTGAGGTGCTGTCGCAGGCCTCTGTCTAAGGAAGCCCAGCTGGCTGGTTTCCTCTCCATATGGCTGTGTCGAGTGGTGGTGCCCAGTATCGCGTCCGCGGATCGCATTCACCGGAACATTCTATGGCCCGCAGTACGTCTGGTGTTTGGGGCAAGACTGGGCTTGCTTCCTGCCATGGTGTGCCGTATACAGGCTGGCCTGAGGGCCATGACTGATGGGTTGCTCTCTGATGAAGCTCGACGTGAGAGTTTCCCCAGGGTGGAATTACCATACTTGTACCTGATGGGATGGTTAATTCTCCACAATCCCTGGGTGATGTCTCCCGGTTCCGGTAGCAGCTCAGGGGGTATATTCCTGCTGAATTACAGGGATTCCCTCTGGAATGTAAATACAGTCTTAGACTGTCGACTGGCGTTGAACCTCAGCCACGACTGGAAGATCCTTTGTACTCCCCCTCCTGTGCATCGTAACCAGTCAGGGCTGTGGTTTGAGGATTCAGGTCGAGAGAAGACCGTTCTTTCTTCGGAGGCGTTTAATTGGTTGGTCTGTATTAGACCTTCCCATCTGCTGTATAGGAGCGAAGACCATTGCTTCTTCGAGCCCTACCTGCCTAGTCAGTTCGCCAGGCAGTTCGGGTACGACCAGTTGCATGTGGGCAACGCCGTCACCAGCTTCAGGTCCAGGGGTGGACTCATTGATGGAGCTAGTGTAACGCCCGCAACCGCTCGGAGCGTTACGCTGAGTCGGACTGAATGAATCAAATGCTGGTTACATTTGAAATATCAGATTTCGGGAAGAAGGATTGATTGAGTTGTTTCATGTGCAGATGGCTAGCGGGTTCGATGGAAATTATGTGTTCGTTCAGAGCAGTACTGAGATAGCTGAGTTGGAATGATAATGCCATCTTCCTTAGTCCGATCGGTCGGATGATTTGTAGAGCACGGCCTGCTCGCACGGTCATACCAGTTGAGTAGATCGCGCTTGCATCGGACCACGGGTTCAAGGGATTGGCCGTATCGGCAGGACAGGATGCCTAACGGGATCAATCATTGTGAGTGGGCTCTTTCCCTTCTCCTCTACTCCTTCATGCCTAATAATATGGAAAATACGTAATGGCTTGAACACTTGGGCTGAAACATCGAGAAGCACTACACTGAGGCGTGCATAGAGTGTGCGTCGTTGGCTTGGTAGGATTGTGGCTTGAATGGTTTACGCGTTGGATAGTTGGATACGATAGCTGGATTATTCATTTGAGGCGATCGGTTGGATTACTTGGGATTATGCTTGGACAGTTGGAAATATACAAGTTGGAATGATACAATTGAGGCAATGGGAACATTGAGAGTATCGGGAATTCGGGCGAGCGAGCGTGCATCCGTGCGCGTGTATCACAAGGATGTTTTGCCTTGCAAAGCAGGCAGTTGTGGTTCGAAACCGAACAACTGCATCGGCGCGGGCATTGTGCCTCTTTTGGGGCATTGTGCCATGGGTTAGCTTTGAGCATAGGTGTTGCACCAATTTGGATTGTGTTGAGAAGAGGCTTCGTGCCTATGAAATACTTGATATTTTGATGCCTCGGGCTATGTTTTGAGGTCGAGATTTGGGTTCTTGGAAGGACATGTTGGAAGAATGGTTATGGATGTGTTGGTTGGATTATTGGTGGAACGAGTCTAGGATCGCTTGGTGGGGTGAGAATGTTCGATCCTCTCGTCATACCTACGTGTCTGCATAGTCACGGACAACCTGAGTGGCACAGGGTTTGGTTTCCTCGAACGAGTGCTCCGGGGCACCGGGACCGTTCGGCCATGGAGGAGACAATTGGGTAACGCGTCTTGGGCGCGGTGCCAGCGGTTGGATGCGATTCAGGTGGGTTAGCTACTTAGCGCTGTTTCGAATAGAACCGCATTTGATCTGTCCGATCAACGTCCTTTATGGCCTTTGGCCAGTGACTTCATATAAGAATAGATGTTGGCTTGCTTTACTTTGGTTGGTTTGTGCATCGTGTAGGCGCGGCCACCTTGCCTCGGCAAGAGTGTGCACTCGAGAGTGGGATATATAAACTTTGGTTCTGGATGGATATTGAGACGAGACTGATGGTTCGATATGTTATCGTGCAAGCGATGACAATTGAGTTAGACGGGTCGGCTTTATATTAATGCTTGTCGTTTGGTTTGAGATTGAATGCTAGCATGCTTAAACTGCTTTACTGCTTTCCTTAACATGTCATCTATATGCCATGAAATGAATCTAGGATTCAACTAGAAAGATCACAATTTAACTGTTTGCATTCACTATTTTTACTTAGTGTCGGCTTAGGCGAGTGGGTTACCCCGCTCACCAGTACGGTTGTGTACTGACCCACGTTTGTGGGCAATATTTCAGGTACACAGACGTAGTGGCGCTGCTTGGATATACGGGACAAGATGTATGAACTGTAAGTACCTTTGTGGGCTAGAGAAAGAGCAAGAGTTATTTCATCGTCTCCGTGGCATGGCCTTTGTGGCATTGACTCGGGGCATCTCATTTGGACCCTATCGTGAGCTTCGCTGCGTATACTCTGATTGTGTGCTTGGTACACAATACTTGACTTCCGCTGCAACTTGGTTGTTTCAATGATAACATTTGGTGTTTGACAACATCGCCTTGTACGAGCGCAACTCCAGGCTCGTACGGCATCACGTCCCGATGAGAACGATTGTCCTGCGGGAGAGCTGTAAACGTGGTGATTCACGTTCAGCGGGGACTATCGAGCTTGCGGGAGATTGGGGCGTGACAGCTAGAGGGTGGCGATATTTTATCATGGGTTGTACGGGGGCAATTTTTATCGTGCCGGTCGTTTCAACCTCTACGGAGCTGCGCATCCTTCACTCCTACGCCCAGTTTTATGTGGCGGTTAACACTTTTCACCATGATTTCGACAGGCGTGGGAGCTTCAGGGTGCCTTCTGTCAAGCCTGGGGGAAGGGTCGAAGTCCCCTCGTGTCACGCCCCAGTCCCAAAATGACGAGGGACTGAGCACGTGAGCAATGGCCAGCAGCACGCACCGATGGACAACCCAATTTAATGGATCCATCAGGGCATGCTTAAGCTGTAGTCTAGCAATACTAAGTACAAGTCTCAGGTATTTCTAATCTCATCCACAGAAAGTCACAGATTAAAAGCCAGAAATTATGCAATGGAAATAAATACTGAAATACACCTGGGGACATAGTCCATTCCAGGTCCTCAGGGGGCATAACAAGGTACAGAAAATACAAGCCAAAACATATGCAGTGCAGCAATAAAATAAACAGCAGGGTAAATATGTAAACCAGCTAGTGATATGCAAGTGAGAGTTTTAGTCATACTCAGGCTGAGACTACTACAGGATCAGTGTCTAAGAAACCATAGCAGTATTTTCTCGAAGAGCCAGAACTTGTGCCAAAGCTCTGTATCAGAGACTAGGACACCTCCAGATAACATTATTTACATTATAATCAGCCTTGATATGGTAATACTCTCCCCACCCCATGTAATCTCACGTCACAGTTCCAGAATATCAGGTACAAGTCACGCAAGATTGAACTAATGCAATGAGTCAGGCTAGAATCTAAGCATGTAAACTGTAATGACATGAATATGTAACCTATACGGAATCATCAGGTATATCTCAGGCAATTCCGTCACATGAATAGTGTCAGGTGTCCTGGGTTGAGCAGTTAAACAAGTTACATAAGAACTACCAGAAAATCAAGTAAAATACTATAATCAGAAATGTCTAAGAATTGGCAGGCTTTACTTGCCCACTGATGTATAACCAAGTCCAGGAAATATGTAGCAAGCTGCAAGTTTCGGCGAGGTACACTTGCCTGTGGTTCTGGCTATGTTTGCAGTTCTGACTTCGGCGGGAATTGCAGGCGGTACTCCGGTTGCTGAAACAAACATCACCATCAGATCCAGAAAATATCAATCAGCTAGAAACGCCTATCCTTGGGTCAAATTTGGAGACAAGGGCAAAACGGTAATTTTGGGCTAAAACGGGGTCCACCGGTGGGCCCGCTTTGCACGGAAAAACGTGTCCGGGTCAACAGTCTCCAAATTCACCAAACTCAGTGTCAACAGGTCAGAAACGCTGATACGAACCCAACGGAACTTTCAGAATTGAATTCCGATGAGCCGATCACAAAATCGCCCGTCGAGCGGGGCCTGTGGGGCCCACGACACGCGATTTCGTCAACGTTCTCAGAATCGAACCAAACTTGACCCACAGGACCAGCGTATCGCTACGAGTCCGATGGCACAAGTTTCGTCTCGATCCGACGTGTATACACAAAGTTAGGGCACGTTCCAGAAAGTACGGATACGGGGCGATGTCCGCGGATACGCGTTGATTTCGGTGTGCACGCACACCCGAATCAGCTTTCGCGAAATCCCACACGTCCGTATCGACGAGGCGCTCGTGTCTGTGAAGACCGCGTGCGACCAAGTCGTCCCGTTTGGCGGAGCGTACTCGGTTCCGGGGTGAAACAGGGTCTGGGTTTTTCCTGTTTTTGGATCGCGGTGTGCGATCACCACAGGACGCGATGCCCCGAACAGTTTGTTCGGACACCGAGAGAGTCATACAGGCTTCGCAACGCAATTTGCGGAATCGAAAACGGAGCTACGAATAAAAAGATACACGCACCTGAAGGGGACCCGGAAACCGGGGTCGAACCGTGTCCGACACGTGTCCGACACACGAGTTCGGGTCTGAATCCTGTGTCGGAGCTGTGTCCGTGTGTCCTCGTGTCCTGCTAGCTGGGGGATCACCGGAGAAGGCTGGACTCGGCGGGCGAGCTGCGGCCGGGCGGGGGATCGTCGGCGAGCGGTGCCGAGGGGGTCGGCGGAGCTAGGGGAGGCCGGCGTCGGGTCTGTGGACAGCGGAGGGAGGAAGAGGAAGGGGAGCTGGAGAGGGGCGGCTCCCGGGGGGGAGGCGCCGGATTTTGAGGCAGAAGTGTCTTCGGGGGCTAGCTCGCCAGGAGAGGTTTTGTCGTCTCAAGGGGAGGATGAACCGGTCATCATGACCTCGCCTGTCGCGAGTATGCCAATGACTTCGATTGTCGCCATCGCACCTTCTTCGGCCGTGCCACCTGTTGAGGCGGCGGTTGCTACCTTGTCTGCAATTGTGGCCGCTCTGGGCGCTCAGTCGGGTCTAGTCGCATTGATCGAGCAGCATACCAGCCTCGTCTACACTGGCTTAAAAACGATGATACTGATGGTGTTGGCGAAGAACCTTGACTTCGAGCTCCTGAAGAAGACTTCTCAACTTTCGATCGAGGTTGTCAGGGGGCTTGGCAATCTTGGATTAGCTGATGCTCTGGAGGCGGTGGTTAATGGTTTAGAGCAACCCATTAACGAATACTTGCAGCGGACTGAGGGCAGCCTGGATGCTGATGTCCAGGCTCGATACGATCTCATGACTGAGCGGCTCGCTACGAAGCTTGAAAGCCTGGACAACTCTATCCAGACGCATAAGCTGGAGATGGATAGGAGAAGAGCTGTTGTGGAAGAAGCCCTTGCCGTTGAGATGCAGTGTCGATCCGAGCACGAAGGGAATGCGGCGAGGGCCTCCAAGCTGAGGAAAAAACTTGCTCGGGCAGAGGAGTGGGCTTCCCAGTCGTTGGCAGGTTTGGAGGTAGCGATTGGTCGACTGAGCGAAGCGCGACGGGATCTGGACCGTGCGGAAACTGCCCGTGCGGGCTGTCTTCGGGCAAGGGCTAATCTGACCCTTACGCATACCCCGGAGGCACGGCTGGAGCAGGCTCGCGCCGATGCCTTGGCCCTTAGGAATGAGAGTATAGCTGTACTGGAGCGGCAGATTCTTGGCCTGATTACTCTGCCATCTTGATGTATCCCTCCCTATGTAATTCCGTCTTCTTCTGGAATGAATAACAGCGACTCTTTTCTGACTGTTGTGGACCCGTCATTTCGGAATATAAATGACAGTTTTTTTTTTTGGCGAGAGTGATATCAGAATTGAGATTCTCGCTATATTTCGCCCGAGCAGGGGGGATTAAGCGTAGTATCTTTTCAGGAATTTGCCGTTGATGGGAGCCATTAATAGGTCTCCGTTGGGCTGGGCTATCCTGTAGGCGCCGTTTGAGAACGTTGTCTCGATCACGTAAGGGCCTTCCCATTTGGGCTGGAATTTGCCCTTACTTCTGTGAGTTAGGATCATCGGCCTTCTCACGGCTAGAACTAGCTCGTCGACCTTGAACACCCTTTCCTTTACTTTATGGTTGAAAGCCCTGGAAATACGTGCTTGGTAGAGCGCGATGCGTTGTTGAGCTTGGAGGCGTTTCTCGTCTAATCCTTCTAGCTCTTGGAGCCTTAACAGGTCATTCTTTTCTCGAGTTAGCTCATTGGTCACGGCTATTCGGAGCGACGGGATCTGGATTTCAACGGGGAGGACTGCTTCGCTCTCGTAAACCAGCGAGAATGGGGTGCAGCCTGTCGATGTACGTACTGTTGTGCGGTATGCCCAGAGACATTCGCCCAGCTTTTCGTGCCAGTCCCTTTTGTTCGAAGAGACGAATTTCTTTAAGAGTTTGATAATGGTTTTGTTGAAAGCTTCCGCCAAACCATTAGCAGCTGGATATTACGCCGTAGAGGCAATGTTGTGTATCCGGTTATTATCGCAAAATCGATGAAACGCTTGGCTGATGAACTAGGGCCCATTGTCGTGGATTATCCTCTGGGGTATCCCGAAGCGATAGATGACGTGATGCTTGATGAAGCTGATTACGTTGGACGCCTTTACCTCAGCGAGAGGGATTGCTTCGGCCCACTTGGAAAAGTAGTCCGTGATGGCCAGTATGAACTGGTGACCCCCGGAAGAGGATGGGTGAATAGGACCGATGATATCCATCCCCCATGCTTCAAAAGGCCAGGATGCGACCGTAGGGTGTAGATGTTCTGACGGTTGATGTATGAAGTCTGCGTGAACCTGACAGGCTCTGCAATGCCTTGCATACCGTATCGCGTCTGTGATCATAGTAGGCCAGTAATAGCCCATCCTCCTGATACGGTCTTGTAGCTTAGGCCCGGGTTGATGCGCTCCGCATACGCCGTCGTGAGCTTCACGGATCATCTGTTGTGCCTCGGCGCCAGCGAGACATCTTAACAGCAGTCCATCGTAGGTCCGGCGATACAGGTATTATGAAGATGCATCGAAGTAGAAGCGTAACGATCGTCTCTTGACGGATACTGCTTCTTTGGGGTCCTCTGGCAAGATTTCGTATGCCACAAAATCTATGAAGGGACTCGTCCAATCTCTTGTAAGAGGATCGGCGTTTACAGCGTAGCTGCGTTCTAGGTGACAGCTGTTCTTCATATAGAATAAATCTCTGTTAAGAAGGATTACCGAATCTTGCCTTCTTATAGGGGTAGCTAAGTCCGCAGCTAGGCTGGCCAGGGCATCGGCTTCCAGATTCTGAGATCGAGGTACATGCTCTAGGAAGAACCCTTTGAACGTCATGGCTATCTCGACTGTCGCTCGGTGGTAGGGGATAAGGTCTGGATTCCGGACTTCGTATATCCCCCTGACTTGGTTGACGATGAGTAGAGAATCACCGAAAGCTTCCAGGGATTCTACCCCCAGCTCTTTAGCGACTTGGAGCCCGATTAGCAGAGCGTTGTATTCTGCCACATTGTTGGAGCAGGGCTCGCTAAGAGAATATGCTCGGTAGATGACGAGCTGATCCGGAGTAACTAGGACGACTCCCACTCCTGAAACGACGTTTCCCTTAGGACCGACTCTGGAGGCGCCATCGAAAAATAGTCGCCATACGTCACTTTCTCTTGCAAAATTATATTCTGCAACTTCATCGGGGATGTCTTCGTATAGTTTGGAGGTCTCCGGGATTGGATGAGCTGCTAGGAAGTCGGCCAGTGCTTGGCCTTTGATGGACTTCTGTGGGACGTAGACCATGTCATATGGCGTCAGCAGCATCGCCCAAGTTGCGAGTCGGGAGTTAAGGGCACTTGGCTTGCTCATCAGCACCCGGAGAGGGTTGATCCTGGAGATGATATGAATAGTCTAGCCGGTGACATAGTGTCGCGTCTTCTGGACAGCGAACATCAGAGCCAAGCATTCCTTCTCCACTGGGTTGTACCGGTGTTCGGCCCCGACCATCATCCTGCTGAGGTAGTAGATAGCCTGTTCATGACCCGCATCGTTCTTCTGTGCAAGGAGAGCTCCTAGCGAATGATCCATTGCCCGAACGTACAGCAAGAAGGGTTTTCCCATGACGGGAGGCACCAGAACTGGTGGACTGGTTAGGTAGCGCTTGATATCCCCAAACGCTTGCTGACAGGTTTCGTCCCATATGAAGGACACACCTTTCTTTATGAGATGAGAGAAGGGCTGACATCTCCCCGAGAGGTTGGATATGAATCGTCGGATGTAAGCCAAACGTCCTTGGAACCCCCTGAGTTCCCTCAGATTACGGGGCGGTTGCATTGCTATGATCGCCTGGACTTTGTCAGGGTCTACTTCGATGCCTTTGGCGGTAATGACAAATCCCAGGAATTTGCCACTGGATACCCCCAGAAAGGAATTTGTAGGGTTCATCTTGAGTTGATGCTGGCGCATTAACTCGAATACCGCCCTCAGGTCTCGAATGTGATCACCTTTGAGGCGGCTTTTGACAGCTATGTCGTCCACGTAACATTCCACTATTTTTCGTAGCTGCTCACGGAATATGTTACTCATAGCCCGTTGGTATGTAGCCCCGGCGTTCTTTAATCCGAAGGGCATGACCGTATAGCAATATACCCCCAGTGGTGTCCAGAAGGCAGTGTGCTTTTCGTCTTCCGGATGTATCTTGATCTGATTGTATCCCGAGAACCCGTCCATAAAAGACATACGCTCGAAGCCGTAGGTGTCGTCGATCATGATGTCCGTGATGGGAAGGGGGAATTCATCTTTGGGGCAGGCCGCATTCAGATCTCGGTAGTCGATGCAGATACGTACCTTCCCATTTTTCTTCATGACTGGGACAACGTTGGCGACCCAGTCGGGATGTTGTTCTTCCCGGATGAAACCGCAGGTTATCAACTTCTTGACTTCGTCCTCGATGGCGTCCATCATATCCGGGCAAAACCGACGTTGGTGTTGTTTCACTGGCTTCGAATCGGTCAAAATATTGAGCTTATGAGTAGCTACCCTCGGGTCTAGGCCTGGCATGTCCTCATAACCCCATGCAAAGACGTCGATATATTCCTTTATCAGCTGTATGATCTCTTCCTTTTCAACTGGGGGAAGATTGTTACTGACAAATATTGGCTTTGGTGAGAGCTCACCCCCAACGTTGACTTGGATAACTTCATCCTTGGTGGGAGGTTCTCTCTGCTCAAAGCGGAATTCCCACTGTGTATCCATTTGTTGAGCCCAGGGGTCGTTCTCGAACGCGACAAACTTTGTGATTGTGACTCCATCGGGGATGGAGGTACACATCTGCTCAGAGGTGATATGGACATGGCAATTTTTTGTGGACTTAACATCACTGGCGTGCTTAGAATTTAAGTACGGATGTTAAGTGTAGATGACAATCAATATCAGAGGTAATATGGACATGATAACTGACGGTCGAAAGTTTTATCCAGAGGTAATATGAACATGACAAACTTTGTGATTGTGACTCCATCGGGGATGGAGGTACACATCTGCTCAGAGGTGATATGGACATGGCAGTTTTTGTGGACTTAACATCACTGGCATGCTTAGAATTTAAGTACGGATGTTAGGTGTAGATGACAATCAGTATCAGAGGTAATATGGACATGATAATTGACGGTCGAAGTTTTATCCAGAGGTAATATGAACATGACAAACTTTGTGATTGTGACTCCATCGGGGATGGAGGTACACATCTGCTCAGAGGTGATATAGACATGGCAGTTTTTTGTGGACTTAACATCACTGGCGTGCTTAGAATTTAAGTACGGATGTTAGGTGTAGATGACAATCAGTATCAGAGGTAATATGGACATGATAATTGACGGTCGAAAGTTTTATCCAGAGGTAATATGAACATGACAAACTTTGTGATTGTGACTCCATCGGGGATGAAGGTACACATCTGCTCAGAGGTGATATGGACATGGCAGTTTTTGTGGACTTAACATCACTAGCGTGCTTAGAATTTAAGTACGGATGTTAGGTGTAGATGACAATCAGTATCATAGGTAATATGGACATGATAATTGACGGTCGAAAGTTTTATCCAGAGGTAATATGACATGACAAACTTTATGATTGTGACTCCATCGGGGATGGAGGTACACATCTGCTACTCTGCCATAGTGATTGTTCCCTTGTTTTCTTTCATAAACGTAGAGTTATGACCTTGGCATTGATTAATTCCTGAATTCTCCTCTTTAGTACATAGCAGGCCTCCATAGGGTGATGAGTGTACTGATGGAAGAGGCAATAATCCGGCTCATTGATTCTGCCGGCCCTCTCGGGGTATCTGATGTTGGACAGCTGAAGCTTCCGTTCCTTCCTCAATATATTGAAGATTTCTATTATGTCATCTTCTCTGAAGGAGAAAGTTTCTTTTGGTCGTGAGGCTTTTGATGCCTGGGCTTTACGGTCTGCCGGGAAGATAGCCGTTGTTGCATCATCTTTGAATCCCGTGGACATTCTGCCCCTAGCCTTGGGTGCTGTCTTGCTCTGTCGAGGTGAGTTACCCCCAGATACGCTGTGGTCTCTGGTCATAGAAACTGATTCAGCAGTTGTTGTCTCCGGTCGTACAGGATTAGATTTTGAAGTTTTGGGATTAGTCGTATATCCCAATCCAAAATGAGCTTGTTGATGGCGAGAATTACCCTGCAACGGTGTTCGCCTACCTTTTCCATCGTTGAGGCCTTGCCTTGATTTCAAATCATAACCCATGTTCTGTATAATCTTCAAAGCTTGCGGGCTATACCTGTGGATTTGTATTCTCCCACTCTCAGGCTCGCAAAATTCTTCCTGTTCAACCGGACTGTTCCACTTGTGTTTGAAGACTATCGGATGCTGATCGCCGTGGGTAGGAGGGACAACAAAGGCACCATCTTCATATGGTTCATACATCATGATGACATTAGATGTTGATGCATCTTCCCATACTATCTCTCCTCGTTTGACAGCTAGGGGTTCTAAAACCTGTTTACGGCTCCGGTCTTTGTTTTTTTTTATTAGATAGGTACGCAGGTCAGGAGGATTTGCCGAAGAAGGAGACGATGGCTTGTATCTTATGTTCTCATCAACGGGTACGCGGAGACTAGGCACCACGGTCTTCCCTATGCCACCCGTATACAACAGGTTGGCCATTTGGACGGCGGATAATCCCCTGGAAGGGTGTCTTTCCGTTGTCAGAGCTTGTTTTACGCCGAGGGATTGTGCCTGGCATAATTTGGAGATACGCTCAGTCTGTCGTAAGGTTGGAGTGGCCCTCAGTCGGCCATTAGCTTCTCGCGTAATCCGGAGGGTAGGCAGATCTTTCTCTTGCTGGCGTGAAGGCCAAGTAGTCGAGTATTCCCCTGCTTGTTCCCTCTTGCGGAGATCATAGCGCTCATCTGGTTCATTGTAAAGGTCAGATGTCGTCTTGCGTGCGGAGCGTGATCTGTACCTCTGATTTGGCGTTGAGGCACCATCAGAGGTTTCGTCTGTACCGCGCGTAGCGGGAGACTAATTTCTGCGCGTGTAGCGCAGTGGATACTCTTGGGTTAGCGCTGAGGCTTTACCAGAAGTTTTGTCTGTACCGCGCGTAGCGGGAGACTGAATTTTACGTGTGGGGCACGGAGGGAGCGATGCTACCACCTCATTGGTCGGAGAGATCGGAGAGTCCAAGGAACAGGGGAGGATGTCTTGGGCATCCAGACTTTGCGTAGCTTCCTGTTGTCTTGGACGGAGAGAGAGTGAGAGCTATCCCCAGTCCGAAGCATGTCTTCGTAGGCAGACTGGTCGAAATGAACGACCAGCGTCTTCTTCACGGTTCCTACAGATACCGCATCGTGTTGAGCAATTACTTACTCGTCAGAAGAGAAAGATGTCCCCAGCAGAGTCGCCATCTTGTTTGTGGTATTAAACGAAAGAGATGAAAGTGTATTTCAATGATGGGGTTTGTGCGAAACCCGCGCCCTTTGGTTTACAAACAAACTTGTACAATTTGATCCTATGCGAGGATGTGGGATTACAATTTATTTAATCTGGGTAAAAATTGCTATAGGTGTCTGATCTGCGGTCGATCACTTTAGCCCTTGGACTACACGATGTTGAAGAAGTGCCGTGGAAGACAGGATGCAGCTTCGGAGGTTGCAAAGGAGGGTGGATGCGCGATGCTGAAGGTCGTCGCTCCCTATTCCTTGCCTGAGCTCTGTATTCTTCTCTCTCTCTCTATCTCTCCCTCTTGATCTCCGGTTCGATGACCTTGTTCGATTCTTCTTTCAAAGTTTTGACCTTTGATCTGATGTTGGTATTCTTGACCAAATTTTTCGACCTTGTTCCCCATTGACAGGGGCCTCTATTTATAGAGTCTTTGGTGACAGCGACCATTCCGTTGGTGTAGCAACCGAGGAGTGGAAAGTACAGCACCCTTTTACACAACGGTTAAAGTAACCAATGCCTACGTATAGATGATCTTTTGACTGAGCGGGTGACGTGGGTCCAACTAAGGGGACACAACACGTACGGTTGCTACTAAGATCATGGCGTAAAAGCCACGTGGATAGGTATCCATTGTGTAGAAGAGGTTGACGTAGAAGCCAAATGTCCGTTACCATGGCATAGAAGCCAAGTAGGCATAAAAGCCGAACAGGCATAGAAGCCGAGCAGGCATAGAAGTCGAGTAGGCGTGGAAGCCGAGTAGTCGTAGAGACTGAGTAGGCGTGGAAGCCGAGTAGACGTGGAAGCCGAGTAGTCGTAGAGACTGAGTAGGCGTGGAAGCCGAGTGAGCACAGGCCCTGAATGGGCGTAGAAGCCGCTGCATATCGTGCCAGAATGGGCGTAGAAGCCGCTTGAGCACAGATCCTGAATGGGCGTAGAAGCCGCTGCGTACCGTGTCAGGGTGCTGATGTGGACGTCTTTAGCCGGAATTACGGCTTTTGGAGATATAATCAAATCTTTGACAGAGATTTGCCATCATCCTGTGCATTAAATGCGGAGACGTGCCTTGAGGGGAAACTGTCACCGCTCTGTGCGTTTTGACGGAGGGACGTGCCTCGAGCCCTGTACGAAGCACAGCTTTTGACGTGGCAGGAGGTTTGTCTTCCGCGGAGCATAAAACAGCCCATGTTTGCCTGTGTAAAACAAGGCAGCGTGTTCCCTTTGTACGCGAAGGAGCGGTTTACGCCGGGGGATTTTAGTAAGCGCTGGTTTGGAGATATTTTAACCAAATCCTCTGCATTAAATGCCGAGATCCGCCATCATTACTGTGGGGCGTGTCTCGAGTGGTCTGCGATCGTTTCCAGCCGTCGTCTGGGTAGCCGTGCAGCACTTTCTGTCAGGAGTCAGAGGTCAGTTTTTACTGTGCGACTGGACAGTTTCTTTTTCGGGAAGACGAAGCGTTCCTCGTACGCTTTAATGCTGCTTTGAGAGCGGCTGGGTTTTACGCCATGGAGGCGATGAAGAACCCCTTTTTTACGTCGGATGGCTCTGAAGGCTTCTGTTTACGCTGCTCTGCATTAAGACGCTGCGTAGATCTTCCAAGCGTATTTTTCATGCTTATACACCCACTACTTATATTTATACTAATGCACCTAGGGTCATACCAAACATATAGAAATATGTGCTACCCACAACTAACAATTTAATTTTCCCGTAAAGTAAATAATAAACCTAATTACTATTGAAGTAATTACTATTAAACCTTGCACACACATATACACACTAGTTATTAGAGTTCACCAACACAGTGTCATGCAGCACACAACATGAAGGAAAGACAAACCTCGGTGTGTGCATGACCGAGGAGGGGCGACGCTCGACCGCGGCCTGGAGGTCAGTCTCCGGCGATGCAGGGTGGTGCTCCGGCGGGTGGACAGCGGCGTCAGCAGCACGGGTCGAGGTGGTGGGTGAACGAGGTGTGGTCCGGCTGCGGGGTCGAGGCTGTGGTCGTCGGTGTTCAGGGAAGATGGTCGGGGAATGATGGGACTGCGGTGGCTGTGGGGTATCGAGGGAGTCGGGGATGAAGGCTGTGGGTAAGGCTATGACGAGGTGGTGGTGGTGGATGGCTATGCTCGGAGGAGAAGGAAGTCGGGGAGATGGATGATGATGATGAAGGCTGTGTTGATGGCGGTGGTGATGTAGTTAATGGTGACGAACTGTGGAAGAGGAGGAGATGTCGACGGTGATGGCTGCTCGACGGTTGCCGACGGCGGAGGAGAATGGGGAAGAGATGTTGCTCGGACGGGGATGGCAGGAGTTGGCCGGGAAGGGATGAGGGTGATGGCTTAGGGGTTAGGTTTCGGTTTTGAAAGAAAGGATGGCCGTGAAACAATGAAAAAGAGGAGAAAATGTTTATGTAGGAGAAAGAAAAAGGGGGTGCTAGCCTTGGGATTAGGGCCGGCCATATGCTCCTTGGGTAGGGGGATGTTTTACATAAAGGAAATTGAAGGGTGGAGATGGTGTTGGTTTGAATGGAGGGTGGAGATGGTTTAAGGGGAAGTTTAGAGTGTTGCACACTCCAAAAAAAAAAAATAATATATGATCGGTCAAAGAGGGAGGTGTTTCTTCATGTCTTGGGTCCAATGGGAGGTGGACACCTTATTGCATTTTGCATAAAAGTCCCCCAACAATTGGAAAATTGCACAAATAGTGGGATTTGGGATTGGATGAGAAAAAAATACCATGTTTGGTGTGCTGTAGTGGATAAAAAGGGTGTGTGGTATTTAGTATGAACCTTGAGGGTGTGAGTGGGGGTTTGGGTTGGTGTTGGGTCTAGTTTTGGGTTAAGCTGGGTCCTTACACCAATTTAATTAAAATTAATACAAACGGTGTTCTTAAATTAATTATAAGTACATAGGGTTAAAATTAGGTGGAACACAAGTGTCATGGATGTAGAAAACTCAGAATAGAATATTGTCATAATTTGGGTTACACAAAACGGGTCGAGATTGTGTCTCCAATTTCGATTGGAACGGACAAAGATGCCAAGTTGGATTTATTAGGATTTAAAAATAAACGTCCGTAATGAATATTGTACGACTAAAATGAAGCACAAGAGAGGGTATTTATGAGTTACACAAAGTCAGAATGGAAGACTGGCACGTCTAGGACAAGGGTGTGAAATTTGTTGGAAGGCAAAAACTAGTATAGTGCTCCAAATATTGAAGCAACGGCAAGGTACAACAATTGAATAAAATCACTGTAATAAATTATAACCCCAATAATTAATCCTGAATTAATACTAATTAAATCCATAATCCTTTATTTTGGTCAGGGGTTTATCTAGTGGGTCTCTAGTTCTAGTCCACTAACCCATTCATTAATGAACAATATACAATATATATATATATATATATATATATATATATATATATATATATATATCATACAATTATTTAAAAATAAAATAAAAATATACACAATATTTATAATAAATAAAAATGACAAAGTTACCCCTATTTTAGAATGTGGTAGTGACAATTTATTCATTGGAAGAGAATTTATGAATCGTCATGCATTTAAAAATTTTATAAGTGATATAGCAATTGCAAAAAAAATTGTTGCAGGGCTACTAGAAACAATGCCAGTGGAATTGTATATAAATGTAACGTTTCTAGTTGTAATTGGAGAGTGTACGCTAAAGCCATTGGCAACGGCGAAATATTCGTCATTAGTACGCTAGAAAATATACATTCTTGTTTATGTGGACTTACAACGGAAAATCATCCATTAGCGACAACTATATGGGTTAAGAATAAGATTATTGATAAAATTCGTGATAATCAGTCGTATAGTCCATCGCATGTTATAAATAATATCTATAGGGAACACCGAATACGTATTAAATATTGTAAAGCTTGGAAAGCTAGAGGAATTGCTCTATCAGAAATAAATGGTAGTTATATTGATGCATATAGTAGTCTTGAATAGTATACTTTTACAATCATCGAGATAAATCCAGGTAGCAGATGTTATAGAAAGACTACATAAAATAATAAGTTTCAAAGAATTTTTATTTGTTTCAAGGCATGCATTGATGGCTTTTTAAGGGGATGTTTACTTGTGATTAGTACTGATGCTACATTTATTTTCTTTAAATTTTAAGGTATTTTATTTATTGCGTGTGCTCATGATCCTAACTATCAATTATATCCAATTGCTTATACTGTTGTTGAGAGCAAAAATACGGATTCTTGGACTTGGGTTTTAAACGGTTTGAAAACATCTTTTGAAGGTAGTTTTAATGAGTGTGATACAATTTCTTTTATATCAGATAAACAGAAAGGATTAATAAATGCCATCCGTGCTACTTTTCCAGAATTATCTTATTTTTATTGTATTCAATATTTTAAACAAAATTTAAAACAAGTATGTAGACTGCCTTATTTTTAACGTAAATTAGACTACCTTGCAAGATGTTATAATGAGACAAATGCGAATATTTGCTTTAAAATAATTAAGGCTGAAAATATCGATGTTTACAATTGGCTTATTGGAGTAAATGATGAAACTCATATTTTATCACACTGAATAACAACATATTCTCCTTGTCCTAGATTAGATATTAACACCTCGAACCTTGCTGAATGCTTCAATAACTGGGTTAAAAACTTACGCAATAAACCAATAACAACACTACTTGATGGTATTTGAGCCAAAATTATAACACTTCAGGACAAAAATCGACATAAAACTAAAAATCTTGCAACTAATTATTGTCCGAAGATGTTAAATACTATGGCCAGTATCACAAAAAAAAGACACCAGCTGCAAATATTGAGTTTAGTTGGTTATTTGTTTGAAATACTAGATCGTGAAACAAACAGAACATATGTTGTTAACTTAGATAAAAAATATTGTACATGTTTTAAATGGTATCATACTTGTCTGCCATGTGTACATGTATGTTATGCTTATAATTCTAAAAATATTAGCATCGAGAGTTTTTATCCAGGTATTTTTTCCAAAGAAGCATTAAGAAGCGTATACGAGCCGCACCTGGAGCTAATTCCAGTTCCTTACAACATTCAAAGTACATTGGTTATATATGATATTGGAGTACCAGATGTACGAAAGAAAGCGGGAAGACCAAAGAAGAACCACATCATGACGAAGAATCAATCTTCAAGAGATCTCCGATGTAGCAACTGTAATGGTTTAGGACACAATCGAAGAAGATGTACCAACTAACTAAGAGAATAAATATATTGGCATAGATTTTATTAGAAAAGTTATAAGTTCATTGATGTAATCTTATTTCTAATACATAAATTTCTAATAAAACCTAGTAGTACAAGATTTTCATTCTCTGTCTCTTGCCATCCTGTCATAATACCTACGGGGCCTTGGCCTAAGACCAAGTCTATTTCTTCTTGCTACTGTATCCTCGGGTCTCTCCCTGGCAATGGTGCCCATGGGTCAAATTCATCAGTCTCATGTGTCTGCACCGGCGATGTTGGAGTCATAAATAACTGAGTAGCTGTATCAAACTTGGGTGCATCAAATATAGAAGTGGCCATCTACATGTAATAATCCCAATAATCACCACCAGGCTGCGACGTCCCCTCGCCCTCCTCTCGGTCCATCTGTGGGTACGTGCCTATGACGTCCCCTCGCCCGCCCACTGATAAGTGCCCTGGCCAGCCCATTGGAAAGTGCCCTGGTTGTAATGCCCCGTTCCCCCTATTCGGGGAGCGCGGCCAAGGAATACTTACGACCGTCCGAACGGGACAGATTGAATTAAGATCCTTTCCTCGTTATGGATTGGTTTCTTCGGAATCAGGTCCCATATACGACAGACTGTGCCTCGAGGATGGACTCGGCGGCAGAGTCGAGAGGGGCCTTTCCGTTGTGTTGGTTTCTTGTCCGTTTTCGTGCCGCTTGGATGCTTTCTTGTTGGTTTTATGACTTGCGTTTTCTTGAACGGTTTCAATGGATTTCATTGCTTTCGTTCTTAGGATTTCGCATTTCGTATCGACCCTTGGAGACCGAAGCAGGAGGTATTGATCATCCGTTGGTGCGTGCAGGTGATCGTGTAGACGATGCGCGAGCGGAGTCTTAGGGACCTCTCCTCCTTCTTCCTATTCAACAAACTTGTGAGTGGCTCTATTTCGATAAGCACCTTCTTTCCAAGGGCTCCGTTCATAATAAAACTGACTCAGTTGGGCATTCAATCAAACGATACCAATTAAGTAACAAGTTGGATAACAAGATAAGATAAGAAGTAGGCTTGGAACACCCATTGCTTGTCATACAAACCTTGCATAAATTTATTGATGCATGCATGTTCGTTGGGTGTTTAATGGGTTGGTATCTATTGATAGTTCAAAGTGTTCTTCTATAAACTGCTGCATGTTATTTCATATAACTGTTGGTTGATTATGATAGTACAGTAAAGCAGTTTCATACATGATGTTCTTTAAATGGCTAGTAAGTAAATCTATGAGGTAGAGTCATAGAAATGGTCATGGGAATTCTTGTGCACAAGGGATCCAGGTTCCTGCGAGCGGTTCCGGGGCACCGGGCCGTCTCGACCCGGGCGGAATCTACTTTCTTAGTCCTGGGAGCGGGGAATTGTAGCGGGGCTAGCTACCCGCGCTGCAAGCGTCGCCGCTAGCCCAGACTAAACCCATGATGGCTCCTAAACATCAAGAGAAAGATGTTGTGTATATTTAAACTGTGCAGACTAACTATGTCTTCGTGACAGGGAAGGCTATGGTAAGTTGTACAGGTGGTTCAGACGGGACAGGTAAAGTCACCGAACGGTGGCATGGGAAGTTATGTTATTTTGTTCTTGCATACCTGCTAAATGAAATCTGATCTAGGCAAGAATAGAAACCCACCTAAGCAAATAATTGTAGCATACTCATTAGATCATATCTCTTGAGCTTGGTAAAGTTGAGCAGCTAGCCTTCACCAGTGCTTTTCGAAGTACTGACCCTCGTTGTAGCAGGTTCCCCGGCGCAAGGCGACGCGGCGAGGAGCTGAAGCTCACTCCGAACTTTTGGGATCCTTGGCGGTTCGTGGCCAAGACTTTTGGAGGCTCAAGCTAAGAAGCCTTTCACTATCTCCGTTGCTGAATATCGCTAAGGCGATGGTGCTTACTCGCACCCAAGGTGGATTTTGTGTTTTTGAATCTATGTAAAGGGACATAATGTATGGATCGGCTATCTCATTTTGCGTCCAAGTTTGTAAGCCCGTGGGCATTTTATACTTTTGAGTCAAGCAATGTAAGAAGATGTTCATTATGAATAAAAGAGAAACTTTTCTATGCCTCAACCTTGTGTTATCTTATATGTCCACTCTGTTGCATTGTTCTAAAGAATATCCTTATGCCTAAGGCCTTGTGCACGCGCGCCCTACGCGTGCACGGCATCATGCCCGGGGGACGATTATCGATTAGCCGAAATCGGGGCGTGACATATTGGTATCAGAGCATGCTTCAGATCCTTTGATCTCACAAGAAAGTTTCTAAAGAGGACCTTGTTCCTTTCGAGTAGACCCTTGAAATTGCTTGGCCAAAATGAGATACGTTCCATACAGTGAGTCCATAATATACCTTGAGACTAATACAAGTTACTTTCCTTTCAAGGAACGACTTCCGAGCCGGGTGCACAAGCGCAGATGGTGGCGCAAGTGCAAGCGAGTAGTTCAGGCACCTCGGGCAGCTCTGGGAGTCCAGCTGCCGCACCCTCTGCCGATCCGTTCGAACGAATGATGCGTTTGATGGAGACGCAGCAGAAACAAGCTGAACTACGGCAGAGTCAGTTTGAGTCACGGATTGAAGCCCAATTCGTGGCGCAGCGACTTCAGGCAGATACACAGCAGAAGCAGATGAATAGCCTGCAAACAATGGTGACGAATATGGTCGCCAACAATCATTCTGCATCCGCCCCCGTAACCGTGCCTATAGTTGCTGAAGCCACCGGACCGTAGAATTCTCAGGGTACCTTACCCTCAGGCGAGAACGGGTCAATCGTCTCAATATCAGAATTCAAGAAGATGTGCCGTGCTACGTTTAAAGGCACCGAGGACCCTTCCTTAGCGATGGATTGGCTGGTCGAGTTGGAGGACCACTTCGAAGCGCTGTGCCTAGACGAGACCAAGAAGGTAGCGTGTGCTCAGCTTCAGCTCCGACAAAATGCACATGATTGGTGGGATGTGCACAAGCAAGCTATTCTGAGTGAAGGTGGCACAACGGCTATCTCCTGGTCCGTGTTTCGCAAGGCCTTCGTGGAGGAATACCTTCCACCCGCCGTCCGTCGCGAAAAGGAAGACGAGTTTGCCCTACTGAAGCAGGGGGACATGACGGTACGTCAATACGCTTCAGAGTTTAACCGACTTGCAAAGTTTGCCAAGTCTCAGCTCGCCGATGCCGAAAGTCGTGCCAGAAAGTTTGAGCTCGGACTACGACCTTCTATCCGTGCTCACGTCGTAGTGACTCAATATCGTACCATGCGGGAGTCCCTGAATCATGCACTGTCCCTAGAGTCGCAGTATCCTCCAGTTAGCACCGGCGCTGTGCAAAATCACAATCACAAGCGTCCTGCCAACACAGGAGGAAACAACGCGCATAAGCGCCACAATAATAACGGCGGCTCCCAAGACTCGAATCAGGGAAAGAAGCAAGGACAAAAGTGTGCTTACTGCCGCAAGCCAGGACACCACATCAGCGAATGTCGCGCGAGCAAGGGAGGATGTTTCAGTTGTGGCAAGATGGGCCACATTGCTCGTAATTGTCCAACCCGTTCCAACGATCCATCTTCACACCGTCCGCAGCAGAATAATGACTCAGCTCAGGGTCAGGGGCAAACTCAACGAGCAAACCAGGCACCGCAAAACGCTCAGGGCCGAGTCTATGCCTTGACTCGGGACGAGGCACTCGCGTCGAACACGACGGTGTCAGGTATATTACTTTTTAATAATATACCTGCTCGAGTATTATTTGATTCTGGTGCAACACATAGCTTCATTTCGGCGGATTTTGCCGCCGAACACACATTCCCTATGACACCGCTAGGCTTAAACCTAAGTGTTAGCACTCCTTCGGGAGTAGATCTATCGGCTCGCTTAGTCTGTCGTGAAGGTAACATTTGCATCGGGGGACGGAGATTGTCATTAGATGCGATAGTTCTAGACATAAGGGACTACGATCTTATTCTGGGGATGGATTGGCTTGGCGCTTGTTCAGCTACAATCGACTGTACGAAAAAGGAAGTCGTGTTTCGTTTGCCCGGCGAGACCGAGTTTTGCTTCACGTGCAGTCCTGAGTCGAAAGCGTCAAATACCTGCATGGTGATCTCAGCAATGTCTGCTCGACGGATGATTCACTCCGGCTGCAAAGGGTACTTAGCGTCCGTTCGAGACACTCGGCAAGATTGCGCAAACGTTGAGTCTATCCCCGTTGTGGCGGATTTTCCTGATGTGTTCCCCGACGAGTTGCCAGGCATGCCGCCCGATCGAGAGACAGAGTTTACTATAGACACGTTCCCAGAAACTCGACCAATTTCCAAGACACCGTATCGAATGGCCCCGGCAGAATTGAAGGAGCTTAAAGTACAGTTGCAAGACTTGCTAGATAAAGGATACATTCGGCCTAGTGTATCTCCGTGGGGTGCCCCAGTACTATTCGTGAAGAAAAATGATGGCTCGTTGCGGCTCTGCATCGACTATCGAGAATTGAATAAAGCAACCATTCGTAACCAGTATCCTCTTCCAAGAATAGATGATCTTTTCGATCAGTTGCAAGCTGCCACAGTATTCTCTAAAATCGACCTCCGTTCGGGCTATCACCAACTAAAGATCAAGCCAGACGATGTGCCAAAGTCAGCTTTCCGAACTCGCTATGGCCATTATGAGTTCCTGGTGATGCCGTTCGGACTAACCAATGCCCCCGCTGCCTTTATGAGTTTAATGAACCTTGTGTTCCGGCCCTACCTCGATAAGTTTGTAGTAGTATTCATCGATGATATCTTGGTGTATTCGAAGAGTGAGGAAGAACATGCAGAGCACTTGCGGACCGTGCTACAAACTCTTCGGGACAACCAGCTATATGCTAAGCTGAGTAAGTGTGAATTCTGGCTAAGTAGTGTATCTTTCCTCGGGCACATCATTTCTGCGGGAGGCATCTCAGTCGATCCGAAGAAGGTGGAGGCCATTGTCGAGTGAAAGCGACCTGCATCCGTTAGCGAGATTCGAAGCTTCCTCGGGCTAGCGGGCTACTACAGACGGTTCGTGAAGGATTTTTCCAAACTTGCATTACCTCTGACTCGCCTCACACAAAAGGGAGTCACGTTTGAGTGGTCCGCCGACTGCGAAGCTTCGTTTAAAGAGTTAAAGCATCGCCTCACCTCTGCCCCGTTACTTGCATTACCAGACGAGATCTCGGGATTCCAAATATTTAGCGACGCGTCCGGGCAAGGTTTGGGGTGTGTACTTATGCAGCGAGATCGAGTGATAGCCTATGCCTCCAGGCAACTAAAGAAGCACGAGAAAAATTATCCTACACACGACCTGGAATTGGCGGCAATTGTCTTTGGCCTGAAATTGTGGCGACACTACCTTTATGGAGTGCCTTGCCAAATTTATACTGATCACAAAAGCTTAAAGTACCTATTCACTCAAACGGACCTCAACCTTCGTCAGCGCCGTTGGCTAGAATTGATAAAAGATTACGACTTGACGATAGACTACACGCCTGGAAAAGGGAACGTTGTAGCGGATGCTCTGAGTCGGATCTTCGTTGGGTCTCTGTCAGTCGATCGCAGGTTACGAAGGGACTTAGAAGAATTGGGCATCGAACTCCGAATCCGATATCGTGGCGCGCGGGTCGCTCAAATGCGATTCGTACCCAACCTAATAGAGCGGGTCACATCTACTCAGAAAGACGACCCTTTCCTAAGGAAGATGCACGAGCAGATTCTAGCGGGAAAGGCGAAGGACTTTGCAGTAGATGAAAATGGAGCGTTGCGGGTGAAGGGAAGGCTATGCGTCTCCGATGATTCAGAACTCAGAAAGGAGATCCTTGCGGAAGCTCATTACGCAGCCTATATGATCCATCCCGGGAGCACGAAGATGTATAAGAACCTCCGAACGACCTTCTGGTGGCACGGCATGAAGAAAGATGTCGCACTCTTTGTGTCCCAATGCATAACTTGTCAAAGGGTGAAAGCAGAGCATCAGAGGCCGGGCGGAGAGATGCAAAATCTTGCTATCCCGGAATGGAAGTGGGAGCACATCTGCATGGATTTTATTGTTGGCCTGCCAAGGACGCAACGGGGGAACGACGCGATCTGGGTTATCGTCGACCGGTTAACCAAGTCTGCACACTTCCTTGCCATCAAAAGTACTTGGAGCGCCGATCGCCTCGCCCAGACCTACCTTGACGAGATAGTCCGGCTGCATGGAGTGCCAGTTTCTATAGTATCAGATCGGGACGGGCGATTCATCTCGTGTTTTTGGGAGAGCCTTCAGCTGGCGATGGAGACCAAGTTGAAGTTTAGCTCAGCCTATCATCCACAAACCGATGGTCAGACGGAACGAGTGAATCAGATACTAGAAGACATGTTGCGCCTCTGCGTGATCGATTCGAAGTCAAGTTGGGACGTCTACCTGCCGCTGGCGGAATTTGCATATAACAACAGTTATCAGTCCAGCATCGAGATGGCTCCGTACGAGGCTTTGTATGGGCGGAAGTGTAGGTCACCAATCTGCTGGGACGAAGTCGGAGAGCGGCAAATCCTTGGGCCGGAACTGGTTGAACAAACCGTGCAAAAGGTTCGGTTGATTCGTGAACGGTTGAAGACAGCACAAAGCCGACAAAAGAGTTATGCCGATGCTCGACGTCGCCCCCTTGAATTCTTTGAAGGGGACCATGTGTTCTTGAAAGTCTCGCCTATGCGCGGAGTTATGCGATTCGGAGTAAAAGGAAAGTTAAGTCCAAGATTTGTTGGACCGTTTGAAATTCTCAAGCGGGTTACTCCGGTCGCCTATCAAGTTGCTTTGCCGCCTGCCCTATCAGAAGTACACAATATTTTTCACGTTTCACAGCTGAGAAAGTTTGTACACGACCCGAACCACATAGTCGACTTGGGTCAGTTGAATCTGCAAGCGGACTTGTCGTACGCGGCAGAGCCTGTCCAAGTTTTGGATCGTAAAGAGAAGCAGTTACGGAACCGAACTGTCTCGCTAGTGCGCGTCCTGTGGCGGAACCACTCGGTCGAGGAGTCGACCTGGGAACTTGAAGCTGATATGAGGGAAAGGTTCCCCTCATTATTCCTTAGGGGTAGGTTCTATTCCTAAGTTTCGGGACGAAACTTTCTTTTGGATGGTTATGATGTAATGCCCCGTTCCCCCTATTCGGGGAGCGCGGCCAAGGAATACTTACGACCGTCCGAACGGGACAGATTGAATTAAGATCCTTTCCTCGTTATGGATTGGTTTCTTCGGAATCAGGTCCCATATACGACAGACTGTGCCTCGAGGATGGACTCGGCGGCAGAGTCGAGAGGGGCCTTTCCGTTGCGTTGGTTTCTTGTCCGTTTTCGTGCCGCTTGGATGCTTTCTTGTTGGTTTTATGACTTGCGTTTTCTTGAACGGTTTCAATGGATTTCATTGCTTTCGTTCTTAGGATTTCGCATTTCGTATCGACCCTTGGAGACCGAAGCAGGAGGTATTGATCATCCGTTGGTGCGTGCAGGTGATCGTGTAGACGACGCGCGAGCGGAGTCTTAGGGACCTCTCCTCCTTCTTTCTATTCAACAAACTTGTGAGTGGCTCTATTTCGATAAGCACCTTCTTTCCAAGGGCTCCGTTCATAATAAAACTGACTCAGTTGGGCATTCAATCAAACGATACCAATTAAGTAACAAGTTGGATAACAAGATAAGATAAGAAGTAGGCTTGGAACACCCATTGCTTGTCATACAAACCTTGCATAAATTTATTGATGCATGCATGTTCGTTGGGTGTTTAATGGGTTGGTATCTATTGATAGTTCAAAGTGTTCTTCTATAAACTGCTGCATGTTATTTCATATAACTGTTGGTTGATTATGATAGTACAGTAAAGCAGTTTCATACATGATGTTCTTTAAATGGCTAGTAAGTAAATCTATGAGGTAGAGTCATAGAAATGGTCATGGGAATTCTTGTGCACAAGGGATCCAGGTTCCTGCGAGCGGTTCCGGGGCACCGGGCCGTCTCGACCCGGGCGGAATCTACTTTCTTAGTCCTGGGAGCGGGGAATTGTAGCGGGGCTAGCTACCCGCGCTGCAAGCGTCGCCGCTAGCCCAGACTAAACCCATGATGGCTCCTAAACATCAAGAGAAAGATGTTGTGTATATTTAAACTGTGCAGACTAACTATGTCTTCGTGACAGGGAAGGCTATGGTAAGTTGTACAGGTGGTTCAGACGGGACAGGTAAAGTCACCGAACGGTGGCATGGGAAGTTATGTTATTTTGTTCTTGCATACCTGCTAAATGAAATCTGATCTAGGCAAGAATAGAAGCCCACCTAAGCAAATAATTGTAGCATACTCATTAGATCATATCTCTTGAGCTTGGTAAAGTTGAGCAGCTAGCCTTCACCAGTGCTTTTCGAAGTACTGACCCTCGTTGTAGCAGGTTCCCCGGCGCAAGGCGACGCGGCGAGGAGCTGAAGCTCACTCCGAACTTTTGGGATCCTTGGCGGTTCGTGGCCAAGACTTTTGGAGGCTCAAGCTAAGAAGCCTTTCACTATCTCCGTTGCTGAATATCGCTAAGGCGATGGTGCTTACTCGCACCCAAGGTGGATTTTGTGTTTTTGAATCTATGTAAAGGGACATAATGTATGGATCGGCTATCTTATTTTGCGTCCAAGTTTGTAAGCCCGTGGGCATTTTATACTTTTGAGTCAAGCAATGTAAGAAGATGTTCATTATGAATAAAAGAGAAACTTTTCTATGCCTCAACCTTGTGTTATCTTATATGTCCACTCTGTTGCATTGTTCTAAAGAATATCCTTATGCCTAAGGCCTTGTGCACGCGCGCCCTACGCGTGCACGGCATCACGCCCGGGGGACGATTATCGATTAGCCGAAATCGGGGCGTGACACTGGTCAGCCTGTTGGGAAGTGCCCTGGTCAGCCTGCTGGAAACTGCCCTGCTCAGCCTGCTGAGCGACCTCGTCATCTTGTTGAGGCGGGCTATTCCATATGCCAAACATGATTATACTTTCTACGCGGACGTGCTTGCCGTCGGCTAACTAAGCCTTGAGGATAATCCGGTGGAATATGTAACAGAGGGTTCGGGGGATTCGGAATTGCTTGCACATCATCCAAAATGATCTTACTGCTGTGCTCAACGAGTCTCTCACTGGATGATTTTTACATGCTATATTCAAATTTGGAAGCTGAAATATTAAGTAGAATCCAATTAATTTATATATAAAAACTATGGAGACAAATATTTTTATCAATAAAATACGTACCTTCTTAATTACATGTTGATATCATTCACGATAACTAGCATCATCAACGGCCCGATGTTGGAATCGCAACTCCTCATATCAGTAGGATCGGTTACTGATAAGAGGAGCTCCCCACCAAGATCTATAGGAAATATCACATAATGCTATACCATTTAAACAAATATGAGCGTATAATTTCATATAATTTTGAAAATTTTATTTTGTTCAACTTTTTAAATAACTTACCCTCTTCTATAGAGTCCATTAGTTGAGACGACTGTACCGCGAGCTGTGTCTCCAATCTAGAATTCTAATGTGGAATTATTTTGCTTGCTCTTTTAGTTTCACTCCCTCTACTACGGTTTAAATATGGTGGGTCATCGAAAATCTTTTGTTTCCCCCAGAATTATCGCATAACGCGATCAGCTGGATGATACATGATTTCACCGTCGAATATTAGGAAATAACTATGGACACTAAGGTCATAGGCTGTTGCTTGTATTTCAGTAGGGTTATGCTCAAGCCGGTACGGACAGTATATCACCTATTTTATGACAAAAAATTATAAGATAATGGTCATAATGGCTTTATAAAATAATAATACAGATATTTTACCTCGTGTTATACTTCAATGTATCAAATTCGTCCCGGTTTAAAAAGATAACCGCATGTTCACAGTGTACTGGATCTGCTGCATCCGTAGTCCACCGTAAAACTGACGGAAAGACACCAACGTCGGTATTAATGCGGGAGACCGGCCTACCAATATGAAAGTGCTCGTAGGACCAAACCTAGAAAATACGAGCATATAATATAAGTGCATATATTTTCAATGTAAATAAAATTAAGTAAAAGTTTTCATATGATATAAGTGCACATATTTTTATACCTGTATCAATGCACTACCAAAATATGATGAAATAGCGATATTTTTAGCGACGTCATATTAAAACGTCGCTAATATTAAAGATTTGAGCGACTCCAAAAATAAACGTCGCTATACGTCGTTGTTGGCGACACATAGCGACGTTTAGCGACTGTAATTCAGTTTTTTAAAAGAATAGTCGCTATAAGCTTCTTTAAGGTCGCTAAACGTCGTTGAGTTTTTTGATTTAGCGACGTTTAGCGACGTATTTAGTGACATTAGTTTTTATTTTATTTTTAGCGATATTTTTAGCGACGTCTATAACGTCGCAAACTTTTGAATTAGCGACGTTTAGCGACGTCTAGTTTTAGCGACGTCATAAGTTGACGTCGCTAAACGTCGCTAAATTTTTTAATATAGATTTTATTTCCCCCCTTCTGTTGAAATCTTCCCCCAAATTTTCAAACCCCTCCCTCTTCCCTCCCCCTCCCCTCTCCGGTGAACTTCCCCCTCCGGCGTCCTCCACAGCCCCCTAGTCCGGCGTCCCCCCATCCCTACACCCCCCCAATCGGCTCACCCACAACCCCCCTACTCCGGCGGACCCTCCGAGTGCCCTCCTCCCGCACGACTCCTCCCTTCCACCGTGGCTCCTCCCCTCCGACGACCTCGGGCTTCTCCTCCTCCTCCTCTAGGTAAACCCTAACCCGATCTCTCTCTCTCTCTCTCTCTCTCTCTCAGATGCAGACACGACATGACACTGACACAGGCATGATACACACACACACACACTGACACAGACACGACATAATGTACAATACCTCACACTTCCGTCAAAAATGAACAATCAACTCCGTTGACCGTTAATTTTTTACCAAAATACTCCTTCCCTCTTCCCAAGCTGAGGAGGAGGGCTGCTAATAATGATGATTTTCTAGGGGTATTTCAGTCAAAAATTAACGGTCAACGGAGTTGACCGTTAGTTTTTGACGAAAGTGGGAGGTATTGTACATTATGGTAAAACAGTGGAGTGCACATTGAATTTTAATAAATAAAATGGGATGTAACTCAAACTTTCTCAATAAAATAACATTGTCACGTTATAAATCTTACGTATGTACTAAAGTTACTAAGTGCTCATTTACTTTTCAGAATTAGTTATAGTTACCTCAACAAATGTTAAGGGCTAATTAGTATTTAGACCCTGGATCTTATAACAGCTTAGAGTTTTAAGTCCTGATATGTCCAATTAAATTTTTTTGGTTTCTTTCTTCATTATACTTTTCTTTTCATGTGTTGGTTGATGTCATGTTTAGAATATAATAATAGAAGAAAAAAAGTCAGGGTTAAATTTTTTATTTGGACACGTCAGAATTTAAACTCTATATTGATATAAAATCTAGAGTCTAAACGATAATTAGTCCAAATATTAACTTGTGATCGACATTTTAGATTTAAATTACTACAACAAACATACACTTAGATGTCCTTTCCTTTTTAACATTTAAATTAAGCTGACATTCTTACATATTGTAACTAAAACTCCTCCTAACTATAACATAGAGCCTAAGTTCAACATATATAATAAATTAGTGACGACAATTCCCTAACAAACTAATGTTGTTGATACAACGTGATAACCTAGAATAGACATTTCACCAATAAATTAATATTTGTATCCTTCATCGTTGCATTAGAGAATAAATATAATTTTTCAATAAATATTCTAATAACTTGTTGATGTTAACTTATATTTAACATGCAACTTGTAGGCTTCAAACACATTGTGAATCAACCTCTACGCAATTAATCTCCATCTCCGCCCATCAAATAGACCATTATGACAAGAAGTAGCTATATTTGACGGGATTTTTTTTCAAGAGAAATATTTTCATTATAATTTTTTCACCAAGTGTAGTGTCTGCTAGCTTATATATTTTATAAATTAATTTATAAAAAAATATTAATTTTTATATTTTATTCTAAGATAGTGGAAAACGGAACTGGTCCAACACATAAAAAATATTATTTTTCATGAAAAATAACTATTTTTTGAAAAACAATGACAATCAAACATCTAAATTAATTTTTTCATTCAAAAAGATTTTAATTTTATAAAAAAAAATCTAGTAGAATAATTCGGTAGAATTAATTTCGAATTATTTAATTTTTACATATTTTCCACCTTGTAATCATACGCGCTCGGTATCTTTTCTTTTTTATGTGGCCTGGCATTTCGCACGGGACTTTGCGCATGCTGCATTGCATGCCTTGTGGGCCCACTGTCCTCCCAACTCCTACCATTAATAATTAGAAGGAATAATATGCCATCGTGGCTCGATCCACTGATCTTTCGCCACCCAGCCGAGGTCTTATACCTCTCCTCGGTAACCACAAGGGTCAATCCAGTTCGGTTACACACATGTTATCTTGCTCACTAGTATAATGTGCACGTGCGTAAAAGATAATGAAAAATTTAAATATGAATTTATTATAAAACTACCATTTCAAAGAATTGAACTCAAGCAATCAAGGAAAATGTCTCGCACCGTAACCACTTGAGTTAGAATTGTTTAATTATAATTATATCATATTAGATAGTTAACTGTTTGGTTATTTTTTTTAAAATAATTAGCAAAATATTTAGATAGTTATTTTTTATTAAATTTTTCAATTTATTTAAATGATAAAATATATAAATTGAACCGTTTCCAAGCCGCATTATAGTGCAAGAGATTAGAGGTTAGTGATTTATTTCATGTATATTTCTTGTTACAGTTGTAATATTAAACAAAAAATCAAACATTACATTTTTCGTAAATAAAATTATTTAAACAGAAATTTTATTATAGCGAAATTCAATTATATTAAATTTATACAAACGAAACAAGTTTATCTAAATTATAAATAAAAATACAGTTCGCCAACTCAGTTGACGGAAAACGGACTGCAGCCGACACGTGGATAGCAAACGTGGACCCCAACCTGGGCCCACTGCCAAAAATCGGCCAACTAAGTTGGCAAATTTTGGGCAGTGGGGCCCGCGGGTTGGGTTGGGGTGGTTTGGTTTGGTTTGGTTGGTTTGGTTTGATTTTGTTTGTTTAATGAGTTTTTTAATTAATTATATTATGGTTTTTTTATTAATTTTTTCTATTTAGTTTTGTTTTGGATTTTGATTTTTTTATTTAGTTTTGTTTTGGATTTTGGTTTAATTTTTATTTGGGTTTGAAATTTGAATTTTGGTTTGGTTTAATTTTTATTTGGGTTTAAAATTTGATCTGGGTCTATGGATTGGTGTTGGTTCAAGAGTTAGTTTTGGTTTATGTCCAATGGCTATTGTTTCGGTTTGGTTTAACGAGGAAGGAGCTAATGTTCTTTGGTTTGCTTTTGTAATGACCCATTCCGCTCAAGCGGACTGCCGATTCAAACGGCAAAAGTGCAAAGTCCCGACCCGCTTTGCTTCAGCGAGAATACTCGTTTGAGACAAGAGGATTCCCAGACTTGGCTCTTTAGGAGTTCGGCTTAGGCTTTCAGAGGGTCGCTCGGAGTATCGCTCGACCGAGGCGAATCATCACTAAGGTGGGTGGCTACGGTGAACTTGTCTTTGCTTAGCCAGCACACTTAAAATATAGATGTTTCATGCTAGTCGCTAGGTGAATCACCCCCTGCATACTAATAAGAATACAACGCACCTAGCTAAGGGAATAATTCCAATTTGTATTGCTTGTGTTAGAACATGGAAATAAAATATTGCTTATATTTAGACCCTCGCATGCTACATTTGCCTTGTGCAACAAGACCCCGCTATGCCTCGAGTGGAACGATATACATATACTCTTCGTAGTACACTGCTTTACTTGCTACACTGCACGACCTTAGATTATGTCGCCCGGAAAGTTATTGCCTCGACATAGCGGGTTTTAATTTGTAGGTTTTACTCCTGGGCTTACCTTCGGGTCCAAGCCAACGAGAATGATTAAGTTTCCTTATAAATGCATGCTCGCCTGCTTATATGTTTTAATTTGTAATATTGCCTCGACACAATACTTTCCACAATGAGATTATGCCACAATCAACAACACTATCGTGTATCGTGCATGCATCGAATCAGCCAGAAGACTATTGAATAGTCCTTCTATGCAATAAGAACCTGCAAGTATCCGGGACCATTAGGTCGCCAAGGCAGTCCCCGCACCAGGGGAATGCATCAAGTCAAGCTTACATCTGAACGAGAACCATGTCAAGAAATCAAGAATACAGCTCGTGGAGCAATGCTCGTTCAGAACAAAAATCATGGATTGTCTTGTAAAGATGGAAATTTTGAAGACCCTGACTTGTATGTCACGGACAACTCGTGCATGAGGTATCTCATTCCTCGGACGATCAGCAGGGCACCGCCATCGTACCGGCCTAGGAGGAATGCATGGTGTATTGCTGGGCTAATTTGGGTGCTAAGTATGCTCAATACCCGTCTTTGCGCGGTAGCAATACACGGTATTCGACCTTGGTAGCGCATACTATCTTGGACTCACCATCTACCCAACAGTCTCCCTATTCTGGCGGGATGGCATACAATGACTCTTCTGTATCACCCATTGTCCACAAATTGCTTGTCTCGTACAAAGCGTTGCACCCCATTCCGCAAATGAGACTACAAAATTTATTGGTCCTTTATGGCTATGCCAGCGACTCATGTTCATGTAGATAAGTCATCCTCGCTTAGCGACAATCCGCGTGCGAGTCATTGCATCGCATCCAGTGAATCAGAACCACCTGAATGATCATGGATATATGATACTTGTATATATGGAACACTTCAACATCTTCTGCAAACGCCTTGTAATTCGTGTAAATCGTGCACCCGAAACATAACCTCGCTCACGATACTTATGTTGCATATGTTATTGCCCTGAGTTTCATATATATATATATATATATATATATATATATATATATATATATATATATATATATATATATATATATATATATATACTACTTGTGCTTAAAATAACTATGTTTTCCTTGGACAGGGAAGGACAAATGGTAAGTTGGTAAGTCTTGCCGTGTTTCCTCTAATATCTCACACGGCGCACTGCCACACGAGTTAGGCTTTTCATATATACCATGAAACTGATCCTAAGGCAAAACTAGAAAGACAACTAAATAGATAGTGCACAAAACCTATATTACGTGTTTGCACGGCGTACTGCCACACGAGTTAGCCTCCCACCGGTGCATTCATGTACTGATAACCCACCAGATTGTTTGCAGGGTGCGGGAGAACCTCGTTCGGTGCGGATGCCTCCTTCATGCGTGCTAAGGCGTGGAGTTCACTCTGGAGACTTAGAGCATTGCGTCCGAAACTGAAGCACGTATACAAGACATAATGTTGGAACATCGCCTGTATATTATTCCACAAATGTAGCCACTTGGCACGTTTTTACTGTTTCAGAGAGAGAGGC
Organism: Iris macrosiphon; assembly: GCA_036927795.1. NCBI lineage: Eukaryota > Viridiplantae > Streptophyta > Magnoliopsida > Asparagales > Iridaceae > Iris > Iris macrosiphon. The sequence continues at coordinate 207,859,113 of JAYESA010000008.1, forward strand.
TTGAGCGACTTGTAATCTCAACCTAGCGCCGCCTGTAACATTGTTAATATCAATAAAGAGTTTTGTTTTAATTCAATACTTGTGTTATTCAATGGTTCCGCTATTGTCGACTCAGTGAACTTGTTACCAATTGATTATGCGTTTATAATTCTGCTACACTCGGACAATTTGTGCGACTCTGTGGCTTAGACCTCTTTCTGCCAGCCATAAACCACGGCCTTGCATGGCCCGGTTCATGCTCGTGCTGCATCACGTCCAGATGGGTCAAGTGATCGTCCCGCGGGAGCGCTGGCGCGGTGATTCTCGCCTAGCATGGACGACCGATTAGCCTGTGGGAGATCGGGGCGTGACAGGTTTAACGAGGAAGAGACAAGAAAGGCTACACAACAAAAATAATAAGAGACAACGAACTTGACAAGAAAAAATAAGATGAGACTTGACAAGAAAAAGAAGAAGAGACATGAGAGATTAAAGAAAAAAGAAGAAGAGACTTGTCTCGTGGAGGGAGGAAGTAAAGGAGATGAGTAATAAAATAAAGAGAAGAAGTTGGTGGGAGGAGTGAGTTATAAGAAGAGGAGGAAGAAGAACATAGTGCACTAAGAAGTAAGACACAGCAGTCCTTGTGAGAACATAGCAGCAATTCGAGCAGCCTTCATTTTCTCTCATTTAAAAGTGGACACAACAGACTTTGTGAGCACACAAAATCCTTATTGTTGAAGGTCTCTATTCTATTCTCCTTCATTTATACTCTCTTTTGTATTTGCAATAATTTTATGTTAGTTTTTATTTTTTAAATGTTAGGATACTAGTGTTTATTTAGTGAATTTAAGTTATATAACGTGCAAAACGACGGGCAACCAAAATATATGTTTTGACAACCATAATTATACATATGGGCAGCCAAAACGACGGACGAATTCCTGGAGGGCCTACTACGAATTTAATAATCCAGCAACGTACGAAACATATATCTAGTTTAGTATTTTATGGGAAGGTACAATAAAATTTAATTGTGTAAATCAATATGAATGATATTTTGTACATGTCTACTAATAACATCGTCTATATTTTTCATATATAGCAATACGATTATACTAATGATGAACGGTGCCGAGATCATGTCTCGTGGCGTCACGATAGCAGACTTGGGTATTAGAGGTTGAGCGACCACCAGGTGGCACTGTTGAAAATATTTGACTTTTATTATGTTGACAAGATACATTTTATGCAACACGATAGACTTAATCTTCAGTTTACTTGAGCGTTAGTGGCCCGAACGAAATATCTTTCAGCTACCATTCGGAGAGATGAGTATTATTCTAGCAAATGTGGCAAATATTTTAGGTTTACCTATTACGGGTGAACCTATAATATTTGATAAATCAATTTTTGACGACACTATGATTACGAAGTACCTAGGTGTGGAGGTTTCGCGTAATAAACCTAGTAAAAACCTTGTGACGTTTACGTGGCTCCGTCATAACTTTTTGCACCTAGATCGTATTGGTGATCAAGTTATCTTAGTGGATGAGGATCGGGTATGTATGATTTTTTTTTGCAACTTATGTTATTATTTACGTAATATATTTTTAATTTAATTTAATACATATCATTTCTTCATTATTTGTTCAGGTCATTGCTTGCACCATAGCCTACTTGCTAGGTTTATTAAGCGGAATGTTGTTTCCTGACTCATCAAATTTAGTTGATTTACGTTTTCTACCTTTTTTGGTAGACCTGGCTGCACCTACGCGCCACGCTTGAGGAGCGTCAGTGTTGGCATATTTATATAGTTCTATGACAGATTTTGTACAATTTGAACACATGGATGCAACGAAGGTAAATTTTAGTGGTTGCACGACAATAGTATAAGTATGAAAATATGTGCACTTATATCATATGAAAAGTTTTACATAATTTTATTTACATTGAAAATATGTGCACTTATATTGTAGCGCCCCGTTCCCCCGGTGCGGGGAGCGCGGCTAAGAAACACAAGACGGTATCGTTCGATCGGGATAGATTGAATTAAGAACTCGTCCTCGTTATGGATTTGTTTCTTCGGAATCGATTCCCATATTCAGTGGACTGCGCCCCCGGGGATCGGCTTAGCGGCAGAGTCAGGAGGGACCTCTCCGCTGCTATCTTTTATTGCCTCGGTTTTCGATGTCGCTTGTTGCTTTCGTGCTTTGAGTTGGTTTTGGGATTTGCTTGTTTTCCTTGAACGGTTTCGATGGTTTTCATTGTTTTCGTTCATTGACTTGCACTTCTGTTCCGAGAATGGAAAGAGAGGAAGAAGTATTAATCGAGCTGTTCGTGTGCAGGTGAACGAGCAGTAGGCGGCTTACGAACGGAGTCGTGAAGTGCCTCTTTGCTTCTCCCTTCTAAAATCTAAGTGAGTGGCTACCAACCCGATTAGCTAGCTCTGCTTCCAGCTTCACTCCTTCGCCCCGATCAAACGATACCAAGTAATAATAAAAGAAACCAAGATAAAAGAGAATAGACTTGGTTAATACTGCTTGTCGATCAAACTGTGAACGGTTACTTACTTGCATGCGTGTTCGCTCGGAAATATTTATCATATGCATAATACAAGTTAGAATGTATGCTCTCTTTAAATTATGCTATGAACATACTCATCCTGAATGCAATAATCTGATAGGGAGACTATGCCAAAGTAGCTCTCCTCCTGTTACTGTCCCGTGCCTGTTATTGCCCTGATTTGCCTCAACTGCTAACTTAGTGTATATGTTGATCACGGACAACTTGTGCACAAGGTCTTAGTTCCTGCGGACGGTTGCTGGGGCACTGGCACCGATCCGATCCGGACGAAACTCCTGAATAGTCGCCTGTATCGGATGAAATAACTTGTGACGCCCTGTTCAACTTTCCGTTACTTGTTATTTCATTCATGTACTATGCCCCGTCCATTATGGCGTCCCGCCAGTGATCCCCTGTATATTTAAACCTGTTGCATACTAACTTGTGTCTTCGTGGCAGGGAAGGCAAGGTAAGTATTGTGCAGGTAATTCAGACGGTCAGGTAAAATCCACCGAACGGTGGCACGTTCATTTCAGTAAATTCAATATGCTGCTTAACTGTAAATGAACTAAGGCAAGATAGAAACCAACCAAATATGCATGCTTCACTAAACAACGTGTTGATTGGTATAGTCAGGCTAGCTCGCCTTCACCAGCATGTTTCGATATGCTGACCCTCGTTGAAACAGGTTCTCCGCACCAAGGCGAACCGAACGAGGAGCCAAAGTCGTCTACCCGATCCAGTCCAACTGTTGGCGCATCTTCACCGTGCCCCCGAAGCCTTTTGAAGTCCGAAGCTGCAACTCTTCATACACAAATGCAGCTCCGGGGCAAAGCGATCCTCCAGCCTGGAGGTCCTTATCGTTTTGAGTTTATAAAAGGATGTAATGCAAAGGACTGCTATCTCATTTTGAGTCAACCCTTTTGTAAGCCGTTCGGCATATTAGCTGACTCGTTCAAGAGTTTGTAATAGATGTTCATTATCAATAAAGAGAACTTTTCTATGTTTCAATCTGTGTTTCAATTTATCCGCGTACTCTGAATACGTGCTTGCTATGCAAATCATTAAAAAGCCTTGTGCGGGCGCAACTCCAGGCCCGCACGGCGGTCACGACTCGGGGGACGCCTCGGGGCGTGACATATATCATATGCTCGTATTTTCTAGGTTTGGTCCTACGAGCACTTTCATATTGGTAGGCCAGTCTCCCGCATTAATACCGACATTGGTGTCTTTCCGTCAGCTTTACGGTAGACTACGAATGCAGCAGATCCAGTACACTATGAACATGCGGTTATCTCTTTATACCGGGACGAATTTGATACACTGAAGTATAACGAGATAAAATATCTGTATTATTATTTTATAAAGCCATTATGACCATTATCTTATAAATTTTTGTCATAAAATAGGTGACATATTGTCTGTACCGGCATGATCAGAATCCTACTGAAATACAAACAACAGCCTATGACCTTAGTGTCCATAGTTGTTTCCTAATATTCGACGATAAAATCATGTATCATCCAGCTGATCGTGTTATACGATAATTTTGGGTAAAATAAAAGATTTTCGATGAGCTACCATGTTTAAACCGTAGTAGAGGAAGTACAGCTAATAGAGCACGCAAAATGATTCCACAGTGGAATTCTAGATTGGAGACACAGCCCGCGGTACAGTCGTCTCAACTAATGGACTCTTATAGATGAGGGTAAGTTATTTAACAAGATGAACAAAATAAAAATTTCAAAATTATATAAAATTATACGCTCATATTTGTTTAAATGGTGTAGCATTAGGTGATATTGTCAATAGATCTTGGTGGGGAGCTCTTCATATCAGTAACCGATCCTACCGATATGAGGAGTTGCGATTCCAACATCGGGCCATTGATGATGCTAGTTATCGTGAATAATATCAATGTGTAATTGAGAAGGTACGTATTTTATTGATAAAAATGTTTGTCTCCATAGTTTTTTTATATGAATTAATTGGATTCTACTTAATATTTCAGCTTCCAAATTTGAATATAGCATGTGAAATCATCCAGTGAGAGACCCATTGAGTGCAACAGTAAGATCATTTTTGGATGATGTACAAGCAATTTCGACTCCCCCGAACCCTCCGTTACATATTCCACCGGATTATCCTCAAGGCTTAGTTAGCCGAAGGCAAGCACGTCCGCGTAGAAAGTACACCAATGTTTGGCATATGGATAGCCCGCCTCAACAAGATGACGAGGTCCCTCAGCAGGCAGAGCAGGGCAATTTCCAGCAGGCTGACCAGGGCACTTCCTAGTAGCCTGGCCAGGCTACTTATTAGTGGACGGGCGAGGCGTCGTCACAGGCACGTACCCCATAGATGGACCGAGAGACGGGCGAGGGCACGTCACAGCCTGGTGGTGACTATTAGGATTATTACATGCAGATGGCCACTTCTATATTTGATGCACCACAGTTTGATACAGCTACTTAGTTATTTGTGACTCCAACAGCGCCGGTGCAGACACAAGAGACTGATGAATTTGACCCATGGGCACCATTGCCAGGTGTAAACACCCAAATTTTTAGAATTTAATTTTAGAGTTTTAATTATAATTTTTTGAGTTTTTGGAGATTTTTCTGTAATTTTTAATTAATTATAATAAATATTCTTCAGAGATTTATATTTTGTGTATTAAATTAATTATTAAAATATTATAAAAATTATATTTTTGAGTGTATAATTAATAATAGGATATTGTGTAATTTTTCTAAAATTTATTGGGCCAAAAAACTATTTTTAAATAGCTAAAATGTATTTTTTTTAAATAAACCAACTTAAACCAACCCGAACCAAACCAAACTGAACCAAACCGATCTAGACCGAACCAACCCAGACCAAACGAACCGGATCCTACCCGACCCGCTAACCCATGACCCGAACCCGACCCACAAATCCATCATCTTCTGAAACTTCCTCCGACTCTTCCCTTCCCCTTCCTCCAAAACCGGCGGCCGACCCCCCCTTTTCACCTTCCTGTAACCGCCCACTCAGATCCCTATATAAACATCCAGACCTACCCCCTCTTCCACCATCCAACCCTCTCCCATTTCCAACGAGCCACCGCCACGCACCACCGCCGCGAAGTAGCCACCGCACAGCAGTCTGAATTCGAGTTGCAAGGTACCCTTCTTTCCACTCTCGTATCTCTGTGCACAGTTATCCAAATATCGATCTGTCGAATCCTATACGAAGACCACATGACCCTCTCAAACCCTGTATAATTAGTTCGGGGTATCGTGTCCTATGTCGATCGCAAATTGTGACGCAAAACAAGAAAAATAATCCAAATTGGAGTTCAGAAAACTGTCCCAAACCCCCATGTTCATGGCCATTTTTCTTCCATCATATTTAATATTTTTAAATTCCACTTAAAAATTAATTTAAACAACATAACCAAGATTTAACCCCTTAAATTAGTTTATTTTAATTTATTGTATGTTGTATTTTATTCGTGGTTGAAGTTGACCAAAAACTTGGTTTTTTAAACCCAAAATTTCTCAAAACGGGGTACGTCCCACTAAATGAGGCAACTTTATCATATGCAAATTACATCAAAAGATGTGTATCATCAACACGGACATGTGAGATTTTGCGAAAGTTGATTTGGATGTGCGTGCACACCGAAATTAACGCGTATCCGTCGAAAAGTCTCGTATCGGCCTGTTCTGACACTCGTCATAATTTTGTGTGTGCTTATTATTTCACAAAAAAAATTCCTCCATCTAATTCATAGCGTTATGCTGGTCTTGTGACCCAAGTTTGGTTCGATTCTGAGAACGTTGATGAAACCTCGTTTCGTGGGCCTTACGGCTTCACTTGACGGGCGATTTTATGATCGGCTCATCGGAATCCAGTTCTGGATGTTTCGTTGGATTCGTATCATCGTTCTGGACTTGTAGACATTAAGTTTGACGAATTTAGAGAACTTTATCTCTGGCACATTTTTCAGTGCGAAGTGGGCCATATGTGGACCCCGCTTTGACCAGAAACTATCAATTCTGCCCCTGCGTCCAAATTAGACTTATGGGTAGTCAATCTTAGCTATTTCATATATTATGAGAGCGATGGTAATGTTTGTTTCAGCATCCGGAGGCGTACCTGGAGATTCCACTATTATTGGAGCAACTTAGGGTGTTCAGAACACATGCAAGTGTACCTTGCCAAACTTGCAGTAGTTTCTTTAATATTATTTGCTTGAGTTATTTATGTGATGTACCTGCTCAACCTAGGACCGTGAGACGTTGCTTATCGTTCGAACAAGATTCGGGTGTCGATGCCGTAAGCAGAGTCGTGTAAAGTCACTTAGAGAGTTGATATCACGATCCTATAATTTTACGTGCTTGCTTTACCAAGTACGTTATACCATAGGACACTTGACATTATTCATATGACAGAATCTTTTCTGAGTTATTTGTGATGATTCTGTATAGGCTTACAGGATTCGTGATATAAGACTTGCATATACATAGATATTATTATGACTCGATGTACTAGCTAGAGGTCATAATCTTGCGTGTTATGGATATAAGACATCGTAGACATGAGACGTGTGATTACATTGGAGAGGAAGAGATACACAGGCTACAGGCTGATTACATACATATATATTTATTATTCCGGTACTTTAGTCTCTGTTCCAGAGCATGGCCCATTACGTGATTTTACTGCTACCGGCTCCCCGACACAGAGCTTGTAGTGGTCTCAGCCTGAGTACTAGTGATGCTCTCATTTGCATATCACATAGCTGGTTACATACCTTGCCCTAAGGATCTATTTCTATATACTGCATTTTATTTGGATTAAGTTATTCTTGCACCTTGCTATGTCCCCTGAGGACCTGGATCCGGATTATGTCCCCAGGTACAACAGAAGAATACCCCGAGATATACGAGACATGAGCTAACGCTGGAGTAGTACTGGCACCAGAGGACGAGGTTGTGCCAGAGGATTTCTCCTGCATATTCTGTTATATACTCAGTTAGTTATGTTTCCAGTTATTCTATATCTTGACTCTTGGATTATTGTATTAAATTTATTATCGGGTTATTTTCCGAGACACTTTTTATTGGAACTTGTTGATGGACTATATTTCTTTTGATTAGTCTGACATTTTGAATTGTGTTTACTTTATGTGGATGAGATTAGAATTAGACTGTGACATGTATCTTGGACCATTGTATTTGATTTACAGCTTAAGTACACTCTAACGGGTCCATTAAATTGGGTTTGCACATTGGAGTTGTGTTGTTGTCCATTGCCACGTGGCTAGTCCCTCGATATTTTGGGACTAGGACATGACATAATTTTTGTGGTGGTCCATGCAGGTCTACGACTATATTGCTTTGGTTTTAACTAAGAAACCAAGCAAGCCTGCGATTAGGATAAATTATAGGATCTCATCCACTTGTTGATCTGTTCTTGAGCTCTATATCTGTAATCCCCCTGATTTTCAAACAGAATTTTAATTTGGATTTTTTCAATTTATCTGGAATTTTCTGGAATTATCTTGAAATTTTCTGTAATTAAATTCGTGTATTTTAATTATTAAAAGATTTTTAAATGATAATAAATATTATTAAATTATTATAAAAAATAATAATTTATGGTGTAAAATAGAAAATCAGACATATGGTAATTTTTCGGGAATTTATTGGACCCCAGATGGATTTTTAAAACCCTAAAAACTAATTAATTAAATAAACCAGTTTTTTTATTAAATAAACCAAACCAAATAAAACTGAACTAAACCAAACCGGTTTATTTTTAAACCCAATTCCTTATCGGGTCGGATCCGGGTCCAACCCAGACCCGACCCGTTAACCCGAAACCCGACCCGTATTTCTTTTCGGATCGGGTCGGATCCGCTTGACCCGACCCGACCCGGCCACCCGAGACCCGCTAGCACCTTCTCCCCCAAACGAACCCGCCGCCTGTGTCGATTCTCCTCCCCGCCGCCGGAACGGCCGCCGCGCCGCTCCGATTCCCCTTCCCACCAGCTGCCCTTTCTTCTCCGGCTTCTCCCCTTCGACTTCCGGCAACCTCCGCCGATCCCACTCCCTCGACCACCTATAAAAACCCACAGCCTCCTCGTCGGATCCCCTAGCACCGCCCTAGCCCTCCGCCTCTATCCTCCTTCACCCGACCACCGGCAGCTCACTGACCCACCGTCCTCCGTCCTAGACCCCGCCACGAGCCACCCCGACCTCTCCCTCTTCTTCCACCGACCTCCAGAGCAGCAGACCCGACCCCGTTCAGTCCCCTCCGGCCACGACCACCGCTCGAGCGCCGCCGCAGCACTCCGCCTCCGGCGCCGCCTCCTTCCGAGCTGCCCTAGCACCCCTCCGGCGAGGACTCGACACAGCAGGACACAGAAGGCCGGACACAGAAAACCCTAAAACCTAGGGTGGACACATGACTCGACTCAGGACACGAGGACACAAGGATTCGGGTTTTTCGGACAAGTTCAGGTACCCATAACTTTTTGCTCGTAGCTCGGAATTCGATTCCGTAAATTGTATCGCGTAGCCTGTATGATCCTCTCGGTGCCCGGATAAACCGCTCGGGGCATCGCGTCCTGTGGTGATCGCACACCGCGATCCAAAAACAGGAAAAACCAGACCCTGTTTCACCCCGGTATCGAGTACGCCCCGCCAAACGGGACGACTTGGTCGCGTGCGGTCTTCACAGATACGTGCGCGTCGTTGATACGGACGTGCGGGATTTCGCAGAAGCTGATTCGGATGTGCGTGCACACCGAAATCAGTGCGTATCCGCGAACATCGCCCCGTATCCGACTTTTCTGTTTCTCGTTGTAACTTAGTGTACACACGTCGGATCGAGACAAAACTTGCGCTATTGGACTCGTAGCAATACGCTGGTCCTGTGAGCCAAGTTTGGTACGATTCTGAGAACGTTGACAAAATTGCGTGTCGTAGGCCCCACAGGCTCCACCCAACGAGCGATTTTGAGAACGGCTCATCGGAATCCAATTCTGGAAGTTCCGTTGGGTTCGTATCATCGTTCCTGGCCTGTTGACACTAAGTTGGACTATTTTTGAGATCTTTAACCCTGACACGTTTTTCGGTGCAAAGCGGCCCACAATTGGACCCCGCCTTGACCCGAAAATGACGTTTCTGCCCTTGTCTCCAAATTGGACTCAAGGATAGGCGTTCCTAGCTGATTGATGTGTTCTGGACCTGATGGTGATGTTTGTTTCAGCAACCGGAGCAGTCCCTGCAAATCCAGCTATTGCCAGAGCCATACTTGGAGCTGAAAATCCAAGCAAGTGTACCTTGCCATAAAATGCAGTTATTGATTCATTTTAATTCTCTTGCTTTAATTTCTGTGAATGTTGTACTTGCCCTATCAAGTATTTTATACCCAGGACACCTGACACAAAGCATGATACAGAATCTTCCTGATTATTCAAGGAGGTTTTGTATAGGTTATAGATTCTTGATTTAAGCTTTATTTTTCTTAGAACTTAATAAATGACCTATTGCATTAGTTAATCTTGCGTAACATGAATATTGAGATCTGTGACGTGAGATTCATTGGGTGAGGAGAGTATTACCATATCAAGGCTGAATATATATTATATATTGTTATCTGGATGTGTCCTAGTCTCTGACACAGAGCTTTGGCACCTGTACTGGCCCTTCGAGAAAATACTGCTATGGTTTCTTGTCACTGATCCTGTAGTAGTCTCAGCCTGAGTATGAATAATAACTCTCACTTGCATTATCACTTAGCTAGTTTAATTATTTACCCAGATTTGTTGATAGCAACATCGGCATGCCACTGTCTTAGACTTAGTAATTTCTTGTGCTTCTCTTGTGTTTAACATCTTGTTTGACGTGCATGTTCTTTCACTGTATTTTGGCTCGTATTCTTCTGTACCTTGTTACGTCCCGCTGAGGACCTGGTTTTGTTCTCCAGTTATAGCAGACGAGATCTACCCTGAGGTGTACGGAACAGGGGCACTACTCGGAGCAGTACCTGAACCTGAGGACGAGGTGACCGCTGAGGACTTCTCCTGAACCACTGCTTAGCCTTGCTCAGTCTTTATGGCAAAATGGACTTATTTCCTATTTAATTAAACTCTTTATTTCCTGATTCTGAGAACATTGTAAACAGACTTAATATCGGATTGTTCTCCGATTTTAATTACTTAGACTGTTGTTGTTTAATATTCTTTTGATGATTTTGCTATCTTTATTTGTGGATGAGAATAGTAAAACCCTGACTGATGTAATACAGCTTAAGTATGCCCGATGGATCCATTAAATTGGATTTGTCCATCGGTGCATGCTGCTGGCCATAATCACGCATCCAGTCCCTCGGTATTTTGGGACTGGGGCGTGACAATATCGACTTCAGAATAATTTCTTGACTTGCATCATGTCTTGATTCCTCTGTACGATTCTCATAGTTTACTTTTAATACAGAGTAATGGATCCAAGCGCCGACGACGAGACTCCCGTAGGTACACCACGAGGTGTTGTGGTCACCTACGACGATGGAGTGACACCATTGGGTGGAGATCCATCCGCTTAACAAAGTAATCAAGCAGATCAGCACGCCTCGAGGTTCCGACGAGATGACATTCCACCACCGCCGCAGTTTACTCCATCAATGCCCATTTTTCCACAAGGACAGGCTATGGACGAACAACAGATGTTCCAAATATTCTACGCAATGATGCAAGCCCAACAACAGGTTCATCAAGAGACTCAGCGTCACGAGGCAGAGAACTTGAGGAACAACCTAGTAACCGCACTGGAGCAGGCGAACCCACCAGCTAGGCGACCATCGACGGAATCTATCACTGATTTCCGCCAGCTGAAGTCCCGTATATTTTCTGGCAAGGAAGAGCCCACTGAAGTTCATGAGTGGCTCACAAACACTCAACACCAGTTGGAAGCAACTGAGCTTCCGAGGCAGCGATGGATGACTGCCGTCAGGATGCAGTTAACGGATAATGCACATCATTGGTGGCTATCTGAGGAGAGACGGCTAGGACAGGACCGAGTCACTTGGGAGGAGTTCTCTAGACTCTTCCAGGAGATGTATATTCCAGCCATTGCCAGAGCGGAACTTAGAGATAAGTTTAATCGCCTCATTCAAGGCAATATGATGGTAGAAGAGTACAATACAGAGTTCATTCGTTTGGGTCGCTTCGCCCCTACTCTGATTCTGACAGAAGAGGAGAAGGCGGAGAAGTTCTTCGACGGACTTAGTTTTGAGCTACAGAGGTTGATCAGATCCGTTGCACCTACTTCATACACGGACGTCCTTATTGTAGCACGACGTATGGAGCGCGTCACCAGGAGAGAGTCCAACCTGAAATGGCCGTTCACATCAGCACCAGCCAGAGTACCACAAGGGGAGTCTACAAAGCGACCCCAGAGGAATCCACCACAGAGAGCAGCATCAAGAGCCACATCCCTTCCTACTTGTCACTACTGTGGCAAGGTAGGCCATATTGAGAGGAAGTGCAGACGCAAGTTGGGACTATGCTTGATTTACGGATCCAACCAACATCCAGCCAAGGACTGCCCTGAGCGTCGAGAGCGAGCACCGATGGTAGACCGACCAGCTTTACCAGTACCGAGACCAGCCCAGCAGCCACCTAGGCCAGTGTATCCAGCATTGGGAGCACCACAGACGGGAGTTGGAGGAGTCAGACCACCAGCTCCAGGAGGGTATCTGCCGAGGCCACCTTTGGCACCACAGGAAGCACTATTCCAGCAGGCTCGACAGCAGAGAGGACCAACTCAGGGACGAGGACAAGCATTTGCATTAGCTATTGAAGAGGAAGCTACTGCTGGAGAGGTCATAGCAGGTACTATATTAGTAGCTTCATTACCTGCTGTAGCTTTATTCGATTCTGGAGTATCGCATTCATTCATAGCTGCTAGCTTCATAGCCACACATAGAGTAGCGACCGCACACCTTCCGAAGACTAAGAGAATTCTTACGGGAGGCAAAATTATCCAAGTTAGTGACATTTGTAGATCTTATTCGGTAGTAGTCTGTGAGAGAGAGATGCGAGCTCAATTCTTGATCTTTTTCATGCCGGATTATGATGTTGTACTTGGTTAGAAACTAAATAGAAAAAAACTAAATAAAAAACCAAAACATAACTAATTAAACAAAACTCATTAAACAAACCAAATCAAACTAAACCAACCAAACCAAACCAAAGCACCCCCAACCCAACCCGCGGGCTCCACTGCACAAAATCCGCCAACTTAGTTGGCCGATTTTTTGCAAGCACAAAAATCGGCCAACTAAGTTGGCGAATTTTGGGCAATAGGTCCAGGTTAGGGCCCACGTTTGTCTTTCGTTGTCCACGTGTCAGTTGCGATCTGTTCTCCGCCAACTGGGTTGGCGGACTGTATGTTTATTTTTAATTTAGGTAAACTTGTTTCGTTTGCATAAATTTAATATAATTTAAATTTGCTACAGTATTTTTTTTGTTATTTAAATGATAAAATATATAAATTGAGTCATTTCCAAGTCGCATTATAGTACAAGAGATTAGAGATTAGTGATTTATTCCATGTATATTTCTTGATACAGTTGTAATATTAAACAAAAAATCAAACATTATATTTTTCGCAAATAAAACATTTGAAAAAATAATGAAAGAAATCGAAGAGTATCTTTAATTTTAATATTGGGATTAAGACCAAATCAAAACATTATTGCTAATTGAATCCAATGGGACAGCGCAGAAAACGGTCTGATTGGGCCCCACACCCGTGCTGTCCTCAACGGCTGTCAAGGCTGTCATTACGGTCCGCTGCCCGAAAGAAAATGCCTGCCCGTTAATTTTCCCTCCTATAAATACACCATCAATCCTCAGCTTTTTTCACCATTCCAAAAATAAAACTGCAATTTTATTAAACCTTAAATTTCCTTCCTCCGAAACCCTAACCCTAGAAAAGAAAATGGCAGCCAAAGCTTTCTCCGTCCTCCTCATGGCGGTCGTCGCCGTGATCTCCCTCGCCGGAGCCTCCATGGCTTCTGAGGCCCCGGCTCCTAGCCCCACCTCCGCCGCCGGTGCCGTCTCCCCACCCCTCGCCGCCGCCGTCGTCTGCTCCGCCGTCGCTTTGCTGGTCGGGGCTTTCCGCCAGTGAAGTTTTCCAGCTCGAATCAAAGGGAATTTGCTACTTGATCAAATTCTTTATATATATATATATATGATTCTCTTTTCGATACTATGTTGTTAATTGTTTCGTTTCAATTTAATATTTGTATGATCTGCCAGTGAGGGATTATAAAAATGATCATATATTTCGTTTGTTAATGCTGAGAATATTTGTTTTTTTTTATTGAATTTGATGAGAGAGAAGTCCTCGATTTTAGTTCTCTGCTGATTGTTTGTAATTCGTACTGGAGAGAAGAGATTACATGATGTTTCGTTGTGTCACCAAATCGATCTGCATTATATCTTTAAAATATTCAGAGATAAAAACTGTTTCTGAAATTTTTAATATTTGAATCAGAACAAAAATTTCAGAGTTTAGACTTCAAATTTGAGATTGAGATAGACAAAGAGTAGCTTATTTTCTAGTTTCCCATCATCCTCTTCTGGGCCGGTCCCGAGGCCCTGAATCCCTCACGGCCGGGCCGGCTGGGCCTCTAGGACTTCCAGATCTTGCCATTCTTCCGATATTTTACGGCACTCCATCAGTATCTCCCCTCCCTCTGCGCGGTCGCTTTCACAGCCTCTTAGTTATATGAAAATTTTCGATTGAATATTTATTTCATTTTTTTTTTTTTTGAATATTTACGTATATGAGAATTATAAAATACATGTAATGTTGAACAGTTCTATAAATTCATAAACTTAAAACATTAAAACAACATTTATCCAATCATTTTCAATTAATTGATAATTACTTGAATTATATTATTATAGTGTCTAATAACATTTTGGGCTAATTAGTGTTTAGGCCCTCAATTTTATACCAACTTAGAGTTTAGGCTTAACTCGTCGAATTAGATAGTTTATATCATGAATTTTTTTCCCCATTATATCATTCTTTTCGACATATCTTAGTTTTTATAAAATAAAAATAAAAATTTATGGTCCAAACTTTTCAATTGGACATTTTATGACTTAAAACTTCAAGTTGATATAAAATTTAGGGTCTAAACGCTAATTAGTCCTAACATTTTTTTACTTAATATAACATTTCAATATCAAATAGTTAGAATTTTATCCATACATCTTTTAACAAAATTTTAAATTTCAAGCTATATTGTATACATAATATTTTAAAATTTTGTTGCTTGGTAAAGTTATTCTCATGTTTTTCACGTCAAAAAATTGAACATTGTAAATTAAATTAAGGATATTACAACATCGTACATGAAAAAAAAATCGTCCGGCAAAATTTAAAATTTTAAAATACTAGTACATGAAGTCTTATTATTATCAGTATAAAAAAAATTGAAATTATATTATGAATATTATATTCACTTAAAATTTGAGCTCTCTAAAGAACGTGCATCCATCATGGAGAACATCTGCCAGGAATCTTAATCGTTGGAGCGTTCCTTCTCGGATGCGTTGTCGGGCCCGAGGGTGATGGGACTACTTTCTGGAAGAGGTTCGGTTCAGGCAGGAGGACCCCTTATCTATTAATAGAGGAAGCTAAAAAAGTGCTTTGTTCTTCGAAAAAAGAATGATGGTTCTACATATTGCACTTCCAATACATGGATGTACTAATTCTCTTAAACAAAGAATTCGGTTTTGTAGACATTTGTATCAAAATAACGTACATCAACACAAATAGAAGAATAATTTTATTTATTAGTTTATATAGCGGAAGTTAAATATTACTTGCTACTAATATTTTCAAAAGTTCGTTACAAACTTCTAAAATTTTATTGAGAAAATTTGAGTTACACCCTCCAATTTTGACGAATATCGTTTCCAACTAACGGTCAACCCATTTGACCAAAAAATTTGGACAAAAATAGCCTCTTTCGTACACGGCAGAGGAAGAGGAGAGGGGATGCTAGAAAGAGGGATGTGTATTTCGGTAAAAAATTAACAGTAAAAATAATTGACTGTTAGTTTTCGTTAAAAGTAAAGAAATTCATACATTATGGTAATCATGTAGGGTGTACCTTAAATATGGATAAATAAAGTGAGATGTAACTCAAATTTTTTTTTTCTTTTTTTGTAACACAAAATGTGAAAAGATGTTCTTGACAAATAATATATTTTGTTATATTGATTTTGTTACAAGAAGATTAATAAGTGTTCCTAATGAGGAATGAGAAGCATTGATGCCAAACTGGGTTTGTCTGAGTATCAATTTTGTCCTTACCATAAAAACAAAGTATCATATTGTTTCTTTAGAGTTACCGTGCCTTCTTCTTCTTTTCATTTAAAGATTTTTTTTTTTTGCATTTTGCAGCTTTAGTATTGATTTTTGTATATTGGGATCTAAGACTCTCTCCTTATCATTTATGCCATTTATTTTAGTAAAATAATTCAAAATAAATGATCTTGATCGATTTATTTTGGTAAGATTGTAACACTGATCGAAAGACTATTAAAATTTTGGTTAGAAGTAGTACCAACAATATATTCCATACTAAATTCTAATTAAAAAAAAGTAATCAGCTTATATTGGCAAGAATAACTATTAAAAAAAGTAATCAGTCATTGGTGGACTAATAGGAATAGAATGTACTAGTGCACATGGGTACAAAAAATCTATTTATATTGGCCCACATGTGCATGACTCATATAGGAATATGAACATATGGCTCATATCCCGTTTATATATATATATATATATATATATATATATATATATATATATATATATATATCAACTTAATTTTCTCCAAAGTCGGATGTAGAAATATTGAAGCCACAGGTTGCAGGTTCGGGCTTTGGAGTAGGCATTATCGAACATTGCTGGTTGGAGAATCAGTCTTGATTTATGCAAACTAATCTAAACCTTATTGAACTTAGCTACCCATGCATGTTTTGACAATGAATTGTTGATACAAAGTCTGCAATGTCGCAGCAGTGCAGGAGAAAAGAGGCCTGATAAGAATCTTGAATAGTAAACCGCGAAAGGCCTTTTTGTATCGAAAGAGAATCAAAACAGAAAGCACAGTTTTCTTCTTCTTTTAGAGAGAACAGGTCTAAATATGATCTCTGCACAACTCTTACCCTTCCCAACATTTATTCCAAGAACCATTTAACCAATGAAAGGCACAGTGTCAGAATGTGGAAATGTGTTCCTTCACAATATACGTAAGCAGGAACTGTGTTTACTTTCAACAAGTATCAACTCATAAATTGGTATTAGTCCCACCAGTATAGGGGGGGTGGATGGGCAGCAATCAGACTTCCAATTGCTGAATTTGTACTTGTCACATATATCAGCTATATAAGCTCTTTGCAGTAGATATGGTTAGTAAATGTCCATCAACTTCCCTCTAAGAATTGCTTCTGCTTTCCGCACCTCTTTCACTGGTCCAATTATGAAAACCTACATGACATTGCAAAGTTGGCATAACCAAACTAAACATTACAATAACCTTAAAGAACATTAAAATCAACCTTCTCATGTATGGTAAATATGTTTTTTATCATTGAGAATGTCAGCTTGTTTTTGCTATCCATTTGTAATTTACGCAAAAAGAAGAAGAAGAAGCATTTGAAGCCTACTCAGGTTTCCTGGCTTAAATACAAGTCGTCAAGCCCATCTACATAATATAAATAAGAGCTCAGGCATCAATTAAACTCAAACATTATAGAAACCATGTTGTATACCTAACCACAAATCACGGACTTCTATGCCTACTCCTTCAATTTGTTTAAGCTCCAAGGATGCCTCTGAAAGTTTATGTTCCCAATCATAAGTGTTTCATTTATTATTTAGCACAAATCTTCAATCTGTGAAGGGATATAAATATTACTGCATTTCGGTCAATTTTGACAAGAGTATGTAGATCAAAAGGGAAGGGGGTCCTCACAGGGAGTTGCACACTTGAACAGTGCGGGATACTGGAGAATGGGTCTAGTAAACTCCCTTGGGGCCGAGAAAATCGCAGGCGAAGTCTTTGTTTTTTGAATTTCACTCTCTTCTTTTCTTTTCTTTTTCCGGTGATTGGAAAAAGGCAAGCCCTTGGTATGTCATCAAAAAGGGTAATTTCAAGTTACACCCTCCTTTACCTTACTGTTAAACTTAATGGCCCATG
Organism: Iris macrosiphon; assembly: GCA_036927795.1. NCBI lineage: Eukaryota > Viridiplantae > Streptophyta > Magnoliopsida > Asparagales > Iridaceae > Iris > Iris macrosiphon. Next base: position 207,876,939 of record JAYESA010000008.1, read on the forward strand.
CTTTGCACATGACCATTTGTGACTTTTATGTCCTTAACCAAACTTTTTTACTAAAAAAACAAATCATCTAATATTTTATTATTTAAAAAAAAATGTTTCTCCTTCATCTAACCCTCATTCCGACTGCCATCGCAACGTCTTGCCACTAGTGCTGCCGGTTCCGTTCCACCCTGCTCGCTTTGGCGCTCCCGCTCCCGCAGTCTCCTAGAACAACAGCCTGGAGGTAAATAGTTCTGCCAGATTTTTAGGAACCGGGCATGTCACTGCGATGGATGATAAGAGAAGAAAGTTGACTTTGAGTCACTATTGAAGGAAGTTGATGGAATGGGAGTACAAAGGCTTATTCTGATGGCTTCCTCTTTTCGATTGATTTTACTTCAAATGCATTTCGGGTAGTATTCCCCATAGATTTGACAAAATTCTAATCTGCTTGTTTTCACTGATTCAACTTCACAGCTCATACTTATATATAAGTTTAGTGACATATAGAGTTGTTGAATTACGAGTTGTTCTGTTTCTGCCCAGCTCTTTTGTGTTGAATGAAAATTTCAGTATGTAGATACTTTCTCCCAAAAGGATAAAATTCATAATGACACAATGAATCAAGTGACCATGAGAATGCTACCACATATTCAACTCTTTGGAGGGTTCGGCGGAACAATTTGTCCCCCTACAACCATGGATGCTTCCCTATGGACAAGCATCGGCGGTTGCGGGAGCAGGTGCAGCTTGTCGGGATGAGGACTTAAGGTCAGGGTTGGCCGGTTGAGTTGGACTTGGGTATGGATTGGAGGAAGGAGTGATATTCTTTTAGTTATATTATTATTATTTGCATTAGAAGTTTGATTATTATAATGAAAAAATAAGTGACAAACATTATGGTCTTTTCATGTTTGCCGTTAGGACCAACTTGAAAAAGAGTAATAGTTCAGCGTATTTACTTGATAGAAAAAAAATAATACGAGGTATTAAAATGAAAAGTGTGATATTTCAAGACATTTAAGTGAAAAATAGCCTACTAAAAACTTGGTTACATTGGAAATGTTTTTAAAGTCAATCTGCGATAATATCATTTAGCAGAAACCATATGGATTAATAATTCATAAGAATAAACCCAATTTATTTATTTATTTATTGAGAAGGAAACGGTGTAGTAGTCTTCCCCCGCGTTTGATTAAAGAACAATACTAGGATCTAGATAAAACAAAATTCAAGCTAGATCCAGGCTTGTCCAAACTAAACAAGCTCCACTAAGCGGAGGTCACGCTGCTCAATCAATAACTAGGAAGCCAGGCCAAACACTGTTTCTCCCTAAACAGAAAACAAAGCTTGAACAAGTGAAGCTCACCACCAAGTTCAACATGTTTACAACCCTACTGTTCTGCTATATTATTAGCATATGGGAGCACATGAGCTCGAACACATGGAAGAAAGTCAATTATGATACAAGTCAAGGACCAAAGTCAGTAATTCTAGGAAATAAATGGTTGATGCCAACAGATCTAAAACAAAACATGTGTTTTCGCAAGATGTAACTGCTTGCTCTTTATTTGTCATAACAAGCTCTTTGCTGCTCAATTTTACCAACCAAAATAAGTCAGTAACTATTAGTTAACTGTTCTTGGATTATGGAAAGAACTTGAGGACCAAGAGGTAAAGTGCATTGTCAAAGAGTATCTGCAATACCATCCTCACCAAGTGTACCGTTGCATCTATCTCTAGTGTAAGAAAGGAGATGATCAAAGCTGCTTCTCCTTAAATGAAGTCACAAATCAATAATATGATGCTGTTTTATATCCCTAATTTTGGTAAGCGATCACATATTTTCTTACATTGTCCATCCCTTTATTCTCACTAGAATAAATGGGAATACACAATCTGGCCAACCTAGATTTCGAAAGGGTGTATTATTATTGACAACAAATTCGTCATTCGGAGAACCTATATCATATTACAAACTTCAACTTTTAAAAAGTTGCAACATATTAAACAAATCCTCAACTTTCAAGGACACCATGATGGATATCTTGAAATACTTAGGCTATGTTTGGTTACTAAAAAAGTGAGTGAAAGGAAAGGAAAATGGAACTTGCTCCTAAGTAAATGGGATCCCATTTCTACACGAAACACTTTAATTTGCCTTTCCCATCCCAAACCAAAGACACCCTTAGGCCGTGTTTGGTTTGTGAGAAAATGGGAAAAGAAAGAGAACACAATGAAAGAGAAGAAAAGGCTTTTTTTTGGTTGGTTGGTAAGAAAGTTAAAAAGAAAAACGAAGAAGAAACTTGTATTTGTATGCGCCGTGGTGGTGGTGGTGGTGGATGGTTGGTTGGTTAAGTTGAAAGAGAAATATAATCCCACCATTTTGGGAAGGCAAAAATAATATTAGATGTTTTCTGTCACTTTCAATCTTCTGTTCATTTTCTCTCCAACCAAACAACACATTTTTTCTCTTTCCTTTTCTTTTCCTTTCCCTCACTTCCCTCAAACCAAACACAACCTTAAAGACCAGGAAAAACAAGAATGAAGATTCCCCACCTACATAGCACGATTCCCATAATATACAGAGCTGGTGATCAAAATTTTCAAGAGAGAATTTGCAAAATAAAAGTTATGTAACCTTGATAAATCTGATCATAATGACTATTAATGTGGATATTATGGATATCTTTGACATAAGGAATTAAGAAAATCCCTCTGGAAACTAATTCAGCCCTAGGCCCCTAGGTCATCACTTAAAAAGAAAAAATGCCATTTCCATGCCGCAATCTACCTTACTACACATAAATTTACAGAACAACAATTGGTGCTGCTTAGTTGTGCCTGACTGATGGGCTTCAACAAAGAATTAATGGTAAAGATAAGTAACTCATAGTTTGTCATTTTATAGATCCTCCTCCTCAAGTAACTGCAAATCATCATGTAACTTATGCACTGGTAAACACTAAACTATCACGTAAGATATAAAATGCATCAGGTTCCCCAATTGTGATTCTGTATACATGAAATATCAAGGGTTCAAAATAACTGATTTAACATGAGATGTTCATGTAATGTTTATAAGAAACGGAACATTGGTCAATGGAACAATATTCTACGAGTGTTCTTGTAAAAGGAAAACATTATGGATCTTCAATACACGCGATAGCAGTCTTAGAAATGGTGTTTTTTGGTTGTATTTTATATCTTACAGTTAAAAAAATGATAAACTGAAAATTCTTACCTTGTCAGGAGGACCCTTGTCCCCACCAAGCAGTATCTCTGCACTGCATTACAGAACACACGTACAAGGAGTTCCAAGTTCAGATATTAAACAAACACAACAAGTCTACATACAGACAAACGGCTTACTTGCAACATTCCTTGACTGACTTTATTGCAACTCCTCTCCTTCCAATTATTCGTCCCATTTTACCAGGAGGAACATCCAACACAGATAGTATCTCCTTCTCAGGAGCATAACCTTCAGCGGCTAGTTTATCTGATAAGACATAGGATTATTCTATGAGTCAATAGGAACAACCATACGATAGTCTTAGATAATTTAGGGAGTTTGCTACTTTTCTTGACAATCATAATATACATGCTTTTACCAAAAAAAAAAGAGGTTATCTCCCTGCATGGAGAAGGAAAGTACATATGAAAATTTATTTCGGAATTTTGCAATAGCTCGAACCCAGCAATGTGTTTTCAACCAGGTATTGCTCAGTAATTGGACTAAAAGAAAAAAATGGACTTTACAAAAATAGAAGTTTGTGGAGAGCTCATGGCAGTATATTGTTAGGCCTCATGTGATTCTATCAAATGAGGAGATCTTAACTGGTATTTTTCCTAAGATTTTTATGTTTCTGCTTAGAAGATCATATTCTGTTTCTGTTATTAATTGCTCATACTTTGTTCCTTTGCCAGTTGACTATACTCTATTTCTGCTACTTGTTGATCCTACTATGTTTTCAACTTTTGATTAAATATATTTTGTTACTAGATGAACATATTCTGTTTCTACTTCGACATGATCATATTGTGTTATTGCTTGTACATTTATCACATTTTGATATTGCTTCTACATGATCATATCATGTTACAGCTTCTGTAGGATTCTGATTTTAGATTGTCATATTTTGTTTTTGTTTTTTATCTTCTTATTCGCGTACTGCTATTGTCAATTGTGAAATAAAAATTGATTGTCCATTGCTTATTTCAAATGTCATTGGATCATTAATCCAATATGATACTCTGAGCTTCCAGTTCTTATTTGTTTATTAACTATATCTATATCCATTCGAGTATTCCTAGGATTGTCATTCCTTCACTCTTCAGTGTAATGTGTCATAGAGATGAAACAGTTCCCTATAGTAAATTGTATCATCTTAGCTCTGCGTCTAGACTCTTTATAGTCTAGAGGAACTTGGATAGTGTTCCTTGGTTGCATGAGCTTAAACTGCAATTCAAAATGTTGGTTTACCTACATGCCAACTGGCCACTTAGGTTTATGACATGGCCCTTTTATGTTAATAGCTACCTTGGCTAGAAATTTGTACCAACATAGGTTATGTCTGGTGGACAGCCGGCCATAAAACTTTGTCAAATTTTGTATAGAGCTCTCTTGTACTATGCTCCATTGCCAACCACATTCTGATGGAAGAAAGATTAGATGATGATGAATATATACTACTAATTAGTCTATAGATCTTGATCGTATATTCTTGATGCCCCTTTATTTGAATTAATGATCTAGTCTGGCTTATAGCTTGATTAATTTCTTGCCAAGCCATGGTTTGCTCACTCTTTTATGGGAAAACATTTCAGATTAGCAGACAGAAAATCATAGCTTGGAACTCCAAGATTTTGTGGCATTGTTCTTTAGAATGGCAAACTTAGCTACGTAAGCTTTGACCTTTGTGAATAATGTAAGGATTAGTTCTTGTATCGTGTTATGTGGATTAGTTGTTGTATCATCTTGTCAGTGTGCCATACATGTGGTATATGGGGATGTATATGAAAGAAAGAGATTTAATTTATATAGATTGAGTTGGAGATGTTCTAAAGGATATCAATTTGGGTATCACATCTTGAGGTACATGAATGATGGATATTTAGTATCAACTATAAGTGACAAAATTATGGATGTAATATAATTGTATATGTGATTTGTTAGTGATCTTGTGGTCTAGCATGATTATACTTGATGATAAAAGGTTCAATTAATTTGCTACAGAAGTTGCAATCTGAGACCTAATTAATCATGGGTTTCAGGAAGTGACATAAGGTAGATGCCTATTTGTTCATCTCTTGTTGCAAGAAGGTCTCTTGGTGCAGTTGTCGCTTTGCTTGACATATTTGTTCAATTGTTTGACATACATTTAGTACGCCAGGTTTTGCTAATGAACAGGGACAGAAACCACGTTGTCAGATCAGTGCAACCATCTCTGTGCACAGTTGGTTTCACTTGGAACATCAACAAAGAGGGGTGTCATGGAGCGAGCTCAATCAGTCTCTCTTGCCAATGCAGTTGTGTAATTAAAACTGACTGTACTTCATGATTGTGGTGCTCACACACTACATAGGGGAAATGGCTACCAGATTTGAATCTTCTGTTATGCAAAAGAGTAAGACGATTGCCCCTGGCCAAAGAATTGTGACCCGGCTAGACTAGGAGAGGCCTAGAAGTACATAAATCAGAGTTGCACAGAACAACTCATGCTACAGAAAATATGGAAAATAGATTAGCATCTCGAACTATAGTTGTAGGGTGAGGTAAGCTTAGAAGTTAGAACTTTGAAAAAAAAAAAAAAATCCTAACTGTACAATTTCCGAGGCTTTGAAATCATATCCTAACTGTAGAATGTTTGACCCAAGTTGTGGACGAAGGAAATAGTTTTCCTCCACACTTCATGTGAACCAAAAGTTGATGATCTCTAAAAAGGCCAATCCTCCTCTGAAATTGTATCCTAACTGCATAATTTTTCAGCCAAGTGTGGACAAGGGATATGGTTCTTCCCTCATGCTTCATGTGATCTACAAAAGTCAGAAATTACCAGGATGCTATATCTAATACCAAAAGTTGATGCTTGAAGAATCTCTAGAATAGCCTACCCTGTGGTCATTATTATGCAAATGATGATCCAGGTGCTACAGCAGCACACTTCATGGATAGTCACCAAAAAGATAATTAAATATATAACGGAAAGGAAGACCAGGTATAGCAGAAAAAAGAGAATAAAAATAGAAGTCAGAGATGAGTATATCCTGTAACAAATATTTACAGCAAAGTTTTAAGTACACTAGAAAAACAATGAGCTCAAACGCTATATTCCACCAACTAAAAGCTGATAATAAAGTAATAAAGTCATTTTATCAAATATCAGCTGGTGTGTGTGTGTGTGTGTGTGGGGGGGGGGGGGGTGAGGGGAGGGGAGGAGGTTGGAGTGAAGAACTTTAGGAGTTGATAATATATCGTCCTTGGAATCAAACAGGAGAGTTCTCGTGAATTGTGAACAACTCTAGGGGGGCTGTTTGGTTGCATAAAAGTGTCAAATTGGAAATGCGAAGTTTGTATACACGATGCGTACGCATAAATTTTGACACATAATTTATTTGTAAATATGAAATTATTGGATTGATTCATTGATATGAGTGAGTACATATTTATAGGAGAGAATCGGCATCTCTTTATTAGTTCTATCCGATATGGGACTAAAGCCCAATGACTAATACTCTTAACACCCTCTCTCAAGCTATAGCATAAATATCAATTATGTCCAGCTTGTTACAAAGAAACTGAACACAATGGCCTACAAGAGACTTGTAAAGATATCTGATATCTGATCGTCAGTTCTCACGTGGTAAAATATTATCACTTCCTTTTGGTATTCATCATGGACGAAATGGATGTCAATCTCAATATGTTTCGTCCTTTCATATCATACGGGATGGTAGCAATATGGATATCTTACTGTTTATCACACCACAACACCACATATATGCTACTTATGATCTTGTTTCTTCTCCCAGCTCTTTTAGAAGATGCTGCAGATACAACACCTCTGTTGTGCCATGAGCAAAGGCTCGGTATTCCGCTTCTGAATTCGATTGTGAGACCACACTCTGCTACTTGCTCTTCCACGACACTAAATTTCTGCCAATAAATACCGAATAGCTAGATGTAGATAGTCTATCTGTAATACTTGCATCTCAGTCATTATCTGTAAAGCACTCAAAACGAGTATGTCCCTGATTCTCCATCCGAATTTCTTTTTTCGGATTCTGGACTAGATAGTGCAAGATCCTGAGAACTGTCTGTCAATACGAAACTCGTAGAGAAGCGATAAATCTACTCACGACACTTACATCAAAGAAAATATCTGGACGAGTCATGGCTGCCAAGTAGTTGAGTTTTCCAACCAGCCGACGATACTGATCATCATTGGTTATCAATATCCTCTCATCGGGAAGTAACTTTACTCCTGGATCCATGGTTGAGGTTGCTCATTTAGTTTGCGTCATTCCTGTTTCAGCTAGGATGTCAAGCACATACTTCCTCTGAGCATTGCAATGTCTTGCTTGTCCCGTGTGACTTCAATACCCAAGAAGTACTTCAACGCTCCCATATCTTTGGTCTGAAACTGCTCACCCAAAAACTTTTTCAGCCTTGCAAAACCCTGATTGTCGTCTCCCGTAATCACAATGTCATCAACATATATACCAAGTAGTATCCGTCTGGCTGATGTCTGTCAGTAAAATACCGAATGATCCTTCTTTGATTGACATATGCCAAACTGGGAGGGGGAGGAGGTTGGAGTGAAGAACTTTAGGAATTGATAATATATCGTCCTTGGAATCAAACAGGAGAGTTCTCGTGAATTATAAACAACTCTAAGAGGCTGTTTGGTTGCATGAAAGTATCAAATTGGAAATGCGAAGTTTGTATACACGATGCGTACGAATAAATTTTGACACATAATTTATTTGAAAATATGAAATTATTGGATTGATTCATTGATATGAGTGAGTACATATTTATAGGAGAGAATCGGCATCTCTTTATTAGTTCTATCTGATATGGGACTAAAGCCCAATGACTAATACTCTTAACACCCTCCCTCAAGCTGTAGCATAAATATCAATTATGTCCAGCTTGTTACAAAGAAACTGAACACAATGACCTACAAGAGACTTGTAAAGATATCTGATATATGATCGTCAGTTCTTACGTGGTGAAATATTATCACTTCCTTTTGGTATTTCATCATGGACGAAATGGATGTCAATCTCAATATGTTTCGTCCTTTCATATCATACGGGATGGTAGCAATATAGATATCTTACTGTTTATCACACCACAATACCACATATATGCTGCTTATGATCTTGTTTCTTCTCCCAGCTCTTTTAGAAGATGTTGCAGATATAACACCTCTGTTGTGCAATGAGCAATAGCTCGGTATTCCGCTTCTGAACTCGATTGTGAGACCACACTCTGCTTCTTGCTCTTCCACGACACTAAATTTCTACCAATAAATACCGAATAGCTAGATGTAGATAGTCTATCTGTAAGACTTGTATCTCAGTCATCATCTGTAAAGCACTCAAAACGAGTATGTCCCTGATTCTCCATCCGAATTTCTTTTTTCGAATTCTGGACTAGATAGTGTAAGATCCTGAGAACTGCCTGCCAATGCGAAACTCGTGGAGAAGCGATAAATCTACTCACGACACTTACATCAAAGGAAATATCTGGACGAGTCATGGCTGCCAAGTAATTGAGTTTTCCAACCAACCGACGATACTGATCATCATTGGTTATCAGTATCCTCTTATCGGGAAGTAACTTTACCCCTGGATCCATGGTTGAGGTTGCTCATTTAGTTTGCGTCATTCCTGTTTCAGCTAGGATGTCAAGCACATACTTCCTCTGAGCATTGCAATGTCTTGCTTGTCCCGTGTGACTTCAATACCCAAGAAGTACTTCAACGCTCCCATATCTTTGGTCTGAAACTGCTCACCCAAAAACTTTTTCAGCCTTGCAAAACCCTGACTGTCGTCTCCCGTAATCACAATGTTATCAATATATATACCAAGTAGTATCCGTCTGGCTGATGCCTGTCAGTAAAATATCGAATGATCCTTCTTTGATTGGCACATGCCAAACTGGGTAACGACATATGTAAATCGACCAAACCAAGCACGAGATGATTGTTTGAGACCGTAGAGGACCTTTCGCAGATGACACACTTTACCCTACATTGCAACGAATCCAGGAGATTGCACCACATACACTTCCTTTTCAAGGTCCTCAAAGAGAAATGCATTCTTAATATCCAACTATAGTAAGGACCAGTCATATCAGACAGCTAAGTACAGAAGCACTCGCACAGAGGTCATCCTGACAACTGAGAAGAAGATCTCATAGTAATCCACACCATAAGTCTTAGAATATCCTTTAGCCACGAAACGAGCCTTCAGGGGATCAAGATTGTCATTCGATTTCACTTTGATGGTGAACACTCATTTACAACCTATTATCTTCTTATCGGAAGGCAAATCCACCAAGTCCAATATATGGTTCTCCCGTAGCGCCTACATCTCCTCCTCCATAGCGACATGCCAACCAGGATGAGGTCCTCCTGGCATATTGTGGGACCTGAATCTCATCTATAATAGCCACCAAGGACTGAGTGTAACTTGCGAGCCCTTTATAGTTATCAACATACAAAGGATGGTCACGACATGCACGACGGGGGCGAGCCGGTAAATCATGCGGTGATGAATTTGTGGAGCCTGAGGACTCTGATGACGAACCTGCTCTACAGTATTGGGTACGTCTAGCAATGTCGGTTCTGACTAAACTGGTGTTTGTACACCGTTGGACGGTAAGACTAGCTCGATAGGGGAGGACATCCATACGGGAGGCTGCTGTGTTTGAACCAGATACAAGAAAAAAAAAATCTCATCTAGGTAAATTTTGGGAGCAAAATCTTTAGTTGGAGAGGGTGGGAGGAACTCGGCTTCGACAAAGGTAACATCCCGAAGCATAATATATCTCTTCAAAGTTAAAAAAAAATAACGATACCCTTTCTGATACTTAGGATACCAAAGAAAAATACACGAGTGTCTTCTGGTCCAATTTAGAAAGAGGTCGAGTATCTCGAACGTAACACAAGCACCCAAAATTTTGAGAGATATAGAAAATGGCATACGATCGGAATATAACCTAGAAAAAGGAGTAATGCCATTGAAAACAACAGATGACATACGATTGATCAGATAGCAAGATGTAAGAACGACATCCGACTAAAATTTTCTAAAAGTACTGGCATGAAACATACGAGCATGAATTGTTTCCAAGAGGTGGCGGTTCTTACGTTCGGCCAAACCATTTTGTTGTGATGTGTAAGGACAAGAGATTTGATGAATAATTCCATGTCTAGCCAGATGGAAAGTGAACTCACGAGACACATACTCATGACCATTGTCGCTCCGAAGACACTTAATAGAAACCCTAAATTGAATTTTTATTTCAGCATAAAAATTGTACCAAATATCAAATAATTCGAAATAATTTTTCATTAACTAGACAAAGGTGACTCGTGAGCGGTCATCAACAAAAGAAACAAAATACTTGAAACCCATCACAGATTCAATAGGATATGAAATCCATACATCAGATTGCACTAAATCAAAAGGATTAAGGCAGCTTTATTCACTCACCGGATAGGGTACCCAGTGATGTTTGGCCAGACTATATGACTCACAATGAAAAGGAAACCTAGAGATGGACACATTTTCTGGAGAGCTTGGGTAGATGGTGACCTAACCAACAGTACAACTCAAACGAGTAGAGTGACACACCGACACAGGCAACAGACGAATTCAATTCAAACAGGTACAAGCCTCCAGCCACATGTCTCCTACCGATAGTATTTTCAGTCTTTAGGTCCTGAAAAACACAACCATCAGGAAAGAATGTTACCGAACATTGCAAGTCACGAATAATCCGACTAATGGATAATAAACTGAATGGATTTTCAGGTGTATGTAAAACTGAATTGAGTGACAGATCGGAAGAAAGAAGGACATTTATTTTTCCACGAACTTTCAGGAACTGTCATTCGCAACAATAATATCTGCGACGCGACCGACAGATCATAATCACGCAACATACCTGCATCTCCTGTCATGTAATCACACGCATCCGAGTCAATCACCAATTGCTTTGACCTTACCATACACGTTGTTGAGTAACCGACAGTGGATCCGGATGTAGAGGCTCCTCCATGTCGCTGAGCTTGGAATTCAGTGAATTCAGAATAGGTCTCCGCAGTCATCTGTACGGATCGCTCGTCATCACCATTAGCATCCGATGCAATAATGGCAGCAGGAGCTTTGGGACACTGTCGCTGAAAATGTCCAGGTTGACCACAATTGAAGCATGTCCAAGGTCGTCCTTTATTACGCCCGCAATTGCCTCATCCACCATTACACCCAGCATTCCGACCACCACGTCTACCTCTACGGCTCCCACAGAAGCCACCACGAGTAGCACCCAAGGCAGATCGATCAGCAAATGCATCACTCATATCAGTTCCAACTACTTTCGCTGCCCGTGTGATACGAAAATAGGCTTCCATCAGAGATGGAACCTTAACTGCAGCGATAATCTGAGACAGTGCGACTCTGCATAAGGACAAAATTAGGCGAGATACACCATGACATAGAGATGATGTCGTTGAGTCCCCGTCTCATTGAGTTCCGTTATCAATGGTAAGACACGATCAACGCCAACCTAATCAGTCAGGACCTTAAAGGCTCGAAAAAGATCCCGATGTGACTTATCTTCTTGATCAACTCGGTAGACGCCAACAACCAAGTCATAAATGCGAGACAAATCATATTTTCCATCAAACGCAGCCGCTATGACCTCCTATAACTCTTTTACTGAATCCGTGTTCTGAACCATATCCTTGACTGATGGTTCCATCGAATGCATCAATTGTGTAAACGGTCTGCTATCATCGGTCTCTCACTGCTCATATGTGGGATAATTCTCCTTCGGAGGGTTGTTAGTGAGATGTTTGGACAACCGCATGTCCTAAAGCGTTTTTTCAACCTTCTGCCACGTGGAGTAGCTATCCGGACCATTCAGCCTCCGATCGACAAGTCGAATCGAAGAAACCATTGTACCAATGATCGGTGTTTTCGTCGCTATGTTCCCGACATTGGTGTAACTAACACTGCTATTCACCACAGTGTTTGACATCCTTCAGGTTCTCGATTCGACTATCGTTGATCATCGCGGTCCGATATTCACATCAATCTCGCAAATGCGCAATGTTTACATTAACTGTGCCAGTACTGGCTCGCACACTCTTGGTGTCACGTTCCGATCTCCCGCAGGCTAATCGGTCATCCCTGCTAGACGAGAATCACCGCGCCAACGCTCCCGCGGAACGATCGCTTCGGCCCATCTGGACGTGATATCGCACGAGCGTGAGCTGCGCCCGTGGTTCTGGCTGGCGGTAAGAGGTCTAAGCCACATAGTCGTACAGATTGTCCGAGTGCAGCGGAATTATAAACGCATAGGTGATTGGTAACAAGTTCACAAAGTCGTCAATAGCGAGAGCATTGAATAACACAAGTAGAAGTAAAACAAACTCTTTATTTATAATTGAACAAATGTTACAGGCGGCGTATAGCCGAGATTACAAGTCGCTCAAGCATCTCTCTGAAACAGTAAGCGTGCCAAGTGGCTACATTTGTGGAATGATGTAGGCGATGTTCCAACATTATGTCTTGTATATGTGCTTCAGTTCCGGACGCAACGCTCCATGGCTACAGAGTGAACTCCACGCCTTAGCACGCACGAAAAAAGCATCCGCACGAACGAGGTTCTCCCGCACCCTACAAGCAATCTGGTGGGTTATCAGTACATGAATGCACTGGTGGGGAGGCTACTCGTCCGCTCGACAAATCCAAACACGTAATATAGGTTTCGTGCACCAACTATTATGTTGTCTTTCTAATTGCCTAGGATCAGTTTCATGGCAAAGATTGAACAACCTAACTCGTGTGGCAGTGCGCCGTGCGACATAAGAGAAAACACGACGAGACTTACCAACTTACCATTTGTCCTTCCCTGTCCAAGGCAAACCAAGTTAATTCAAGCACGAGCATATATAAACATTCATGGGCAATAGCATATACAAACACAAGTGTTATAAGCGAGACTATGTTTCGGGTGCACGAGTTACACGAAATATCAGGCGTGTTGCATAAGATGTTGAAGTGTTCAATATGTAGAATTGTCTTATATCCATGATCGTTCGAGCATTTTCGATATTCTTGACCCGATGCAATGACTCGCACGCGGATAGCCGCTTAAGCGAGGATGACTTATCTATATGAACAATTGTCGCTGGCGTAGCCATAAAGGACCTAGTTCATGACGAGAATAGAATGTAACGAAAGCACAAGAGGCGCTACAAACCATCTCGCCTAGCACATGACTACACATGAAGTTCCATCCTGACCGGATCGACCCCGGTGCCCCGGAGACCGCCCGTGGAACTGAGATCCGAAGATCACCTTTTTCAAGTTGTCCGCGACATGCAGGTCAGGGTCTTCCAAATTCGCATCTTGACAAGACAATCCATAATATGAGTACAAGAGGTGTTTTTGCTCTGAACGAGTATTGCTCCACGAGCTGTGATACTTGATTTACTTGACATGATTCTCGTTCAGATATAAACTTGACATGATTTCCATTCATCGATTCAACTTGCCTTGATGCATGCCCCTGGTTCGGGAATTGCCTTGGTGACCTAACGGTCCCGGATACTTGCAGGTTCAATTGCACAGAAGGACTATTCGATAGTCTTCTGGCTGACTCGAATGCATGCACGATACACGATAGTGTTCTTGATTGTGGCATGATTTCGTGTGGCAAACATTGAGGCAAGGCAACTTTACAAGTTAACATATAAGCAGGCAAGCGTTGCATTCATAAGAAAACTTAAGCATTCACTTTGGCTCGGGCCCGAAGGTGAGCCGAGGAGTAAAATCGCAAAGAGACTTACCGAGCGACATGATCTAGGGTCGTGCAGTGTAGCAAATAAAGCAGTGCACTACAGAGTATACAAATATCGCTCTATTCGAGGCATAGCGGGATCTAGTTGAGGCAAAGGTAGCATGCGAGGGTCAGATTATAAGCAAAATTTTATTTTCATGCATAGTTTAAAGTATCGGCCGATACCGATCCGATACGGCCGATACCGATACAGTTTTGTATGTCCCGATCCGATACCGACCGATACCCGATACTGACCGATACCGACATTAGAGGTCTCTTTTTCAGTCAATTCGGCAAAAAATTTGAATTAAAAAGACCAATTAGAAAGGATGTAAAAGCATAGTAAGGTTGTAAAAACATATAAAAGAGAAAAACTTATCTATCGCATATAAATCAATCGACAAGGATGACTACTATTTCATTCAATATCAAAAATACTAAGAAACAATACTGAAAATACTTTAAATTATGCATAAATGTATAAAATATATTCTCTAAAATGTTAATAATTTACTAATAGTTGTTTGCTTTCCGATACCAAAAAATCCGATACTCCGATCCGAAACCGCCGATACTACCGATACCGCCGATCCCGATACTCATAGGAATGGTCCGATACCGATTCCGATACCGATACTTTGAACCTTAATTTCATGTTCTAGCACAAGCAATACAATTTGGGATTATTCCTTTAGCTAGGTGTGTTGTATTCTTATTAGCATGCAGGGGGTGATTCACCTAGCGACTAGTATGTATCGTTCCATATTTTAAGTGTGCTGGCTAAGCAAAGACAAGTTCACCGTAGCCACTCACCTTAGCGATGATTCGCCTCGGTTGAGCGATACTCCGAACGAGCCTCTGAAAGCTTAAGCCGGAACTCCTGAAGGGCAAGTCTGGATATCCTCTTGCCTCAAACGAGTATTCTCGCTGAAGCAAAGCGGGTCGGGACGTTGCACTTTTGCCGTTTGAATCGGCAGTCCGCTTGAGCGGAACGGAGTGTTACATTATACACCACTCAGAAAAAGTCTCGTCCTCGAGACTTACTGAGCGCAGGCCGTTCTATCGCACTATCGAATCTATCCCAAGCGTAGCAATCGGTACCACTAAATCCATTAGAACACAATCTTCTACTCGATCCTTACGCCGTGTCGCGTGTATGTTGAGTCAGTCTCATTTGCGCCTTAGCGCGGGACTATATTGCTTAACGCAGGTTACGTTACGATCTATCTTCAAAGATGATCTAAGGCTGAGGCAAACTTATACAAGTCGTTATACTTGTTCAAGTGGATATTCACTTGCACTAGCATCGAGATCAGCATATCGCGAGTCTGGATCATGCACATATTCGAAGTGCACCCCTAGCATGAGCACGCCAACCAACTTAGCGATAGCGAACTCTTAGCACTCGAGTTTCACATATCATTGAGTCTTGGATCGTGCACACGTTCAAGGCGTCCCTCAAACTTATGCATTCAACCAAACTTAGAGAGAGTGAAATCGGACAAGCTACTTGCGAAGATCTCAAGGGTTCTCGTTTTCTTGAATCACGAAGATACTTCCGATAGGGTCAATCAAATCCAAGTTTCTTTCTTTCCAACTTAAACAAGTATTTGCACTACTGTTAAGCACGATCTATTTGATTTACCGACTAACGTTCATTCGTTCGTGTCAAACATAGCGCAGGTTATCGTCCCAAGTCTAACCCTAAGTCTTGCTGCCCCAGTTTTATAGCTTGTTCAAGCCATATGATAAAGTCGGTAACACAGGTTTATTCACTCGGCACAGGGTCGTCTGCCTAATTACTATGTCAGCTCACAAGGTCATAGGTACAAGTTCAAGCACACGATACATCGTGCAAATTCGTCGCACGATGCTCGTCCCAATTCCTAGGGTCAAACCATTGTTCATTTGCACGGGGTATTCTACCCAAGTTCGTTTCACTCAGATTTCTACACATCGAGCACTGAATATCCTACTCTCAATAACACGTTCGTTTGCACGGGGTTAGAGCCGTTCAGTAAAATCTACGACATATCCAAGTTGCAGGACAAGCCTAGTGATTTGCATAGTCTATCTCTCCGAACATGTTTTGATAGAATCCCTATCCATTCCAAGTCTAGACCATCAAGCCAAGATTCAGTTCAAGATTCAGTTCTAAACCTTTATTTATAACTTCAAGTCGTTCAACCTGATTTATGTATCCGTTCACGAAACCATCAAGCGTGATTTACTTCAGGTTCTAGGCTAACTTATCCTCAAAACATTTTCGATCACTTGCATTCCAAATTCGTCTTATCGTGTCGAACCAAAAATCAAGACGATCCATGAGTTGTCACGCTCCGGTCTCCCGCAAGTTCGATCACCCTCGTTGGACGTGAGATCACCACGTCAACGCTTCCGCTGGATAATCGTCCTAATCCGGGCGTGACACATGTACGGGCATAGAGTTACGCTCCCACAAGGCAAGAACGTTTGAATGTTATGGTTATTTTCGGCACGATCGAGACACCTTATCATTTTCACTTTGCTTTATCCAAGTTATAAAATCCATCGAGTCAAGTCCGTTCATGAAGTGATTATAATTTGTCTAGTAAAATCATCCAACTTCAATGTTACCGTTCGGTAAATCCATTGACTTACTTTTGGCATTCCTCAAAGAAATAAGTTTCAAATATTCAAGCCCAAGTCTATTCCATGTTTTGATACGCACATTCATCGAGTTCGTTTGGAATAATCACCGAACATGTTCCCGTGAGTTCGATTATCCCCGCCGTACGTGAAATCACCACGTCGGCGCTCCCGCAGGATAACCGTTCTCGTTGGGACTGATTTCAAGATCGTTCTATCGAACTCCAAGCCAAATTCATTATCGCTCATCTCTTTCATCGAATCAAGATATTTATTTTTAGGCTACAAAAGTGCAACGTCCCGACCCGCTTTGCTTCAGCGAGAATACTCGTTTGAGGCAAGAGGATATCCAGACTTGCCCCTTCAGGAGTTCCGGCTTAAGCTTTCAGAGGCTCGCTCGGAGTATCGCTCAACCGAGGCAAATCATCGCTAAGGTGGGTGGCTACGGTGAACTTGTCTTTGCTTAGCCAGTACACTTAAAATATGGAACGATACATGCTAGTCGCTAGGTGAATCACCCCATGCATGCTAATAAGAATACAACGCACCTACCTAAGGGAATAATCCCAACTTGTATTGCTTGTGCTAGAACATGAAAATGAAACTTTGCTAATAATCAGACCTCGCATGCTACCTTTGTCTTGTGCAACTAGATTCCGCTATGCCTCGAATAGAGCGATATTTGTATACTCTGTAAGTCCACTACTTTACTTGCTACACTGCACGACCCTAGATCATGTCGTTCGGTAAGTCCCTTTACGATTTCACTCCTCGGCTCACCTTCGGGTCCGAGCCAAAGTGAATGCTTAAGTTTTCTTATGAATGCAACGGTTGCCTGCTTATATGTTAACTTGTAAAGTTGCCTTGCCTCAATGTTTGCCACACGAAATCATGCCATAATCAAGAGCACTATCGTGTATCGTGCATGCATTCGAGTCAGCCAGAAGACTATCGAATAGTCCTTCTGTGCAATTGAACCTGCAAGTATCCGGGACCGTTAGGTCACCAAGGCAATCCCCGAACCAGGGGCATGCATCAAGGCAAGTTGAATCAATGAATGGAAATCATGTCAAGTTTACATCTGAACGAGAATCATGTCAAGTAAATCAAGTATCACAGCTCGTGGAGCAATACTCGTTCAGAGCAAAAATACCTCTTGTACTCGTGTTATGGATTGTCTTGTCAAGATGTGAATTTGGAAGACCCTGACCTGCATGTCGTGGACAACTTGAAAAATGTGATCTTCGGATCTCAGTTCCATGGGCGATCTCCGGGGCACCGGGGCCGATCCGGTCCGGATGGAACTTCATGTGTAGTCCTCCTATATTGGGCGAGATGGTTTGTAGCGCCTCTTGTGTTTTCGTTACATTCCATTCTCGTCATGGATTAGGTACTTTATGGCTACGCCAACGACAATTGTTCATATAGATAAGTCATCCTCGCTTAAGCGGCTATCCGCATGCGAGTCATTGCATCGGGTCAAGAATATCGGAAATGTCCGAACGATCATGGATATAAGACAATTGTACATATTGAACACTTCAACATCTTATGCAACACGTCTGATATTTCGTGTAACTCGTGCACCCGAAACATAGTCTCGCTTATAACACTTGTGTTTGCATATGTTATTGCCCATGAATGTTTATATATGCTCGTGCTTAAATTAACTTGGTTTGCCTTAGACAGGGAAGGACAAATGGTAAGTTGGTAAGTCTCGACGTGTTTCCTCTTATGTCGCACGGCACACTGCCACACGAGTTAGGTTGTCCAATCTTTGCCATGAAACTGATCATAGGCAACTAGAAAGACAACATAATAGTTGGTGCACGGAACCTATATTACGTGTTTGGATTTGTCGAGCGGACGAATAGCCTCCCCACTAGTGCATTCATGTACTGATAACCCACCAGATTGCTTGCAGGATGCGGGAGAACCTCGTTCGGTGCGGATGCTTCCTTCGTGCGTGCTAAGGCATGGAGTTCACTCTGTAACCTTGGAGCGTTGCGTCCGGAACTGAAGCACATATACAAGACATAATGTTGGAACATCGCATACACCATTCCACAAATGTAGCCACTTGGCATGCTTTTACTGTTTCAGGGAAAGGCTTGAGCGACTTGTGATCTCGGCTATACGCCGCCTGTAACACTTGTTCAATTATAAATAAAGAGTTTGTTTTACTTCTACTTGTGTTATTCAATGCTTCCGCTATTGACGACTCTGTGAACTTGTTACCAATTGTCTATGCGTTTATAATTCCGCTGCACTCGGACAATCTATGTGACTCTGTGGCTTAGACCTCTTATCGCTAGCCAGAACCACGGCCTTGCACGGGCGCAGCTCACGCTCGTGCGGCATCACGCCCAGATGGGCTGAAGCGATCGTTCCGCGGAAGCGCTGGCGCGGTGATTCTCGCCTAGCAGGGACGGCCGATTAGCCTGCGGGAGATCGGGGCGTGACACCAAGAAGGTCTCCCGACCAACGCCCCCATCGGGTGCAAATCACCGTGCCTCGGCGCTCCTGCGGGGCGTGTAGTCGTTTGCCACAGGGACGTGGTGCCGTGCGAGCCTGGGGTTGCGCCCGCAAAAGGCAATATTGTTTAAGTTTGGCTATTATCGCATCTATCGAATAAGCAGTAGAGGGACATTATTGCAAGCATTTATCCATCTGAGTATTCAGGACAAATCGAGGCACGGGTTCTCTTTAATACAATGACATCGTTCCATACCTTATGCCCCTCTATACGAAAGCGGCTCAAGGCAATCGAAACCAGATTTTCGGGTCTTGGGGATGAGGCACGCCTATCGCTTCCTCGGACGATCCAGTACCTGCAAGCAAGTAAACTGTTGGTGGGTCAGCACTTTTATAAGTACGGGTGAGTATAAACAACTGAACAAAAGCAACATTCACTAAAACCAACACTAAGTAATCATGTTATAAAACATTACATTACTAGTGATCTTTCTAGTTTTACCTATGTTCGTTACATGCAGCACAAGAACGGAGTCATATTACTTTCTTTTGGAAACATCTTTGGAAACCGAGTTCATATTCGATATAAGCAAGCAGACAAGACAAGTCGATTGTTCTATTATCAGGATGTGCGCAGCGTATCTCGTGAGCTATACTCTAAGACTCTAGGGACAATGCACATCTAGGGACTATCCTCTATCAAGCCAACACAATGAACTATCTTATATGCAGTTCGGTCCCCGAGAAACTCAGGATCGGTAGCGGTAATCCAGCTAACCAATGACTCATTTATCTGATGCTATTAGCAGTTGTGACTCATGGTTGCTTTCCACTATCTCTGTAGCAGCCGTGACCAAGGTTCAGCTCTTCACCAATAGCCATTGTCCGACCGATGCGGATGCATGAAACACTATCAAATAAAATCTAGGATGCAGACGAGACGAACCATCAGACCATATTTCTCTGTAGCGGACTAGCCTCCCACTCTGAACAAGTTCAAGCACACGATATGGTTCTCTCGAAGCACAAGCGATAGTGGAACATGTTCATGCAAACTCTTACTCTTAGACAAGCGTTTCAGGTTCTCTTGTTAAGCAGACAGGTTCGTTTCAATGACAAGCTATGTGAGTTCTCTTATTAGCATGCAAGACAGGTTCTATCATTCTCTTATGAAACTATCTTTAAGCAAACAAGCATTCAAAAACTCAGATTCATTATTAAGGCGTGCAAGAATCAGAGAACGAAGTTTCTGCCCACTCACCTTGATCAGTCATCTCCTGCTTCAACAAGGAGCTCTTAAGGAAGATATAATTTTTGAGTAAGCAAATCGATCTCTTGTATATAGTGCCGACGCGGAACGGGGCACTACATACTTACCCACCAACAAAAAGTTTCGTCCTCGAAACTTCAAGGAGAAACCTTTCGATATTCCGAGCAGCGATAGTCCTCATCCCTCGCCGTCCTCAATCGAAAACTCTAGCACAACACAAGCACGAAAGCATAACTCTCAAGCACAATCAAATCCAGAAACTTTTGCACAACTTTGAGAATATCTATGGACTTATTGTATGGAACGTTCTATTGCAATACAATATCGAGCACATCTCAGAGTCAGAGCAACGGAATAGGCAAAGAATAGAATCGCTCTGATACCATTATGTCACGTCCCGGTCCCAAAGGTCTCCCGACCGACGCCCCCGCCGGGCGCGAATCACCGCGCCTCGGCGCTCCCGCGGGGCGTGTAGTCGTTTGCCACCGGGACGTGATGTCGTGCGAGCATGGGGTTGCGCCCGCACAAGGCGACATCGTTTAAGTTTGGCTATCATCGCATCTATCGAGTAAGCAGCGGAGGGACATTGTTGCAAGCATTTATCCATCTGAGTATTCAGGGCAAATCGAGACACGGGTTCTCTTTAATACAATGGCATCGTTCTATACATTATGTCCCTCTATACGAAAGCAGCTGAAGGCAATCGAAACCAGATTTCCGGGTCTTGGGGATGAGGCACGCCTATCGCTTTTTCGGACGATCCAGTACTGCAAGCAAGTAAACTGTTGGTGGGTCAGCACTTTTATAAGTACTGGTGAGTATAAACAACTGAACAGAAGCAACATTCACTAAAACCAACACTAAGTAATCATGTTATAAAATATTACATTACTAGTGATCTTTCTAGTTTTACCTATGTTCGTTACATGCAGCACAAGAACGGAGCCATATTACTTTCTTTTGGAAACATCTTTGAAAACAGAGTTCATATTCGATATAAGCAAGCAGACAAGACAAGCCGATTGTTCTATTATCAGGGTGTGCGCAGCGTGTCTCGTGAGCTATACTCAAAAACTCTAGGGACAATGCACATCTAGGGACTATCCTCTATCAAGCCAACACAATGAACTATCTTATATGCAGTTCGGTCCCCGAGAAACTCAGGATCGGTAGCGGTAATCCAGCTAACCAATGACTCATTTATCTGATGCTATTAGCAGCTGTGACTCATGGTTGCTTTCCACTATCTCTGTAGCAGCCGTGACCAAGGTTCAGCTCTTCACCAATAGCCATTGTCCGACCGATGCGAATGCATGAAACACTATCAAATAAACTCTAGAATGCAGACGAGACGAACCATCAGACCATATTTCTCTGTAGCGGACTAGCCGCCCTCTCTGAACAAGTTCAAGCACACGATATGGTTCTCTCGAAGCACAAGCAATAGTGGACATGTTCATGCAAACTCTTACAAGCGATAGTGGAACATGTTCATGCAAACTTACTCTTAGACAAGCGTTTTAGGTTCTCTTATTAAGCAGACAGGTTCGTTTCAATGACAAGCTATGTGAGTTCTCTTATTAGCATGCAAGGCAGGTTCTATCATTCTCTTATGAAACTATCTTTAAACAAACAATCATTCAAAAACTCAGATTCATTATTAAGGCGTGCAAGAATCAGAGAACGAAGTTTCTGCCCACTCACCTTGATCAGTCATCTCCTGCTTCAACAAGGAGCTCTTAAGGAAGATATCATTTTTGAGTCAGCTAATCGATATCTCTTGTATATAGTGACGATGCGGAGCGGGACACTACACTTGGCAGGGGGGTCAGGCGCAGGCATGGAAGCAGGCAGGGTCGTTGGCGTGGAAGCAGGCGGTGTCGTGGGGGGTAGGGCGCAGGCGTGGAAGCAGGGGGGTCGGGGCGTTGGCGTGGAAGCGGGAGTGGGTGGGCCAGCAGCTTGGAGGCGAAAGCCTGAGTGGGGGGCGGGTGTCGGCTGGGCACCTGGGCAGCTGAGCACGAGCAGGGCGTAGGGGAGGGGGGGCCAGCGGCTTGGAAGCAACGGCCTGTAGAGCAGGTGGTGAGATGGGATGGCGTCGATTTAGGCTAAGGTTAAGAGAGAGAGAAGAGAGAGGGAATAGTATGGGCTAGACTAGGCTAAGCTCTGATACCATGTAGAATGAAATTATTAGATTGATTCATTGATATGAGTGACTACATACTTATAGGAGAGAGAGCCTCTCTTTATTAGTGCTACCCAATATGGAACTAAAGTCCAATGACTAATAACATTATTGATTATTTTAATTGCCATATAATTAATGAATGTTAATTAAAAAACTCGTAATTTTTTTAACACAAATAAATGGATATATAAATTTTCTCAAATAATTAACTAATAAAAATTTATCATAATGTCTTATTAATTTCTCAAATGTTTCAAATGTTAACCTATAATTTGTCTAATTAATTTTTCAAATAATTATCTCACTAATTTTATTAATTATCCAAATGTTTCAAATGCTCCAAATGTTCTCATTAATTATCCAAATGCTCTGAATTTCTCAAATGTTTCAAATGCTCTGGATAGACAGTGAGCAAAAACATTTTAAAATTATCCAAATGTTGTCAAATGCTCACTGTTCTCATATGTTCCCGAATGTTGTGATAAGCTCTTATTTCTCTCATGTTCCAAAGGTGACTCTCTCCCTATTCTCCTCTTAGGTCTAGGTAATCTCCCTCTTCGGTCTACAGATTGGTCTCGTCGGCCACCTCCTCGGCCGCTCGATTCTGGATTTCGTCTGCGTCGCCTTAGACCACAGGGACTACTTCGCTCCCGGCATCGGGCACTGGATCTCGACGTCGGAGACGAAGGAGGCGAGTTCGGAGAGGATGCCAGCGATCACGTCGTCTCCACCCTGCACTCCCTCAGCATCCTCTCCTCCTCCGACGCCCCCTCCCCCTCCAGCCACTTCAGCTACGGTTACGATCGCCGGTCACGTGGAAAGGAAACAAAAGAAAACTCATTCCAGCCACTTTCTCCGGACTTTCATTGAGGAGTTTCCTCAAAAAAAAATTGGATGTGGAGAGGAAAGAAAAGTATGGACACAGGAACTCTGCTCACTGTCTTATCATTGATGACTTCCAATGAGGTTCTTACCAAACAGCAGAACTGTGGGAAGTTCTGCTGTATTTGAAAAAGAATACCAGTTTCCGCCCACTTATGGGCAACCAAACAGACCCTAGATGGGTTGAGCATGAGCTCAATAATCTCACTACTCAGAATGTAGACTGAGTACTATCGGAGGCACTGCTGATCTGTAATCTCTAACTCTGTCCACTGCACTTTTTTCAGCTCTCTTGCACCTCTTTCTAGGATTGAATTATCAGGATTTCTGCCCCTCGAAGTAAGGGAAGGAGGGTATCAAGTTGATAGCAGCATATCACCAAGCAATGTAGCCCCTTCTACCTCCCAAAGTGATTGACCTACCACCGTACCAATTCATCTTACTTGCATCCCCTGCTGGCTCTACCACCAATCTCCTTCATTATCCAAAACTGCACTGATAACTCCCAACTCCTGCTTTATTCTCTCAACCCATAATACTGCCTCTGACCTACAGTACACAATAAGGTGGACCAAATCCTTTCCACAAGAGGCACACCTTCGCTATGGACATAAGTCCGCCTTCTATCTCACTTCTCTTACCTAAGCATACAACTCCACGTTCTATCATAACCCATTAACTGAACCTTCCCTCTTCGACATATCCATAACACCAAGCAGAAAAGAGAGAGATTGAAGTGGTGAGAAGGGTGGGAGGGGATCAGCCGCAAGAGGTAAAGTGGTGAGAAGGTTGGACAACAAAAAGTGGATCCCTAGGTGGTCCAGTGGACAAAATTTGGAAAACCAAAACCATTGTTGTTTTTTGATGTTTCCAAGGCCAAAAGTGGAAGTGCAAATATCAGTAGGATTAGCAGCAAAAAGGTTTGCTTTTTTCTATTTCAAACATTGTACTCATGAAATAAGAAGAGAAGAAAATAATTGGGATCCAAGGTTAAACAGACAAAGTAACAAAAGTGGAAATGTTGGCTTACTCCTATGTCTGTAGCAAAAAGGGAGAAAAGTAGGTCATGATGTTCCTTGAGACACGCACAAAGACAGACTGCCTACACTTGAACATAAATACACTACAAAAGCAGACATCTGGACCCATGAGGCCAAGTGTGTCCAGATGTCTACATAGGCAGACACTATAAGGCCACACAAACAATATTGGGAAGAAGTTAATCATTTGATTACTTAACCAACATTGAATTCCATCATTACTAATCACCTGAGCAATTTCAAGCCATCTAGTAAACTCAGTGGAGTAACCTTTAAGTGCATGGCAATCATGAGATTGACACGTGAACATCTATAGTCCTGAGTTTCAGTTAATTTTTTAACCAATATGTTTATTTTCAATAAAGATAACCTGGGAGAAGCGGAAGTGATGGCCAATCTGCATAGTCATTATCAGTAATACAAAAGCATCTGCAGCAGAGTGTTCCACGAAGTGCAAGATGCCATAAGGATTTTCCATTCAACTTTTCCATCATTTTGTGGTAAACATGCAGAAGAAATCGGACATCATCAGAAGCCGCACGAATCATCATATCAGACATAGGTCTGTATGTCCAAAAGTTAGGGTCCTGAAGAAAAAAAGAGTGACACATCAGAAGGCACATAATTTGGCATCCAAACACATTTTCTCAACTAGATGTACCAATATCATGAAGGTAGGGCCAACCACACCAATACCGAAGAGAATGTATATTAGGAAGAAAAAAAATCCAGAAATCTAAGAAGAGTTCAGTGCCATGTTAAACATGTTAAGAGACTTCACAACCATGTGGTTCTAAATCAACTGAAGTTTCAAAAAATGCGTAACATGCAAAGCTTGAACAAATAGGACATAATATTGGGTTACTTCTGAAGTTTTACAACTAAAAACTAGCAGCACGATAAAGAAAAAACTGATACACTACTTATACTTTACATAAAGCAGCACAACATTCAGAGCAAGGTAATTTCACATCCTTCATACAACTGTAAAAGTGGCAGTCTAAATTAGTGTGCTACAAAAGGGCCAAAGTAGGTGCAGACTCATAGGACCACATTTGAGAGATGGAAAGATAGTAGCCCCAATAGGCTGGCATTGTTCTTCATGCAATCAGCATTCAAGTTCACAGAATCTGGATCTCATATTGCTCAACAAATTGCAAAGTGGTATTCTTCAAATAATGCTAAAGATATTATATCAATAAGAAGGTTCCTTGTTCCTTGCATGAGAATGAAAAATTGTAGCTTACCCTACTTTTGGTAGTAAAACAAGACACCCATTTGGGGGAGATTAATCATACTAAGAATGATTAAGAGTACAAAATACAATAGAAAAACTTACCCTCAAAATGCAAAAAATAACTAAAGCCTACAAAACATGCCTTCCCATATGCAGAATGATTAAAATTAAAACCCGGTTATGCTGAACCAGTCAGTCAACTGGTTAGGGTGCTGTAGAAGCATCTAGAAGTTTCTGTTTTCAAACTACAGGATAGCAGTTCACTATTTTGGACAGCTCATTTTAGTACACCCCCTCAAAAAGTACAAAACCCGTAGAACTGACACTCCAAATTCATCGAACCAACCAGTTTAGCATCTTTATTTTTGCTACAAGCCTACTACAGTTCTCCTGAGAAAGGCCAACAACCAACATCCAGAGTTCAATGCTCTTTCTAGAGTACTTTAACCTTCCGAAGAAGATACGTTGATACCGTCCACAAGCAATCCTAACTTGCTACCAACTTGAATGTTGTATCAAGCATCATCACTTAAATACGGTACAAACAACCAAAGCTGCCACCCAACAAAATGCTGTACAACAGGGTAACACCATTCCATGATCCATGATAGCCTTGTAAGCCCTACATATTATAGCCTATAGTAATCATGGTAGAAGATTTGTTTACTTGCCTGAATCTAAACTTCCTTGAACATGGAGGGTCATATCTGAATCCTTTCGACATGGACGCTGTTATGTATATACCATAACGATTTGGTATATGAAAGTCCCTGCAGTAAGTGTTTTGATCATCTACCTCCATGTGTAGGGTTGTGACTTGTGAGTTGTGACTTTCTCAGTGGCACTACCTCAACCTGTCAAAACTTGCCATTGTACTTGCCCAATTCACTATCTCGTGCAACATCTCTTCCCTCACGCTCATCAACTCACCAACGTTTCATTGAATATTTATCTAAAATGATCATTAAATATAGGAGGTGATCTTTCTTTACTTTGCTCTCCCTCACCAAATAACAAGACTGCACAGTAACAGCAATGTTCTTCTATTTCTCTTTTTTTCTGTTTGGACCTAGTTTTCTTTATGTTTTCTCAATTTTGTTTTTCTTAGAAGTACTTTTCCTACTTCATCAAAGAACCTTTATATTCTTCGTTTCACCTCCACCTTGCACCTATACATCAGGTGAGAGCACTCACAACCAACCACCTGATGATGTGGCCTATGCATCCTCTCCTTCGACGGTCATCACGTGTCACACTATGATAAATGTCGAGTTCCATATGGTTGTAGATATGAGGGAGGAGAAGATGAATGGTGGCTTTACCCTTTTTATGGAGAAAACAAAAAAAATCTTGCAGACTATTACTTTCATCTATAATTATTAGTGGACAAAATACAATATTACAATGATGATGCTGCCTTCAAAACCCTAGAAAACCTGGCTACACAAACCAGGAAATTACTTCGTCACTGGTTCAAGTGCTGGAAAGGCACCAGGAACTTGCTCTTAAGGCACCAGGAACTTGCTCTTTTCAGACTGCAGTGACAGCAGTCGACTGTGTAGTCGACTGCCCAGTAGATTGCGTCCTGAACAATCCTATTTCCCTGCAGCATGCAAGCTTTTTTTTCAAGGAAAAGGTCAGGTGACCCCCAGCTGAAAGCCATGCACATGATAATTACATGACAACTGAATTGGACGAACTATATGGGTTATTGAAATCCAAATGACAAAGATACTGAGATAGCTGATACTATTGAATGAATTAAAAGGTGCCTGAGAAAGTTAATCTACTTATAATCCTAGCAGCTTATCCGATGGTGAGATGATACTCGAGGGGAGTGCATTCTCCAGTTAATCTACATGTAATCCTAGCAGCTTTACATGATTAGAAGTCCAAAGGGTATATTATCTTTTTCACTGTAACTTACAACTTCATTATGAGTTCAAAATTTTTTCTTTCTCACCATAAGCTATTATGATGCTCAAATATTCTTCTTGTTACTTTTTAATTATGTTCTAATTATTGTGTAAAATAAAACGTTCATCTAGTACATGTTTAATTATTCTTCATTCCTTTTTATGTACTACAAATAAATTGTTTTGAGACAATCCACATATAGTTCCGGGTTAACTCATCCCCAGCTAACTGTCAGATTATGGGTATACAATTGGACACATACCTCACAGATAAAAACAATCTAGTATGAATACCTCAATAGTTTTTCTAACAATTAGAATATTTCTGAGATAATTTCTTATTATAGCATGTTTAGAATGTTTAACCAAAACAGGATTTTAAATATGAATAGTCTTATTGGTAAAATTTACAAAGGTTTTTCAGCAACTGAGAAAACTCATTGTTTAGCCAAAAATAACTGAAAAGCAATTGTATACCTCAATACATAAAAACATATATGTTATTTATCTGTTGCCACTCATACTGGCGATCTGTATTGTGTGAATTTGACAGAAAAATTGATTGCATTATTCTTGGACAAGAAGATGACCGCCTGAAAACCCTCCACTTGCAGGTTGCAACAAATTGATAAAGTTGTCAATTTTGCAACCACATTGCTGACAAGCATCAAATATTCAAACCTAAGATCTCAATTAAGGTTTTGGCACGGGAATATAAAACTTTTTGACACAGTTCAAGCCACTATTCTTACTTATTAAATGAAATCAATGCAGATGAGATGATATTCCCGGGTTGCATTTGGTATGTTGCTCAGAAATTTGAGATTTCCCATCGATTCCCGCATTTGGATAAGCACCAT
This sequence comes from Iris macrosiphon, assembly GCA_036927795.1. Taxonomy (NCBI): domain Eukaryota; kingdom Viridiplantae; phylum Streptophyta; class Magnoliopsida; order Asparagales; family Iridaceae; genus Iris; species Iris macrosiphon. Next base: position 207,905,500 of record JAYESA010000008.1, read on the forward strand.
CAGCATTCGTGGGAATTTCAGGCCCCCCTTTGGCATCACATTCATACTTTTGATGGGTGGGAATATCTCCCCCCCCCCCCAAAAAAAAAAAAAAAAACCCTACCCCACACAAATCCCCTGCATATAGGTGGGAATGTAACATTTTATAGTGGAAAAAGGCTAGCCGAATATGAATTTCAATTGATTACCCCATCTAACTAAAACTGACTAAATAAAACTAAAACAATACATAATAGTACATTAACAATACAAATATAGTCATAAATGTATTGAACCAAAAAAAGGTATAATACATATTGAATATAGTAATAAAACTATTATAAAAGCATTAATATTATAATAATTAAATATTAACATAAAAAATTAGAAGTGAAAGGCTATTTTTAAAATGGATTCAATGAATATATTGTAGATTATATTCACAGTGAAGATAATTATGCATTACAGAATCTCTATTGATCTTTTAAGATATGGGCTAATTTGGTAAAATTGTGCTTGGTCTATGTGTGTGTGTGTGTGTGTGTGTTGCATTTCATATCCAAAGTATCCAAACACAACCCAAATTTACATGGTCATCAATCGCTCCAATTTCACATATAACTTAAAAGGCTAGCATATCTACATGTTCATAATAACAAGAAATTTGGACTAACCTTCCTTAAAAGAAAACGTACTTCTTCCTTCTCAGGATATGATGCACCTGCAGCAGAAAACCCAAAAGACATTATGGGGAAAGAAATAAGTCAGACATCAACATAGTTTGCAAAGCATCAACTATGAAATAAGAATCTTAAAGGACCATCAATAATTTCATAACAAAGAAAATATCATACACTATATTTGAGCAAGGTTCAAAAACTCGGTATCGGTATCGGCAGTATCAACGGTATCGGATCGGAGTATCGGATTTTTTGTATCGGCTGTATCGGCAATATTTAAATAATTATTAATAAATTAGTAAAAAAAATAGAAAAATAATTTACATATTTATGCATTATTTAAGTGTTTTTATTTTATTTTATTATAGTTGAATAAAACAATAGTCATCCTTGCTGAATGGTTTACCTGCGATATATAAGAGAGAGAACACTTGCACATCACCAACCCTATATATATATATATATATATATATATATATATATATATATATATATATATATGTATTTTGAGATGAGAGAGAACAATTGCAGCCGTTGTTCCTTTTCTTTTCTCTGCTCTTTTTTTCCTTCTTTTCATCTGACCAAAACCTAAAGATCCTCCCCTCTCCGATGAAAGCAGCGGCAAGGCGAAGAAGAAAGGGGTTCTTGGAAGATTACCTTCTGGAAAACGAGGTAAGTTGAGTTCTTGAGAATTTTTTTGAGTAATTTATGTTTTGTGTGTATGTCTGTAGAAGAATTTGCCTCTATTTATAGTTTTTTTTTGTCTGCTATTTTGGTTCTTCATTATTGTTCTCTGTTGGATTTGATATGTCTGGAATCAATTTCTACTTTTTTTGGCTTTTTGTAGAACATCTACTTTGTTAAAGTTCCTGTGATGATCTGATTTGATCTGATTTTTTTCCGTATCGGCCAGTATCGGTCGATACGGACCGATATGAACTTTTTCGTACCAGTTTCGGCCGATACTGATCTTTTCTGTTGGTATCGGATCGACAGGGGACAAAACCGATCCGATACGTCCGATACGTATCGGTATCGGCAGATACTTTAAACCTTGTATTTGAGATGGCATGACATTGTGAATTTATTTAAAATCCATGCTAAATATTTTCCGACTCACTTTACAATATAACTAGAATGCATGTCAAGTTCAGAAATCAAAGATATCGGGAGGTCGATGAGAGCGCATATTGGGCCAAATCCGAATGCCGTGTAAAGAGTGATTTTTGACTTTCGGTACCCAATGGAAACATGTATTTGATTAGTATAGACACTAGACAGCAATATTAGATCTAACTTGTGCATTTAAATAACTTCAACTTTCATGCATTTGCACATTGCTACCTCTTAGTGTGTGTGTTTTTTTGTTAGCACTTTGCAATCTTGAACCCATTCTTTTTTTTTTCTTTTCTTTTTGGAGGATGTGAGAAAGAAAGGTGGAGAAAGTGTTTCTTTGTTTGTTTTAGGGACAAAGTATCTTAAACCAGTCAAGCACATGACCGTCAAATGTGAATGAAGGTTCACATGGTAGTTAATTGCTTATATTCAAAGGTCCATGTTAGCAATTTGCTAATTAAAATAGTAAGGGGGAGTAACCCGGCAAAGTGTGCAAGTTGAATGTGTTTAAATGCAAATTAGCCTAGGAAAAGAACTTGATTGGACCCTACAGAAGTCAAGTAAGAAGTTACACCATTTTCGTCTTATCTTCTTCATAATATGCCAGAAACCAGTATCTATTTGTGGCTTTCCAGTTTGGTATTCTACGATGGAAAAGGAAGAATAGTGGATTACAATGTTGTAGATGACAGACTGAATTTTTTAATATCGGTTGCCGTATGTCATATGTTGGGGGCATGTCAGAAACTCTTTAAATGTAGGATATCGATAAATATGTACCATATTACATTATCCTAAATCTCTCTTATGAGTTCACGACAGTCCGAGATAGAAAGCCACCGACCTTTATGGCATAGTTTGCAGTATCGGCCGATATCGATACGATATGGTCGATACCAATACGGGTCCCGATCGGATACCAACCAATACCGACGTAAAGAGTCTCTTTCTCATTCAATTTGGTAGAAAAAATTGAATGAGAAAAGCCAATCAACAAGGGTATAAAAGCATAATAAGATTGTAAAAACATGTAAATGAAGAAAATTTATTGTCGGAGATAAACCAATAATTAAGGGCGACTATTATTTCATCTAATTTCAAAATTATTAAAAAACAACACATAAAATATTAAAATTATGCCTAAATGTATAAAATAAGTTTTTCTAAATTTTTAATAATTTATTTACAATTATTTGCTTTCCACTACCAGAAAATCATATACTCCCGTACGAAACTATCGATAATGTCGATACCATTGAGCCTGGTACTCATAGAAAGGATCTGATACCGATTCCGGTATCGATACTGCAAACCCTGCTTTCTTGAGTCGTTAAGTTTAGCTTCCCATCCCACCGCCCAAGAAATGGCGTCATAGCTCATGCAAAGTGCCAAAGGGAAGTCCAAGTCTCCCTAAGATGAGGCGGTTCATTCGTAAGGCCTCTCCTATCCCTTGCCTCCCACCTATCGCTCCTTGACTAGCACAAAACATAATGCTCCTTCATCTATTGATCATACTGACTTCATGTCGATTACACACAAATAGCTCGCACGAAGACTATGTCATCTATCCCGAGCCTTTTTATTCCACCTCTCCCCTCGAATCCTCGACCAAACTTGCATTATCCGGCTTCAAAACAGCTTCTCTTTCACCAGAACTTGCACCTTTGAGACTACTATTGCTAAGTTTCTCATTCCCAATCTAATTCCTACTTCGAGGGGTGAAAATGGAACAAAAATGAGCTAAAGCCAAGCAAAAAAGGTAATGTCAATTAAACAACTCGAGTGTTTGACAACCAGGTCCGACAACCCAATTATTCATTCATTCATGAAATTTAGCTTTTGCCATTGATTGAAACGGTATAAACTAGTCTTTAGTCCTCCATCCCCTTGATTTCGCATAATCTTTGACATGTGATAATGACATTGTAGGTGCTTGTATGGGACGGATGCAAATGAATTACATTGTTGTACATGAAGGGTTCGTGTCAGATTGAATTTTTTAATACCGGATGTCGCATGTCATATGTCGGGGCTTATATACAATAAATATGCAAATTTTATCTGCAAAAAATGTTGTATATTAATAAATCAAGTCATGCCTAATGGAAAAAAGGAAAATGGACTAATTCTGGGTAAATCTACAAAAAGTATGGTTTTTCAAGGTTTGAAACATCGGACTCGGTTTCATATTGGATTTCGGAGTTCTTGGTTTTTGAAAGCCAAAAAACAATAAGAAATTATCTTTTAAACTAGAAAAATATTTGAAACAGTTTATATTTTCGAAAATTAGGGTTTCTCAATGTTGTTCTTCAAATCGAATATTATTCAACATTTCTGAATTCTTCAACCGCAATAAGTTTGTTTTTTTTATTTTACCTGCATTTTATACATAGTAGCCCCACAAAAATAGTTTTGAATGGAATAATATAGCATACAACATCGACCAATGGTGATGGTTATATTGTGTCAACATTGTTTTTTGTAGTAATCGTATTTTGAAATTTTCTTTGTTGAATTCCAGTATCTACCAGTATTAGAGGAGGTCAATATCAGATTGGAAATGTCAAACCGATATGATATGACCGATACGTATAGGTATTGGCCGATAATGTAAACCCTTTTTTTGTGTGTTTTGCGTGAAATAATATAGCATACAACATCTACCAATGGTAATGGTTATATTGTGTCAACATTCATTTTTGTTGTAATCCTCTATTTGTATTTTTAAATTTTCTTTGTTGAATTTCAGTATCTACTAGTATTAGAGGAGGTCAATATCGATATGATATGACCGATACGTATAGGTACTGGCTGATACTGTAAACAATTTTTGTGTGTGCACAGAGGGGTGTTCAGAATCAAGAGAAGGAGATGACAGGAGAAAGAGAGAGAATCATGTCGAGGAGGGAGGATTTGGGGGCTAGGACTCAAATGGAACCAGTGAGATTAGTTAGGGCTCATGATCAATAAGAAGACACAGGAAGAAAGCCTTGGGGTGTTTGTTTGAGTTTTTATAACCTTCACTTGTTAACATATAAAGCCGTGGGATGTTTATTTGAGTTTTAAAAAACTTCACTTGTTAACATATAAACCGATTAATGTAAAAAGTCGACAGACATTTCACCTTCTCGTGTCGCTAGACATATCGATTTTAAGCTGATATGTCGGCCAATTTTAACCAAAACAATATAAACTACTTTGTTTGCTGAATTGTGCTGTTTGCTAATCAAAATTGATATGCCAACAGACATGTCACCAACATCTACAAAACTGGTGAATTATCAACAATATTATAGCAATGTAATATTTAAAGTATTTCCCACCACTAATATGGTTCGAGTCTCAAAGCTTTAATAGACCTAACCCTCAATCCCAACCCCCAGCCAAAAAATGTAGAAGTCTGCTATACAGTGAAGATAAGTGATAATGCTCACATCCACATGAAGAAGTTGGCAATTGATCTTGCTAAGGAGATTCATTTAGATTTGACACTGCGCGCATAAAACTGTTTAAACCTCCAAGAAACTAATATACTAGTCATTGGGGAATATAAGTACAACCATTCTTCTATCTAACATACACGGTTCTGCAAGAGATTGGGAAATTCATATCCAGACACTGTTACAGATAAGTAGAGCAAAGATGAATCGGATATAAAAGCATGTAGTTAATGTCACACGTAAGAAAAGAAGACAGATGACAAAAAAATACTAATAAGTACATGCAAGAAAAACAAGAAAGAGAACAATATATGCAGTGATAATAGCTTCTTCCACCAATAACAGACAAGTTTATTTAACGGCAAACTCAATATAGCATGTAGTTTGTTGTTGAGAAAATACCATAATAGCGACGATCAGCAAGAAGACTAACAAAAGATATGTAATCATCCGGTGTTCGCTTTTTCCCTTCCTGCTCCTCTATCAGATAATAAGCAATCTGCATGAGCTACAATACATCATCCTCTCCAAAAGCATTTCCATTTGACATTTAGTAATATCAAAAGGCACTGCTTAATCAGATGTAACAGTAGAGCATATTTTCAAGCAAAATCTCATAATTGAGATAGAATTTCAACATAAAATAAAACAGAAAACCCATCTAGTGATAGAAATTCAAGCAATATGTATGTTATAGTCCCTGCCACTACATCAAAAGTCTAGAGTGTTGATTAGGGGTGAGGGATATATATTTATTTTATTCAACTTCACAGTTAAAAGTCACATATTTTGGCTTGCGAGCTGGATTCATGCAGGTATATTTTAGTAAAATTTGCTTACAGTGCGTGCAAGAGTTTGAACCTAGGTTGCTCTGATACCACATATAAAGTTCCAGTGTCACGGACTTGAACATTGCATAAACTGATACCATGTATCTTCCCAGATTGCAGCAACTCCACTTATGCAACTTTGTTGTCATTGGTCCATGTAGAACTAAATACTCAAAGAGCTGGTAGTTTCCAATTGGTTAAAACAACTCTCCTAAAATTTAGCCCTACATCCACCAATAGCAATGGAGTTGAATGTGGAGTTCCAGACAGGGAAACACACTGAATTTTCAGTTTTGATTGATAGAGACTAACATTTCATCAAGGAACGAAACCAAAGGGAGGCTTACCTGAGTATCAAAAACATTGTGTAGTTTGATTCCAAATTGAAAAAATAAAGCCTGCATACATTAATAAAATCAAAAGATAAATCACCATTCCTTTGTTTTAGGAAACGTGCATGACAAGGGGTTTAAAAATCAGTCAGAGACCTCACTATCCCTTTTGCAATCATGTATAACCTTTATGACATGACTAGACTCAAGTGCTGGCTTACAGGCTTGCACAAGTGCTTCCCCACCTTGCACAGCATCAACCAAGTATACAGCATTTGGAAATGCAAGCTAACACAAGAGAGGAAACAAACATCAATGAAAGTCAAATTGTCATAAAACATATAATGCATCAGTACGCAATTATCATATTAGCCTATAGGTTCATAACAGATCATAAGACTTAAAATATATTCTTATGTAGTTTACAAATAGAACCAAACCACAAAAAATTTGCAAGTTCATAAATTGATACGATGATGCTGATACCTAACACCTTTGCATAGTCCACATTATAGAGGAACACCCTTTTTGCTTCCTACAAGAGTGATAACTAGGCCTCTGAAAGACTCAATTACAAGATAAATGAGATAAGACATTTTTAAATAATCAGGTTATGACCTAAAGATCTGAACCGAAAACTAAGCTTCCAATTCCGAAAATAAACCCAATTGTTATTGGGTCAGGACATTACTAAAATAAGCAACCAAAGTACCTCTGTATCCTACCTGATAATATAAGCTTCAAAAAAAACTACTAATGGTCCTAGTAAGCATTAATTATCCATCAACAAGACAAAGCATAATTAAGAGAAGGAGAGGAAAAAAAGGACATAAGAAGCACATATACAATGATGCCAAACAACTTGATGCATAAATCTCAATTTTACATATAGCACGGCATTCCAGTGCCAAGAGGCTCAGGCTAATGCACAGCCTTTGGTGCACGTGTATGTGTGTGGTTCAAAATTTTGAGCAACCGTATCTCATGGAAATAAGCCGTTTCTGTAAGTTTACAGATAAAAAATGAAAAACATATATATATATATATATATATATATATATATATTAACAGTTAACAGGCTCATAAAGCGAATTTAGTTGAAACTGGGAGTTTCGCAAGAGAACTCTACTCCATAAACCAGATACAACAAGACTTATTGTTGCAAAATGAAATTGTAAACGCATTGAATGTAGCTACATAAACCAGTTTATTGCATCTATATTTAGAGCTGCAAAATAGATGTCAGGTGAGATGTTATGAAACGAGGCACAATAAATCACCAAAGTAGCCCTTCAAAAGGTAAGATGTATGCGCAATCAGAAAAATCATGAGTTTACTAATTGTTTCTAGGTCAGCTAACTCATGTAGATTAAAATGAATATGGTATCCAAACTTTCTAAGTGGTAACTCTATTTTCCCTACTCCCCTCCCCGCGTTTAAAAGTAATAAGTTCATCACAAATCAAATGCTAAAGCTTGAAATATGCTTCCTATGCCTCGAAAAAGAAAGAAGGGTTACTAGAGTATTAATTGTCTTTTCTAGGAAATTTTGCTAACTATATGAGGATTAAATGATAATAGAAACAGATAGCATGGAGCATGTGCATTATATATATATATGGGAAAACGGGAAATGCGCCATTGGTTCTCTTTTTTCAATGAGCCATGCGACATGGACCAAAAGGATAGAAGGTTTTCACAAAGAAAATTTGGACACCAGTAAAAAAAATTGCAAACTTACGAAAGAAAATCTCGGCATTAACTCGGTACTTCCTCTGCTGGAAGTTGTATATCTATCCGTTTATAAAAAATAAAAAAATCTTCCCTCATACTCTTTCTTCTTCGATGCAAAGATGAAACACTCCAAAAAAAACATATGGGGGACTCCATACTATATAGATTGTTTATACCTTTTTGTCAAACATTTGTTGCAGGCCGATGGCTAGTTGGATTTTTTTTTAACTTGTGTTATTGAGGAGTCATCCCATCCCCACACCACAACACATGGCATCAGTTTCATGATTTGGTGAGCATGGCACATGCTACCATTCAAATGTACAGACACATGCGGTTTTTTGTGTCCTCCTGAAGTTCTTTTTCCTTCAACAGTAGCATTTGGTGTGAAGTTAACCCAAATGTTTTTGTGGTATTTCTTGTTCACAGTTATCCATATTTTCCTATCACAAAGGCATATCTCCGATTTGAACAAGCCAAGTAGTTTTCCTAATATATATATATATATATATATATATATATATATATATATATATATATATATATATATATATATAATTTTATTTTTTTCGACGCACGAGACTGTGTGCACGTTGCATTGCATACCTTTTGGGCCCACTGTCCCCAATTTTCACACACCTACACCTCCCCCGCAGTTCAATCCCGAGGCCTCCCGTCAAGCCAGGGAGGGTATACCTCTCCTCGCCTTTTGGGTCCACTACCCCAATATATCTAATACTCATTTTAAATGAACGACCCAATGGTATATATATACACACACACACACTTTGTTATCTTCTTTCAAGTTTCACCATCTAATTCTAGGTCTCTTATCCATTCTAGACTTTCTCTACCATTTTCTAATACTAATATCTAAGGCCACCAACCTATGGTGAGTGGTTAAGCTCTCTCTTGATATAACTTTGCAATCTTTACATGCTACTCTATCAATCTTCCTAATAAGAATATAATTTACTTGACTAATACTAGATCCACTATTAAAAGTAATTAAATCTTTATCTTTCTTACTAAAACAAGCATTTACTATTATAAGGTTATTTGATGTTGCATAACTAAGGATCTTTTCGCCCCCTTAAATCCTAACTCCATACCCATAACCTCCATGCACGCTATCATAATATTGTTTTCCTTCCAGCATGATTTTTTTGTGGATATTCCTTGAATCAAATTATTCATATGTTACCCAAAAAAATTTAGTATTTTTTGTGTGATTTTACTTGGGGTGCATATGCACTAAAAACATTAATAGCATTCTCCCATAATACAAACTTGACTAATATTTATCCTATCTCATATTCTTTTACGTCAACAAATATCTCTTAATGATTTATTCACAAGTAATCCTACCAATTATTTCTCTTTTTCCTTGTATACCAGATTCTAAATCCAATATTATCAATTTACCTCGAAGTCTAACCTACCTACTTAGTTTTTGTAGACAAACTATATTAATCTTCCTCCTAATCATTGTATCCACTAACTCAATTCCATCTCCCGCCAATGCTCCTATGTTCCAAGTAGCTAATCTAATCCTACTCTCATGTACCAACTCCTTACCTAGTCGCTTATTGTCCTTATCTCATTGTTTCCTATACCTATAATCTCTTAGTTATTTGACTCTCGTGTTGCTATTAGTGTGAGGCGTTGCGTGGTGCGGCACTGCATCTCGCCACCACTCGTGGCGGCATTTGACTGAGCATAAAAGCATTGTCACGAACATGATTTTTTATCCCACCGAGACTGCTCGGCATAACCCTCACCAGAAAGGGGTTTAGTTGGAAGCTTCTGGAATTCTCCAGAATGTGGTGGAGTCTTCTTGAAGCCTCTCCATCTCTCTAAAAAAATCTAGTATTTCACATGAAACGTCTAGGACCTAGAAGTTTTTTGTAAAGCACTAGAACTTTCTTGTAAGGCCCTTGAGAGCCTATAAATAAGTGGGAGCCTCATTTGCTCATCACCACTGAATCTTGTAAGCTTCTTTCAATATAGTGAAGTCTTTCAAGTTCCACTCTTGCTCCACCATTATCTTCTATTCTTAGTAATCTAGCTAACTTCGTTCGAAAAATGCTTGCATTGGTCTTCGAAGAGGAAACTTGTACGTCGCACAAGTCGAAGGGCAGAAAAAAAAATACTAAGTCTGTAACAGTGTACCTTAGCACGTTGTAGCACCATGGCACAATAAATGGTGCTATTTGTCTTTTTTTTCTTTAAATGATATTAACCACTTCCCTTCCTTTATTCTTTCTTCTGATGGTACTTCTTTCTTCTTATGATAATGATAATAAAGAAGTTTCGTTTAATAATGATGAGTACTGGTTTAGTAGACTACTTACGACTTACTAGTGTAGTACTCCAGTAGTTAATGAATGATAGTTTGAAGGTTTGACAAACTTTGTGATAAGAGTCATACGACATTAATATAACTCACCTTTATTTTATCGATTTATGTCATTTTGTCGTTTAGATAATATATTACAACTCATGCTTTGAATTTCTTTGAATTGTGGTTTCTTTCGTGTTTTAAATATCTTGCTTCAATATGTGATTTATTTTAAGTAGTATTGTTGTTTATATACGCTCAATAGTCTATACATTTCTCTACACATCATTTAATATATGTTTTCTTGGTTTATATATGCTATGTACGATGTGTTATATAAAATTTAAAGTATTTTTTAGATTATTATAAAAAAGTTAAACATGCCCCTCGCTCCAACGAGGCATGCTTCATGTCATGCACCATTTAAGTTAAGGGTATCTTGTGCCTTGACATGCGCTATGCATCGTGACAACACTGTTTGTCATCGCATTGAAGTAGCAACATGACGGGTCAATTATGGGAACACCCTAACCCGCACTTGCTCAATTGACACAGCATAGAGTTGGTAACAATGCAACCTGTCACCGGTAAGTGACGACCTAACAATTCACACTTCCTTATGGGAACGATGCAACATGTCGCTGAGGAACGTCCAACATGCATAATAGTCCAACATGCATATATAGTAGCTAATATTGAAACTATTAAGGATATGTATGATCGAGTTATGATGACCGTGTGAAGTATTGTTGGGAGGGGAGGGATACCTTGAGCCAAAAAGTACTTAGGGAGTGAAAATACATATAAATAAGAAGTAATATCGGTAAAGATGATTGCACTTAAGATCTCTTGGTTAAAACCACATATGCTTATAAACAAAACCACCATTCAACTATGATTTTTTTGTAGAAAATCAAATATATAATCTTATAAAAAAAGTCGCTCACCACCCACCCACCCCGGCCTAGTGTGTTCGTCCCAAGGTAGTCAAAGGCGCAAGGCGCACTCGAAGCGCAAAGGGTCCAAATCGTCCGAGGCGCAAGACGCACTTAAGGCGCACGTCCGAGCGACGCGAGGCACAAAATTTATATATATATATATATATATATATATATATATATATTCACATCGGATTTCTACATTGATAAACATGTGTGCTTCAAATTCTCCCATGTCTAGGTTGCAATCACTTTGAATTGAGTGAGAGAGAATACAGTAAAAAAAAAAGTACATCAGTTCAAAAAACAGTCTAAAAACAGTACAACAGTTAAAAAAATAGTCTAAACATATTTTTTTTACAGGATTTTCAAGGCACGCCTAGGCGCGCCTTAGCTATTCCAAGGCGCTTGGTAAAGGCGCACCTAGACGCGCCTTAGGAATTGCGTCCCGCCTAGAGTGCCCTGAGGCGCTGCCCCCTGCACCTAGGAGCAAGGCGCGCCTGAGGCGCACCTTTGACTACATTGATTTGTCCTTGGTAGTTTGGACATATACATATCAAAAGACGCTTCAGGAAGGAGGAGCAATAAGATAGTAGTTGAAGCAGCCGCTAGGACTAAAGGTAGCACTAGGACTAGATGTAGGCCAAAACCAGTATTCTAAAAATCAGCCTAGGCGCTAGGCGACAGCCAGCCACACCAAAAACCACCTAGGTTGACCTAGGTGGCCGGTGGAAAATTCAAATTTTTGGTTTTTTTTTTTAATTTTTAAATTTGATATTTCAAAATTTTGAAACTTGAAATTTCAAAAAATATCAAAAAAATATTTAAAAAATCAGATTTCAAAAAAATTTCAAAAAAAAATTTCAAAAATAAAAAAATTCAAAAAAAATTCAGAATTCAAAACTCAAAAAAAAAATCTAGGCGGTGCCTAGACGCTAGGCGGAGGGTCGTTGCACCGATTCCGCCTAACAATTTTTAGAACATTGGCCAAAACGAACATTGATTGGAGTTTTAAAGAAGGATAGCATTTTATACAAGCATGAACTTAGTGGAAGAAAATAATTCAAACTCTTAACCAACAAATTTGGGCTAAAGTCTTTCTTTTATATATATATATATATATATATGGAAAATGGTAATTTAATTCATGTAATCAACCATTACAACTCATATACAATTTAACTCATGCTATTAACATCAAAATCGATGTTGTGCAGGATTGATAGTTGGGTCGTGCTCAGTCCTTCGAAGATACGCTTGTTGTATTCTTTCCATATGTGCCATGTAGTCATCAGGAGCCGAATCCTAGCTGTTCTGAACCAAATGCTTCCCCTCTCCCGCAATGACGAAATCATGTCTATCTGGCTGCCCATATCTTTCACTGCCGAAATATGGATCTGTAATGAATTACATTGTTGTAACCATATCCCCCAAGTGAACTCACAATGAAAAAATATGTGATTGTAAGACTCCAGACTTTGTTGGCATAATTGGCAACCTTGGTTGTTTATTTGTATGCCAAACCGGACAATTTTATCAATGGTTAGAAGCCGGCCTCTGAGGGCTTTGAGCATATTGAGCTGCATATATATATATATATATATATATATATATATATATATATATATATAGAGAGAGAGAGAGAGGAAGGATCCACATCCCCACATATTGTGTATCCCCAAACATCTCTACGTTTACTACCGTTGGATCTTGTTTAAGTCATCTAATTTTAACCGTTGGTTTGAACCATTCAAAGCAATGGTTAAGATTAGATGACTTAAACAAGCATCCAACGGTTGATAACATGGGAATGTTTGGGGATGCAAAAAATCGGGGATGCGGATCCCTCCTCATATATATATATATATATATATATATATATATATATATATATATATACGTTTTTGTATGTCTATTTAGTACAATAAGTTATAGGCTAACTTAACATCTAGTATCAAAAGTCAAACATACTTCGATGGTAGATGTCTAACTTTCTTTTGTAGTGCAAAAGAAAAAGTAAAAAATGTTTGGAAGTCTTCTGACAAGGCTAGGTTTGGGATTGCTCACCATGGCTGCTTGTGCTTTTTTTGTAGAAGCAGTCCTAAAAGTTGTTTGATAGAGAAGCTTATCAAACACGATTTGAAAAGCTAGTTCAATTTTGGCCAACTTTTGAGAGCAGGTGGGAGGCGCTTTTAAAAGCTAATTTTGCTGCAGCTTCTTGAAAAGTAGCGGCAACCCCAAGCCAGGCCTAAGTTTAGTTAGGTACAGCTTTTTTGGGCTGCTTCTGCTTATGTTTTTGAGTCGGTTCATTTTTAGCAGCTTTTGAAAGCGGGGGGAGGCTGCTTTCAAAAGTTGCTTCTGCTTTTAGCAGCAATTCCAAATCAGGCCTAAGACACATAATTTATCGAGTGCTTACACTATGATCTATATACTGAGCAACAAACTGCACGTATATTCATTTCACCGACTTAATAACACTAGGTGAGAATGCATCAAAGAAGGTGATTTATATCTACCAAAGTACGACTAATAAGAAAGAAAAACTAGCTTGTAGCTATAATTGCTTCTACTACACAAGCCATAATTGCTTCTACTATCAATAACTCACCTTCTATTGCATATCTGCTATATCTATGGTACTTGGATAGGGCATATGATATTAGCTGAGCACTATCCTTGCAATGTTGTGGGATTATACAAAAGAAGAGAAGACATCTTTGAAGTGATTTTGATACATACTTTGAATACTTTATTCCAATTTCATTATTGACAACTAGGCTATTATGTACATAATTTATCGAGTGCTTACACTATGATCTATATACTGCGCAACAAACTGCACGTATATTCATTTCACCGACTTAATAACACTAGGTGAGAATGTATCAAAGAAGGTGATTTATTTCTACCAAAGTACGACTAATAAGAAAGAAAACCTAGCTTGTAGCTATAATTGCTTCTACTACACAAGCCATAATTGCTTCTACTATCAATAATTTCAATTATATTGAAATAACTGCATGTATACTCACTTCATTAAACTAATATAACTAGGAAAATAAGCTTTATTGATTTCTTTTTTCGAAGTATGACTAGGAAAAACAAATAAAAATAATTGCTGCAACAATTGTTTTACTATCAAAATATTCAATGATTCAATGACATTCAACAAGGTGGATATTAGATGAAGAAAAGCTCGAGTGTTTTCCAAAAAGATGTTTAGATATACAATGTCAAACTTGCTGCTATAAACTCGCAAGTCCAATCAAACAAAATGACTAGGTATCTGTTGTTTGTTAACATAAAGAAATTGCGAGTTACCTGCATTATACAAAGGGCTCCTCGTCGAGAGAGATCAATACCCTCACAATCAAAACCAATAACCAGCTGCTTTTCAGTTGAAGGATTAAGAAACTCAGGTGGAAGTTGAGAAGCATGGTTAACAATGTGGATCACGACATTACTATCTTCAGATAAAGAAAACATCATGTTAAGGCTTTGATTGAAAGACGAAATTAAAGCTACAAGTTCAGAGGTTAAAATATATAATCTAAACTGTTGGTCTCAACTTTCAACTTCCAACCAAGTGCAAAGTCTTGTCAAGTATACTTTGCTTAAACCGAAAAAAAAAAACATGTACAGGTAATATCTGATGTTTAGTATATAATTTCATTAATTCCACTTCATAGCTGATACAGCATCTGCATAACATTTATAGAATAGCTCTTTAGAAATGATAAGCAAGATAGTACAAGAGGACTATTTATATATCATTGGATACTCGGTATCTGTTATGATTAAGAAAAGACCATCAGCTCAAAAGTATTGCTTGATAACAAACATTTCCCTGAAAAATAGTACACCATCAACCTACAATTACTTGATGGCCTTCACAAAACTACCAAAAATTTCAATGTATCTGGATGGATTCATAACATAGCCATATAGACATGAATTTTGAAGACGAAGAGCATGTTAGTCAAAGCCAAAAGGGTTTTGTATCTCATGTTTCATCAATCTTATCAACTTCCACAACATTTTAGACTTAACTCCATGCCTGAAGCGTGACCATGAATAGTAAATGTACAAATTAATTATGCTAGCCTGGTATAGAACAGACGATGTTTCAAGGTATGGGACCAAGGTTGATATATATCAAGCTTATCCATCCATTAATGCTAGACATTCTTTGTCAGGTGGTTAGGGAGTTGGATATTAAGGAATTAACTCGCTATGTATAGGGTTATGGCGGTATTGGACAGGCGAACAATGCTTGGTGTATGGATCCTTATATGGTCATACCCACCCGCTGAAATCTATGGAAGGTTTGGAAGAGCAAATTAGGTACATAATAGCCTAGTTGTCAATAATGAAATTGGAATAAAGTATTCAAAGTATGTATCAAAATCACTTCAAAGATGTCTTCCCTTCTTTTGTATAATCCCACAACATTGGAAGGATAGTGCTCAGCTATTATCATATGCCCTATCCAAGTACCATAGATATAGCAGATATGCAATAGATTAATAACAGTAGTATCAGACAAGGAACACCTCTTAGAAATCATTTTTTTATAAAAGTTCGAACACAAACCAAATGGAGGTAAATGGATGTTAATCCACATATTTACTGTTAAGACAGCAACAACAACGAAGCCTTTATACCAGATTTTTGGGGTCGGTTGTTTGAATCCTTTTCTTGCAGGGCCATATCCACTGTAACAGTGATAAAAACCAAATCTCAGTGTTCTAAAAATCGGCCTAAGCACTACGCGGCCGTCCGCCGCAACGAAAATTCCCTAGTCGGTCGGCCTAGGAGGAAATCAGCCCTAGGCGGCCCGTTTTTTGAATTTTTTTTATTTTTTAAAATTCTTAGTTGTATTTTGGATATTTGTTTGGGTTTTAAGATAATATTTGGATTTTAGAGCATTAAAATTTTAAATTTTATATTTCAAAATTTCAAACAAACAAAAAAAAAACTAGGCGGCCTAGGCAGGCAGCCGCCTAGCGATTTTTAGAACATTGCCAAATCCTTCTTTAAAAACTTCAATCCATGTTTTGTTTAGGCCTATTTCTAGTCCTCAAAGGTCCTTCAACTACTATTGTATTGTTCATCCTTAATATAGCATCTATTGGTCTGCGTTGTAGATGTCCAAACCATCTAAGACGATTTTCTCTCATACATATTTATTATTAGGATCAACACAAATTGCACACTGCAAGGTAAACAAGTAATCATGAGCATCAGAGAACAAAACCTTCAAGAAAAGATTATAAATAAAGGGTTTTCTGACTTGCGCCCTCAGGGCACATGTTATGTATTTAATGGTCCTTAATTGCCTTCACCTTCATTATTGTTTATGTTTATTTAATATCCTTTGTATTGCCACCTAGCAATTTTATTACTAAATACACCAGTGAATTGCACCAAATGCCAAATAAGTACACAGATCTAATTAATTATACACATGGGGATCAGAGAAAAGGAAAGTTGAGGAGCATTATATGTCTCCTCAACATGGGCCAGGAAGGCACACATTAGAAAAACCCTAAACAAAAAGTAATTGCAATCAAGAAATAAAAATAAATATGGAGGATCATAGATCATAAACTTACTGTTGACAATCAACACAAATCACACCAACAAGAGATACACAAGCACGAGGGTCAGAAAATGAAAAGCTTCAAGGAAAAGTGTTAAGAAAAATACATGAAAAAAGTAGGATAATGACACATGCCTAACGAAATTTATTGTATATAATCAACACAGATAATGGTCTAAGTGAAAAAAACTCCAAGAATTTGTATTAAAAATACTGTAGTTAAGAAATAACAAAAAGAAATACTCTATATGTGAAACAAAATGATGTACTAAGTGACGTGCTATGGACCCAATGACACGGATTTGGCACCTGGTTTGACTTGTTCTAGTGTATTTTGGAGTGTTTTTGTTGTATTACTCGTGTATGACAACACTATATGAACATTGTTTTTGGTGTTCATATTTCCTAGTCCAAAAACTATAATGTAGGTGCCTAGCGTGAACATCAAAGTTATAGTGTTAGCATGATTCTAAAACTGATGCTAAATCAAGGCTGTGATGTATTCAAGTTTTATTGTTAGCATGAACATCAGATAAAGAACACAAATTTCACACCAAGCGATAGACAGGAAATACTGAACATCAAGAAATCAAGAAGTGACTATAATCAAGAAATCGAAACGAATATAATACATGTTATTCCCATAATTTACTGCTAAATATCAACACATTTTATTCCACAGGATAGTACAGATTCTAAACCTTAAACTTAACTGATAAAAATAGGAAATAACCACTAATTTACATAAATAATCCACACGGATTACATAGTTAAATACACCAGCAAGCATCGGAATCATGAAACTCAAAAAAAAAAAATGTTGATGATAGAAATATCAATAATCAGGAAATGACAAACAAAAGGAGAAAGTAACATATGCTAAACCCTAAGTTTAATGTCCATTATGACAGACATTTTCAAGTAAGAATGAGCATAATGTAAAATCCTGTTTCTCGTAATTATAAAATTAATTATGAAGTAAAGATTTAACTACTTAAAACTCTAATTCCTAATTATTACTCTTAACTCATCACCTAATTCTAGCCCCTATTAAGCTAATGACCGAAACCTAGTTAAGGCACAGTAAAAATTAAACTTATTAAATTCACTCATCCCTAAACTAGCACATTTCCATACCCAAACACTTTGATTCCTAAGCAGCTCATTTCTCACCCACACATAAATCACACTCACTCGCAGCTACTTAGCCAGTTTTCTCATTCTCCTTTCCCGCTCAACCAGCACACTGACCCTCCTTCTTGCACTCACCTAACGACCCACCCCACCCCCTCCCCCGTCTCCCCTAAACCTGTACAAACCTCCCTGCAACTTCTTTCACTCAAACCTCCTCGCCTCCCTCTCCTGTACACCTTGTTGCTCCTACTTAAAGTCTGAAATCCCCCCCCCCCACCACCATCTTTCATCACCCCCCCCCCCACCTCCACCATTCTTCACCAGTATTACTTTCATCCACCATTCTGTCGTCGAACCTGAGGTCGCCGTCGGAGCCCTGCGAGCTCCTCGCACCTCACCCACGCAGTCTTCCCACCTCTGGTACCGTCGGCACCTTACGTCAAGCATACTCGCACGCCGTCCAGACCCGCCGACTCTGCCACCACTGGCATCTTGTCTACGATCACAGCACCAGCGCCGCATTCCGTTGCGACACCGCGCCAGGCTCTTGTGACCTCCTCGTCGCGACTCCCCCTAGCCGTCCTTCCACCAACTCTCCTCAACAACACCCCTGCCGAACCGGTCCAAATAGCTCCACCATCATCGACAACCGACTTTGGTTGCAACACTTTGCAATCCTCGACAACCCTCCATCGACTCCCTCACAGTTGTCCAGACTCCAGACCCGAACACCAAATATGATAGCCCTCGCCGACTTCCCTAGCCTCCGGCCATTTTCGAGCGAGCACCCCAAATACCCCTCTTCTTCATATATTGTTGCTGCTATTTATTTCATTCGAACCAGATCGAACCGGGTTCAAGTTAATCGGTCTTCATTGAACCAAACCACTTCTCATGAGCCTCTTTTTGGAGCGTTTCAGGCTCATTTTGAGCCCAAATTGGACATCTTACGCTAGATTTCTTTATGTTGCTGCATAGACTTGTTGATTACTTGCGAAATTCTGGATGCGTTAGTATTCTCTGACTAATTATTAGAAATCGGTAACTCTGAGTCCGACACGATCATGTTTGACACATTGACTCTTCACCAAACACTAATAAGGTAAGTATACATTGCCAAGTGTATTTCAATTCATAGAAAATATACGTATATATTTTCTATGAATTGTGATTGTGATTTAGTGGATCGGTACCAGAGCGTCCAAGTCAGACTCAGGTGCGATCGACCGTTGGTGTAGATTGGAATCGATACTAAATGTAGATAGTATTTCTGTTTATAGAATCTATGTTAGTGAATATGTGTGGCATGTTGACATATCCATTGGACATGGTTGCAATCCCAGGACACGGTTTCATATTTGTATTCATGTAGAAGCACTACTCCCGTATCTGATTTATCTTCAAGACGATCAGTATCAGTGTTAGAGATATTTATCGATTTAGCAAATTCTTGACTCGGTAATACTTATTGGATTTGTGGACTTCACATGGAGTAGTGCTAGACTCAATCATGATTGGGCACGACTTGTATAGTAGCATTGGGTGGGAGAGGACAATTAGTAGGCACCTGAGCTATGTTGAAATTATTATTTCTAGTAGCTCACAAGTGAGTTGTATTGGGTACTCTTGTGTTCGTTATTATTATTTCTAGTTGCTCAGAAGACTCGGATCGAGTATTCTTGTGTTTCTTATTACTATTACTTAGTTGGTGGCTAGTGCCTCTGAGGAGTGCTACTTGTTGGCCGTATTCCCCTTAGTCTAACGACTCGTAAGTGTAAATGTTGTCCTTCATTGCAGGTCACGTAGCTGGTTAGTTATAGTGGTACCCATGTTATCTATGGTGATTAGGTTATTTATTGCTTTCCTTTTTGGCATGCTATTATATATCTTGCTATGTCCCTCTGAGAACTTGGTTTCCTTCTATGTTAGATGAATATGACTATCAGGAGACTTACCCCTAATAAGCCGCAACAGGTCTCTTGGATTCAGGTATCGTTTAAGTAAATACTAAATAGTTGCCTACTTGGATTGTGTTATGTTTCCGCTGCAATGACTTTGTTTCTTAGAAATTTTATTAGCCGTGTTTGTTCTTGCCATGTACAAGTGTAATTTAGACTTGTATAACATCACGTCCGATGGAGACTTTCGGTTCTGCAAAATTGGTCCATTACAGCATCCCCTGAAAGTGGTAACTGTCCACTAAAGACGTGGACGGATGTTGTTAATAATAGATAAGTTATCCCTTATTCAACGGAGTAGTTAACCGTAGTAACTCCTTTATTAATAGATAAGTTACAAAACTGAAAAGCCAATGTGGTTCCGCGGAACCGCAAAGCAAAGCTTCCGCAACGGAACCACGGAGTAAGTAAAGCTCCTGCGGAACCGTAGAGTAAAGCTTCTGCAACGGAACCGCAGAGCATAACTCCCGTGTAACGGAGCAAAGGTCCCGAGTAACCTAGCTATTGCAATCTGCGGAATATAACTAGAAGATCCGCGGGAATTGTTGCTCATTGTTTTGCAACACTGTTGCTCACTGGTTTTGCAGCATTGATGCTCAGTGTTCCACGACTCTTGCTTCCCTTGAATCCAAATCCGAGTCCAAGCTAAGGAACCTAGTTCCAAAAGGGTTTCTCGTAAAATTAAGTGACATAACATAGGATTATTGTGGAATTCGAATGTTGCACACTAGGAAAACCCTCCATAATAGTCACCGCTTGAGATAATGCACATAATGTGTACAAATCAACATATAATATTCCAAATATTGAAATACACACACTTGGGATTTGACTCGACATGGGGTGATGGGATTGTCACTAATGAACACCAACTCAATACTAATGTCATTATAACATACAAATTGAACACATATACATTTTAAAGTAAGAATGAGCATAAAACAACAAAAGGAAACTTCAATCAACAAAAACGAATTATAATGGATTCTAAATCCTAATTCAGTGTGCAGGATCAATCCATGTTTCATATCTCCAAGAAACCAGAAAACGAAATCAAAACGATCAACAAGAATCGGTAAAATGAAAACATTATCATCATCACTGGCGGAGCTTATATATATATATATATATATATATATATATATTCAAAATATGGACTCTCTTTTGTATGTTCCTCTCTGAGTCTCTTCGGTTGTGCGTCTATTTCTCTCTTCCATCGTGTCGCACCTCTCTCTCCGGTCGCGTCTCTCTTTTGCTCATGCATCAAGTAACACATCTAAATATATTTGATTTATGTCCTAAATTTTTTTAGATGATTCATCTCCTAATTGATTCATGTCCTAATTAATTTTTTTCCTTTTTTGTTCTTATATGACAAGATTTAATTTGCTCTTAGATGAAATAAAATTGTTTGCTAGAATAACATTCTTCGATTAAGAAAATATAAAAAATATGAAGTCAAAGTAAACTAGTGGTTGGAAATGAAATATTTTTAATCTTGTTTACCCTCGAGGAAGAAAACAATATTTAATCATCATAAGACCTTAGGATGGCACTGTTCATGATGTAGAATTCAAGTATGTGTTTTAAGTTACACTGAATCTACTCGATCAAATGGTCAAAATTGATCAGAAATGTCTTGTATGACCTGGGTGGAATGACACTAAAGTTTAAGATTCAGATTATATTGAGTTAGAAATGTGTACTTTAATGCCAACGGTATTTTGAACTAAATGAAAAAAAAAGGAGTAGCTACAATACGAAAACTAGAATATATGGATTTTGTGACTAATTTATGCAATTTTTTCCTTTACATTTTATAAAAAAAAATTGAATTAAAAGTTTACTAGTCTATTTTGACCCCGCTGCACCCAAATCCTGGCTACGCCAGTAACGCCACTGATAATCGTCGATCAAAAAATCACAAACGAAGCCGATGCTAAACCCTATATTTACTGCAGAAGATCAATAGAACGCCAACACAAAGCGCTTCCCAAAGCGAACGGAAAGGAGGAACGTAATGTATTATAAACCCTAATAGGAGAGGGGGTGGGGGGCTC
Organism: Iris macrosiphon; assembly: GCA_036927795.1. NCBI lineage: Eukaryota > Viridiplantae > Streptophyta > Magnoliopsida > Asparagales > Iridaceae > Iris > Iris macrosiphon. Next base: position 207,927,643 of record JAYESA010000008.1, read on the forward strand.
CACGGAGACGATCAAGCAATCGAATCGAATCGAATCGAGGAACTAGCGATCGGATCGTGGATCGAGGATCGAGGAGTACCTGGAAGTGCAATGTTTCCTCCGGAAGGCGGCGGAGACGGAGGAGGACCGGAGCCGAAGGCCACGGTTTCGGAGCTCATCGTCGATGATGACGATGATGTTATTTTTTTTCAGAAATAAAAGAAACGGGGTCTTTCTTGATATTTAGGACAACTGTGGTCGGAAGGGAAAATAAATGGGGGAGATACGAAAGTATGGAGTGGGCCCAACTGAATCTGCGGGCGAGAGTAAAATTAGAAAAGGATTTAGGAATTTGGTTTACTGCAATATAATCATAACAGACAATTTACTGTATGGATAATATATATATATATATAAATTATAAAAAAAATTATTTTAAAATATTTGTAAATAAATTATCAAAAAAATTACTTAAAAAAATTTAAAGTATCAAAAGCTTTTGTCATCTGGAATGGCAAAAAAATTGCATAATATATTTTAAAATCAGGATGGCATATTTTCGTCAACCGAGTTGGTAAAATTGAACAACTCTGGTGGGTGACGTGGCTTTAATAGTATAAAATTCGGTGGGTGACGTGGATGTCATATTTTTGCCAATGGAGTTGGCAAAAATTGGACAACTCTGCTTCGATTGGGTAGTTTGATGGTTTAATAGAAAACATAATCGTAAAAGAAAATTTACTATACCGATAATATTTTTAAATAAATTATCCAAAAAAAAAAAAAATTTAAAGTAATGGAAGCTTTCGTCATCTGGAATGACAGAAAAAATTGTTAGAAATATTGTCTTCTTCTTATTGATAAATTTCAGAATACAAAAATAAAATTAGATTGATGTTACCGGCCTCTGGGGAAGTCGTGCACGAAGCACTGTCCTAAGAGTTGATTCGGGATCTGTGTGCAGACGTTCCCGAAGCTCCTAGTGGTAAAACTCCCGCACTACCGGTATCTCGTTGCCGCACACGACTTGGAGAGAACGACCAGAACTTAGCTCTGCCCAGAGCTTGGAGACGATGAAGAACAGAATGTTGACAGAGGTTTGGAGTAAAGAAATTTTTCTTATCGTTTACAAAGAAACACAGACGAATATATAATACTATTGTGTAACGGTCTGAATTAATTTCTATTAATTCAGACGTTACACAGGAGAAAAATATATAATGAACCTGGACATAAAACCGGTTCAGAAACAATTCGTAACGGACGAAATAAATTCCAACGTTCAGAAAAAAATAAAAGAAGAAGAAGAGGAGCAAAAAGAATTTTAGGGTCCCAGCCCGAACCTGAAGAGGAAATCGGATCGGCATTCGGCGCCAGCAGATGTGGGCGCGTACCCGCACCCGTTACGTGCGCCGAACCGAACCGAGCCGAGCCGAGCCGGGCCGGGCAGCGGCGGCGGCGCGCGCGTGTGGCCCAAGGGGTTCCCCACACAACAACTTAATAGAGCAAAGAAGAGAAACTAATATATGTACACAAAAGAGCTTTGCCCCATCCGATGTGGGACTAAAGAAAGGAAGAGGAAGTTGAGCTTTTGCAAGCAAAGCAAAACCAACAATCCCCCCCCCCAAAATGTCAAGTTCCGAAACAGAGATAAGAGTGAAGTAAATAGAGAGAGAGAGCATCTGGGCAGTAAAATACTATGCATAGATGAGATGGACTACAGCCTTGAATCTCACGTAGTGACTATTGCCTTAATCTGAAGAAGTGCTTGATGGACTATGCCTTGAATCAGACTTCTTGAACCAGATTTAGAAAAATAGCACACATAGTACGCTAGAGGTCCTTGGTCTATCGGGTGGCGCTTTAAATGGCCATGCGCACTATCCACATTCATGAGAGTTGTCTGGGATCGCCCTGTCCCATAGTCGCGGCCTTCACGACCTCTCATATAGGTAAGTCCTTAATGGTTGGTGATATGAATCAACCCAGCATTACAGCTTGGACCTATTAAGAGTTTAACCTCATCCTAACCATATCACACAGGAACACTATCACCATAGGGATGGGGAGTCATTGTACACATGTACAGCCGCTTTGGCTTTATTTTAATGAGACTTTAATCTAGAGTCAGTGTTCCATAAAGTCACCTAAGTTCAGCTTGTTTCTACCCATTGAACCGGCTTCTTGGGATCTCCAGTCAGACTCGGTTGGGTTGCCACTGCTGGTGACTAACTTATGGGCTTAACCCCATCCCCCTCGATGATTCTAGGATCAAAGTCCTAGACAGACCCTTCGTCAAGTGATCTGCAAGGTTCTTTTCTGACTTTATATAGTCAAGAACCACATATTTGCCTAGTAGGCTTTTTATTGACTTGAAGCACAGCTGTAGGTGCCTGTTCATCTTAGCATTCACAGAATCATGCTTTAGTAGTTCAATAACAGATTTATTATCACAATTTATAAAAATTGCAGGAACAGGACTAAGAGAAACAGGTATATGCATAATAAGATTTTTGAGCCATTCAGCTTCTGTGCAAGTTGTATCTAAAGCTATCATTTCAGAGTCCATTGTACTCCTAGCTATGATAGTTTGCTTGCAAGAGCCCCAGGAGATTGCAGCTCCTCCTAAAGTAAATACATATCCAGTAGTAGATTTTATATCATGTGAGTCGGTTATCCAGTTTGCATCTGAATAACCTTCTATGATATCAGGGTGCCTAGTAAAATGAAGTTTGTAATCTAGGGTGCCCTTGAGATATCTAAATACCCTATTCAAGGCAGTCCAATATGACTGATTTGGGTTACTGGTATATCTGCTTAGTCTCCCAATAGCAAATGCAATATCAGGTCTTGTCCTGTTTGTTATATACATAAGGGAGCCTATCATCTGTGAATATTTATGTTGTTCCAAAGGTGATCCTTCATTCTTTTTTAGTACAATACTGCTGTCATAAGGAGTAAGGAAAGGTTTCTTATCAAATAACTCAAATCTTTTTAGCATTTTTTCAATTGAATGTGCTAAAGATAGAGTATAACCCTCTTTGCCTTTGGTCACTTGCATTCCTAAAATTAAGTTGGCTTCACCTAGGTCTTTCATATCAAACTGGCTAGATAAATAGTTCTTTGTAATATTTATCAATTCCAGTGATGAATCTAGGATAAGGATGTCATCTACATACAAGCATAAAATGATACAACTTTTACATGTATCTTTAGAGTATATACATTTGTCATAGTCATTTGACAAGAAACCATATTCACAAATTACTTTGTCAAATTTATTGTGCCATTGTTTGGGAGCTTGTTTCAAGCCATAGAGGGATTTTACTAGTCTGCAGACTTTCTTTTCTTGACATTTAGCAATGAAACCTTCAGGTTGGTCCATATAAAGTTCTTCCTCTAGATCTCCATTCAAAAATGCTGTCTTTACATCCATTTGATGGATTAGCATATCATGAATGGATGCTAAGGCCAAGAGAGTTCTAATGGATGTGATCCTAGCTACAGGAGAGTAGGTATCAAAATAATCTAACCCTTTCTTCTGGGTAAAACCCTTGGCAACTAGTCTAGCTTTGTATTTCTCTATAGTACCATCGACTATGAGTTTCTTTTTGAAAATTCACTTACAACATATTGGTTTATGTCACGCCCCAGTCCCAAAATACCGAGGGACTAGACACGTGGCAATGGCCAGCAGCACACACCGATGGACAAACCCAATTTAATGGATCCATCGGGCATACTTAAGCTGTAATACAACAATAAGGGTCTATATATACTAATCTCATCCACAGAAATATACACAACAATATCAGAATCATAAAGCAAGATCAATCTCAATAAAATATAAACTCGGGAAAATAGCCCGATAATGAGTTTGATACATCTGTCAAGATACAAGAATAAAGATAACCACAACAAATACTTAGTATGGAAACAGTATATACTCAGAATCTACCCTCGATGATCACTCGTCTACTGGATCTGGTACTGCTCCAGTGCCTGCTCCTGATAATGCTCCTGCTCCGTAAACCTCGGGATAGATCTCGTCTGCTAATCCTGGGGACATAATCTGGATCCAGGTCCTCAGGGGACATAGCAAGGTACAAGAAAGATCATGCCAAAATAAATGCAGTATAGTAGATAATGAAATAATAAGGTAAGTATATAACCAGCTAAGTGATATGCAAGTGAGAGTTTTAGTCATACTCGGGCTGAGACTACTACAGGATCAGTGTCGGAGAAACCCATAGCAGTATTCTCTCGAGGGCCAGTACGGTACCATAGTTCTGTCGCCAGAGACTAAGGCACTTCCATTAAATTATTATATATATATAATCAGCCTTTTGTATGGTAAATCTCTTCCCACCCAATGTAATCTCACATCTCATGTCCATGACACGCAAAACCATATCTAATGCAACAAGTCTGGATAAAATCTAAGCATGTAAACTGTGTCAGTCATAAAACTGTATCCTATAAGAATCACCATGAATATCTCAGGAAGATTCTGTCTCATGAATAGTGTCAAGTGTCCTGGGTATATCGTACTTGATAAGACAAGTACGAGAATGTATCGGGTCTCGGTATCCATCTCTAGATGATATTATACAACTCTGCGTACAGTGTTGACACCCGACTATTAATCGGACGCTAAGTAAGTTAAACGGTCCTAGGTTAAGCATGCACAACAATCACAGGAATAAAACAAGAGAATAATATGAATCAATATACTGCAAGTTTGGCAAGGTACACTTGCCTGGGGGCCTGGCTCCAACTGTGGCTCTGGTCTCTGTGTGATCCGCAGGTACCTACTCCGGTTGCTGAAATAAAAATCACCATCATATCCAGAAAATATCAAATAGCTAGAAATGCCTGTCCTTAAGTCCAATTTGGACACAGGAACAAAAATCATAGTTTTGGGCCAAAGCGGGGTCCACATGTGGGTAGCTTTGCACCAAAAAGCGTGTCAGGGTCAAAGGTCTCCAAATTTGCCAAACTTAGTGTCAAAAAGTCAGGAACGATGGTACGAACCCAACGAAACTTCCAGAATTGGATTCCGATGAGCCGATCACAAAATCGCCCGTCAAGTGGAGCCTGTGGGGCCCACGATACGCGATTTTGTCAACGTTCTCAGAATCGAACCAAACTTGGGTCACAGGACCATCGTATTGCTATAAGTCCGATGGCACAAGTTTCATCTCGATCTGACGTGTGTACACAAAGTTACGACGCGTTCCAGAACTGACGGATTTGGGACGGTGTCCGCGGATACGCGTTGATTCCGGTGTGCACGCACATCCAAATCAACTTCTGCAAAATTTCGCACGTCCGTATCGACGGTGCGCACGTATCGGTGAAGACCGCATGCGACCAAGTCGTCCCGTTTGGCGGGGCGCACTCAGTTCCGGGGTGAAACGGGGTATTATTTTTTTCTGTTTTTGGATCGCGGTTTGCGATCGCCACAGGACGCGATGCACCGGAAGGGTTGCACGGGCACCGAGAGGGTTATACAGTCTACGCGTTGTAACTGAAGGAATCGAAAACGGAGTTACGAGGTGAGAGAAAATGGTACCTGAGCAGGGCTCCGTGAACGATGATCTCCTGTGTCCGAGGGTCTCCTTCGTGTCCTGGACGTGTCCGGGTCTCTGTGTCCACGGTACTAGGGTTTGAGGTGCTCGTGTCCGCTGTGTCCTGCACTGTCGTGTCCAGGCTAGGGTTTGCCGTATCTGGGGCTAGGTCAGCGGGTCGGGGAGCTGCTGTGTCGGGGGTTAGGGTTTCTTGTTTGTGTCCGATTCAGGGAGCGGCCGTGTCCGGATGGCCGTGTCCGAACTGTTTCTAGGTTAGGGTTTGAGGGCTGTGTCGGATCATGTCGTGTCCGTATCAGCGGGGCGCCGGAGGGGCTAGGGCACGGCGAGGTGGGACTCAGGGAGAGGCGAGCAGAGGAGAGGGTGACGAGCGGGAGGAGTCGAGCTGCTGGGCGGAGGAGCCTTGTCGATGGCTCAGGGGTGGTCGAGCGTTGGGGTGAGGGCAGATGAGGGAGTCGGGGAGAACGTTAGGGGGACGGCTAGGTGGAGGTGGAGGGTCTCGAGGCGAGTCATAGGCGGGAGAGGGGGAAGGTGATGAGGCTGCGGGGGTGGAGCTGGTGACCGGAGCGAGGACTGGATGGAGTTAGGGGCTCGGGGTTGCTCGACAGCGGCGAAGGGGCTGGTCGAAGGTGGAGGAGGGGTGAGCTGGGGAGTTCTCAGCGGCGGGGCGGTGGCTGTCGAAGTCGGAGAGGAAGGGGATGTGGAGAATTAGGGTTCCGGCACGGCGGGTCGGGGAGTTAAATAGGGTGCCGCCGGTCGAATTCCGACTTCAATTAGGGTTAGGGTTCGATTTCAGATTAGGATTTAGGTTTCGGGTTTGGGTTTCGGGTCGGCGGGTCGGGTCGGGTTTGGGCCCGGATCTGACCCAATAAAGAATTGGGTTTGGGTTTACTAGACCGGTCGGTCCGGTTTGGTTTAGTTCGGTTTATTTGGAATAAACCCGGTTTATTCCTAGGTTTAAATTGGTTTATTTAATTAATAGTTTTTAGGGCTTTAAACGCGTTTTCGGAGTCCAATAAATCCGCAGAAAATTACCCTATGTCCGGTTTTCCATTTTACACCATAAACTATTATTTTCTTAATATTTTAATATTAATTAACTGTAATTAGAAATCATTTAATTACCAAATACCCTAGTCTTAATTACAGAAAAATCCCGGAAAATCACGAAAAATTATGAAAAATCCAAATTAAAAATTTCTAAAAAATCAGGGGGTTTACAATCTACCCAACTTATAAAAATTTCGTCCTCAAAATTAAACTAGGGTAGGGTCTAAAGATTTCCTCTCAAGTGAACATTGCGGTATCTACCCAACTTAGAATTTACCCATCTATCATCTAAGGCTATACATCTAAGAAAGCTATGCCCTAAATTATGGTATTGAATCCTCAAAGTTTTAACACCATCCGCATCATCTATGATATGTCCTTAATCATTTATAAAGGGTCATCCAACAATGCGACCGGCCTGCGGGGTCTATCTAGTACTACCTATATATCAAACTTATACCAAGTACGAGGTTTCGTCCTTCCGAAATAAGGGAAGACGGAGATCAAAAATAAAGAGTTCAAGGGTGAGGTAATATAATAGAAGTATCGGGGTCAAGGCGTTTAAAGAATTCAAATGGGCATTGTCAAACAGTTGTGGATTGAAATCCTATTCTGGTAATTCTTCTTTCGCATGCTCGTATTAGTACAGTTACGTAACCGATACGATATGCTCAGACATATCTAGAGGGCAAGTATACTAGTCAACTATATATCTTAATCCACGTAAAGTAGTCGTGCGAAGAGCGAACCAAAATGTACTAAGGTTGATCAGACCGTAATACACTGATTCTGAATAGACAATTTGTATTGGTGTACATGTCCACTAATACATATGTCATGAACAAGCTCGATAAAGAACAAGCTTGCAAAACTAGGTTATAGAATAGCAGCATAAGTCAAGTACAACCAATTTAAGTACGCTAGATGATGATGAAAGGAGGTACAATTTAATTAAGTTCACAAAACAAAAACAAACAAGCAACCATAATAATAACAGACTCTACAATCTCTACAGTTATCATACAACCTTCTTGTCTAAGTCTCTAGTCAACCAAATATAGGGGCCTGGACCTATAAATTCTATCGTCCGAATAAATATTGTCGTCTTATGCTAGCATACACTTAATGTCATTCAGTTACACTTCAACAATTGGTCAAAAGACTATGTGGTACTAGGGTATGAGGTATACTACCTAACTTATAATAATAACCTATTACTGAAATTGTCTTAAGGATACCGTGGAAACTCTTGTTTAAGGTCTACGAGAAGAGGTCTTGGTACCTATTAGGGTATCCTCCTATATTACTTAGGTTATGGTCGTCTTCAGCCTTAGTCTTAGTGCTTATAGGACAAGTGTCGATAGTGAGGATAGGAGAGTTACTGGTCGTCAAGGGTAAGGGATCTAACTTGTATCGAGGTGGGGGTACTAATTATGCGACTTAAAGCTAAGGGGTAATCATTAGGTCATAATCTACAATAATAACTTAAACTGTCAAGTTCTAATTACCTAATCACACAGCAAAAATTTAGAGTAACAACCAAAATAAACAATAAGAGGCGCACAGAAATCAAGGCAGGATGCAAGTCTAGAAATTAATTCGAATCCGATATAGATGTCAAGAACGATTCAAGCAAGTGGATGAGATCAAAAACTTATCATTTTCTTATTGCAGGCTTGCTCGGTCCCTAAGTTAAAACCGAACAATTTAGTCGTTGACCTGCATGGGCCACCACAAAAACCGTGTCACGCCCCAGTCCCAAAATACCGAGGGACTAGACACGTGGCAATGGCCAGCAGTACACACCGATGGACAAACCCAATTTAATGGATCCATCGGGCATACTTAAGCTGTAATACAACAATAAGGGTCTAGATATACTAATCTTATCCACAGAAATGTACACAACAATATCAGAATCGTAAAGCAAGATCAATCTCAATAAAATATAAACTCGGGAAAATAGCCCGATAATGAGTCTGATACATCTGTCAAGATACAAGAATGAAGATAACCACAGCAAATACTGAGTATGAAAACAGTATATACTCAGAATCTACCCTCGATGATCACTCGTCTACTGGATCTGGTACTGCTCCAGTGCCTGCTCCTGATAATGCTCCTGCTCCGTAAACCTCGGGATAGATCTCGTCTGCTAATCCTGGGGACATAATCCGGATCCAGGTCCTCAAGGGACATAGCAAGGTACAAGAAAGCTCATGCCAAAATAAATGCAGTGCAGCAGATAATGAAACAATAAGATAAGTATATAACCAGCTAAGTGATATGCAAGTGAGAGTTTTAGTCATACTCGGGCTGAGACTACTACAGGATCATTGTCGGAGAAATCCATAGCAGTATTCTCTCGAGGGCCAGTACGGTACCATAGTTCTGTCGCCAGAGACTTAGGCACTTCCATTAAATTATTATATATATATAATCAGCCTTTTGTATGGTAAATCTTTCCCCACCCAATGTAATCTCACGTCTCATGTCCATGACACGCAAAACCATATATAATGCAACAAGTCTGGATAAAATCTAAGCATGTAAACTGTGTCAGTCATAAAACTGTATCCTATAAGAATCACCATGAATATCTCAGAAAGATTCCGTCTCATGAATAGTGTCAAGTGTCCTGGGTATATCGTACTTGATAAGACAAGTACGAGAATGTATCGGGTCTCGGTATCCATCTCTAGATGACATTACACAACTCTGCGTACAGTGTTGGCACCCGACTATTAATCGGACGCTAAGTAAGTCAAACGGTCCTAGGTCAAGCATGCACAACAATCACAAGAATAAAACAAGAGAATAATATGAATCAATATACTGCAAGTTTGGCAAGGTACACTTGCCTGGGGGCCTGGCTCCAACTGTGGCTCTGGTCTCTATGTGATCCAAAGGTACTACTCCGGCTGCTGAAATAAACATCACCATCATATCCAGAAAATATCAAATAGCTAGAAACGCCTGTCCTTAAGTCCAATTTGGACACAGGGACAAAAATTACAGTTTTGGGCCAAAGCGGGGTCCACATGTGGGCCGCTTTGCACCAAAAAACGTGTCAGGGTCTTTTACAAAGCCTTTTCCTATAAAAGAGTCATGCTTAGAAAAAACTACTTTATTAGCCTCCATTACAATTTTGTATCCTGAGGCTACAAGAAGGGATCCACTAACTAGGTTTCTCCTGACAGACGACACATGAAGAACATCATGAAGAGTTAAGATTTTTTCTGATGTCATCTTCAGGTTAACTTTTTCTCTTCCAATAATTTGTGCCGTTGAGCCATCTCCTAAGGTCACACCTCCTCCACTTGATTCCTGATAGTTTGAAAAATAGGAGCGATCAAACGAAACGTGAACATTAGCTCCAGAATCCAACCACCAATCATCAGAATGGTAAGAGAGGTTAATAAAGGGTTGAAAGCTTACAGACCTGAAGGAACTCGAAGAATCTTTGTGAAGCATGTTCGCTTCTTGTAAACCCCCTCGATTTATTCTGTAGATAGTTAGAGTGGTTTTGGAAAATTTTGATAGCAGATGTTGAGGTTTAGCGTAGAGATAATTTATCTGGAATTTAATTCAATTTATTTAAACCCTTTGCGCGCCCCATCATTTTCTGATTTTTCGGAGCCCAATATCAGCCCATAAATTCCGTTCAATTTTTGTATTTCTGACCTGACCCGCCAAATTAGGCATTGGACTTTTCCGTCTTTTAATATTAATTTTTGTGTGATCTAAATTAATTGCACAACATTCCGAAATCGTAACACATATTTAATTCCGTGTCGGACACCTGTGTCGTTACCCTAAATTTTGGGATACCAACTTAACCCGTTGAGCCGGACCAACTAAAGGGTCCAAGACTGACTCCAAGCCCCCACCATTTTTGGCCTTTGCGTCATTTCCGGATTTTGACCCCAAGTGCCCCAATTAATTTAAATCCGCGGGACACTTTATTTCTATTTAAATCGGGGATACCAACTTTGTAAATCCCATTTTTAATCCTAAATTAATCCCAATGCCCATTTAATTAAACCCGTGCCTCACCCATACTACTCCCTCGCCATACAAATTAATAGACGCAATTTTCGCCACAATTTTCGCGTCATTTCTTGTGTTTGTACAAGTTCCCGAACTTAAGGGGCTTATTTGCAAATGTAGCGATAGGTGTCACCATCCCATTGGCTTAAGCAAATGAAGAACACCCTCCCCCTCTCTTGACCGGTTCTAGCTCACTCTCTCTCCCCCTTGGATGTACTTTCCCTTCATGTTAAATCAAGACCACTCATTCAAATTAATTCACTCAATCCTCACCACACACTCAATGCACACCCCCCTATTTAATCCCTCACACACTTCCCCTCTTCCCTAGGTCGGCCCTAATCCCTAGGAGCTTGGGAAACCACCCCCTCACTTTCACTCCTCCCTCTCCTTCCCTCCCGTGAGCTCTTCTTCTTCTTCCTCTCTTCTTCTTCTTCTTCTTCTTCTCTCCTTCTTCACCACCTCCTTCACCACCTCACCTACGGCCACCACTGGGCTGTCCACCACCACCTCAGCCTTCACCACCACCCCCACAGCGACTGTGCACAGCCCCACCACCACCGTGGACTGCTGTGCACAGCCCCTCATCACCACCACCCGGCCCTTCACCACCACCACCACCAGTCTCTTCACCACCACCAACCAGCCCCTTCACCACCACCAACCAGCCTCTTCACCACCACCATCCAACCTCACCACCACCACCATCCAGCCTCACGACCACCACCGAGCACCATCGACTCCAACGAGCCTTGTTGAGGTTCACTCCTCCCCCTCTCTTGTATTAATTCCAGAATATTATTGTGTTAAATAGGAAGTGTATATATATTGGAATAATGTTAGCTATGGATGTGTTTATATATTGTTAAGGTTTATATTGTGTAAGTGTAGTGTAGTGTATTTTTGAGCATGTAATAATATAGGTTTAGGTTGATGTTTACATAAGTAAATATTAAATGATGAAATATTTTCATGGGAGTATAGGGTTTGATCATAATTAGATGTCATGAATATATACATGGTTGTAAGAAATGCTAAATAAATTATTTATGGCTTAAGTACGATTTTAATGAGGATTCTTGATATATATATGGTTGTGTACCTTAGCTAAGTTTGTGTTTAAATTATGGTTGTGTTGATGTAGTTTAGTTTAGATGAGCATGTGATGATATTATGAGATTGGGATTAATGGTGAGTTTAGGGTTTTATTTAAATTTGAGGTTATGAATATTTTGCATGATTGAAAAATAAATGCTAAATCAAATATTTACGGTTTAAATTGGGTTTGATTGAGGATATGAAATACATGCATGCGAGGATGGAAATTGGGATATAAAATGAGGTTGGACGTTAATGCCATATGAGGCGGTTATCCTAATTATGACGCGCGCATTGGTTATTGTGGTTTATCTGTTTTAAGAAAAAAAACTATGACGTAAAAAAAAAATTTGATAATTGAAAGGTTGATGGACATGGAGAGCAGGTAATTGATTTTGAAATAGGTATTATATCGGATCATCAGTCAGAGATTGAGGACTGTGAAATATTAGTTAATTATTCGAGTTTGAGACTGAGCTTAGGGATAGATGTGTGTCGCATCCCTGTCTGTCGTAGAATAGATTATTGATTCTAGTTTGTATCTCTTCTCTAGGTACTGCGGGACCTGAGGACTTGGACGCGGTACCAGATCCCCGTCACCAGCAGCCGCACGCAGGCAAGTGTACCTTGCCACCCTGTATTTCAGTTTACAGATATTATTGCTCTTCATGTACTCGTACGCGTATTTATGTTGATGTTCGATATTCCGTATCCGGTTCACAACCGGGTGTTGACATTCGACTTAACGTCTTAGAATATTTACTAGATGCTTCATAGCACCTCGATGCACGTACCTGAGTACATCGATACCCAGGACACACTCATATACTGTGATCATGCCAGATTCCTGTATCCTGATACTGACATCATGACCAGAGACTGGGACGACCTTAGGGTCGCGTCTGTTGAGTTATCTTCCGTGTGTCGAGACTGTAGTTAGAGGTTCAGGTTCAACGCACAATCGTTGACCGCTTGGGAAGGGAAAGACAGTTACTAGAAGCTTGGGCTCCTCTGCACGCGCTTATATATATATATATATATATATAGTATCTATGTAGTGATCCTGTATCTAGTGTAGTGGTTTCACCCGTGTGACTCTTTGTCCAGAGCTGCGGTACGTGCCGTGTGTTTCCGTGTCCGGAGCTACGGTTTTATTTTGGACAGCCCACGCGTCGAACATTGTCTTTAAACTGTGTCACACTAGTTGGTTATGATAGAGTACCCTGTCGTGCACTTGTACTTTCTGTTTACTAGGCATGTTGTATTTTTGTACCTTGTTACGTCCCTCTGAGGACCTGGTTCCCTGCCAGTTTTGTAGCATAGATGATTACGGAGCATTTGGAGTTGCTGTTGGAGTTGTATGTCTTGCGGGCATGGTACCAGGTACTCATATTATATCTACCGGTATTATGGTTATTTTACATTGATTATTCATCTGCTGTTGTAGCCTAGATTGTAGACTCATACTTCTTCTCGAGTCTATTCGAGTTAGTGTGTTATTGGGCGGCCGACCTTAGCACATTTAGCTCTTTCTTGTATACTGATGTACATTATGGATTGAGACATAGAGGTTTATATTTATGGAAAATTCTATATAGTGCCCTTTATATTACATCTTATACGTATTCGAGTCAGACCAGAGTCTGGTCGAATGCATAGCTGGCGTGTCACGTATTCCTGGTCCTACGTATTTTGGGACTGGGGCGTGACACTTCTGGTCTAACTGAGCCCTTTCCTTTGTAGGAGGTCTGGACAGCTTCCTTCTTCCTATGGTAGCAGTTGATGGCCATATGGTTTGTTTTACTACACACAAAACAAAATCTCTTTTGATCCTGAGTCTGACTGAAGTTTCTAGGTTTTTGGTTTTGGTGATTATGGTTTTGGTGGTTAGGCTGAAAGTTTTTCTTCTTCTTGAAAAAATTCTTTTTGGGTTTATAAGGAAAATTAGACTTGGGTTTTCCTTGGCCTTCTACAAGGTTTACCTTAGCTTTAGATTCAGTCTTAGGCTTAGACCTCAATCTAATTTGTTCTTCGGTTCTAATTTTCTTTAGGACTTGATTGTAGGTAAGATCTCCTTATGTATGGATAAGATCCTTAGCCATATCAGACCAAGAGGGAGGTAGCTTGTCTATTAGGCATGCTATTTTATGTTCATTGGAGAAAGATGTCCCTTTGGCTTGAATATGTCTAAGGTATTCTTGGAATTCATGGAGCTGGTCATTCATTGGTTTGTCATCTACCATGAAATACCTATTAAAGGTTGAAGAATTAAACCTTTCTATTCCGGCATTATCACAGCCGTATTCATCTTCCAAGGCTTTCCAGAGTTCTTTAGCGCTCTTGTATTCAAAAAATATATCATACAAGGATTCAGATAATGCACTTAGAATTCTATGAAAGCAGTGGAAGTCTATCTCTTTAGGGGTTTTTGGTTTCGAGGAGGTGGACACTCCTATGTCAGACTCAGTATCATCAGAATTATTTGTGATGGGTGTGGACCCATCAATGGCAGAAATAAGTCCTAAGATCGTGAGCCAAAATTTCATTTGACTCTGCCATCTTTTAAAGTATGAGCCATCAAACTTAGCAGGTTTTGCAGTAGAGGATTCCTCCTTACCAGTCATGATTGTAGTCTGAAAAAATATAAATTTATTTAATAACAATGTCTAAGATAATAGTTTAGGTGGTCTTTGCTAATCAATTTGCTAATCAATCTTAAAATCTTTAGTTTTTCAAGTGTTGATCAACTCAAGTTAGCTGTAGGGGCCGGTTCCCAGCTAGCGGCGGTCCGAAGACTCTTAAGTACCGTGTCGCTTAGGGCTATTTACACCCGGTTGACAGAAGGACCCTTTCGGCTTGTGCCTGAGTTTGTCTCTACTTTGAAACTTTAGATTTGAAGATTTTATTTGCAATTTCCTTTTTACTAAACTATTTTCTTTTGGTCCTAGATTGCTTTCAAAATACTAAGTGATTAAAATGAAGCAAATTGTATGGTACAACTGAAAGAAATTTTGTGATCAAAAATTGCAATTGACGAAATTATCAAATGTGCTAACAATTGCTAGAAGAAATCAACTTGTTAAATTCTAACAGTAACAATTCTAACAAAGTTCAATTCTATGAAATGTGCTAACTTTTCATGCTCAGAATGTGCTAACAATCTTTCTAGCACAGTAATTCTAACAAAGTTGTATATTGAATCAATTCTAACAGTAATTATAACAAAGTTGTATATTGAATCAATTTTAACAGAAATTGTAGTAATTGTATATTGAATTTTAAAAAAACTTTAAGCAATTTTTTCTTCTCTAGAATAAATGTTTAGAATAGAAATTTCTAAACGAATCAATTCTAACATATTGCTTTCAAAATACTTACTGTTGTGAATACAATTCTAACAGAAATACTTACTGTTGTGAATACAATTCTAACAGAAATTGTAGCAATTTTTTCTTCTCTAGAATAGAAATTTCTACAAAATATGAAGTTGTGAATACAAATTGTTACAGTAACTATTTAAATTCTAACAAATAATCAACTCTTAGATTGTTAGAAATATTGTCTTTTTCTTATTGATAAATTTCAGAATACAAAAATAAAATTAGATTGATGTTACCGGCCTCTGGGGAAGTCATGCACGAAGCACTGCCCTAAGAGTTGATTCAGGATCTGTGTGCAGACGTTCCCGAAGCTCCTAGTGGTAAAACCCCCGTACTACCGGTATCTCGTTGCCGCACACGACTTGGAGAGAACGACCAGAACTTAGCTCTGCCCAGAGCTTGGAGACGATGAAGAACAGAATGTTGACAGAGGTTTGGAGTAAAGAAATTTTTCTTATCGTTTACAAAGAAACACAGACGAATATATAATACTGTTGTGTAACGGTCTGAATTAATTTCTATTAATTCAGACGTTACACAGGAGAAAAATAAATAATAAACCTGGACACAAAATCGGTTCAGAAACAATTCGTAACAGACAAAATAAATTCCAACGTTCAGAAAAAAATAAAAGAAGAAGAAGAGGAGCAAAAAGAATTTTAGGGTCCCAGCCCGAACCCGAAGAGAAAATCGGATCGGCATTCGGCGCCCGCAGATGTGGGCGCGTACCCGCACCCGTTACGCGCGCCGAACCGAACCGAACCGAACCGAGCCGAGCCGGGCCGGGCGGCGGCGGCGGCGCACGCGTGTGGCCCAAGGGGTTCCCCACACAACAACTTAATAGAGCAAAGAAGAGAAACTAATATATGTACACAAGAGAGCTTTGCCCCATCCGATGTGGGACTAAAGAAAGGAAGAGGAAGTTGAGCTTTTGCAAGCAAAGCAAAACCAACAAAAATAGCATAATATATTTTAAAATTATGATGGCATATTTTTGCCAACCGAGTTGGCAAAAATTGAGCAACTTCGGTGGGTGACGTGGCTTTAATAGTATAAAATTTGGTGGGTGACGTGGATGTCATTTTTTTGCCAACGAAGTTGGCAAAAATTGGACAACTCTGCTTCGGTTGGGTACGGTTCGATTGGGTAGTCGGATGGTTTAATAATGTGTGTGAGAGGGAGATTTAATATGGTTTGTGTAAACCCCCTGATTTTCAAGAATTTTTAAAATTTGAATTTTTCATAATTTTCTGGAATTTTTTGGGATTTTCTGTAATTAAATTCAGGTATTTTAATTATTAAATAATTTTTAAATGATAATAAATAATATTAAAATATTATGAAAATAATATTTTATGGTGTAAAATGTAAAACTAGACATAGGATAATTTTCCGAGAATTTATTGGACCCCGGAAGTATTTTTAAAGCCCTAAAAACTAATTAAAATATTAAACCAATTTAAAACCCAAAATAAACCGGGTTTATTTAAATAAACCAACTGAACCGGACCGGGTTCAATTGAACCCAACCCAAACTCAGCCTTCGGGTCGGATCCGGGTCGAAACCCGCGACCCGAAACCCGCTAGACCCGACCCGCAATCAAAACTTAACGGATCGGGCCGGATCCGTCAGACCCGACCCGATTAGGACCCGACCCGACCCAAAATCCGTTCCCCTTCCCCCAGCCGTTTCAGCCCCGACTTCGGCCGTTACGCCGCCGGCCGACCGCTCCGCTTCTTCTTCCCGCAACCGCCTGCGACCGCTCCGGTCCCCTCCCGCACCGTCCGCCTCTCTCTCTCTCCTCGGTCACCCAATAAAACCCCTCCCGCAGAGCCCTCGCCGGAGCCCTAGCCCGCTCGACCCGGCCTCCGCCGCCCTCTTCTCCTCCGCCACCCTCGCTGAGTTCCTCCGGCTCCCCCGCCATCTCCACCCGCCGCCGCAAGCATCTCCGGACCCGCCGCCTGAGCTCGACTGACCAACCGCCGAAGGCTCCAGCGCCGGACAGCTTTGTCTCCGCCTGATCGAGCGCCTCCGCAACGGTCGCCCCTGTCTTGTCCCCACCGTGCAGCCCGGCCACCGCCTCACCGCCTTGCTGCGACGCCGCTCCGGCCCTCACCCCTCTCCACCAGCTCCACCTACTCCTCCTCCTCCTTCATTTCTCCCGCCTCCGCCAGCAACAGCCGACCGCCCGAGCCCCTGTGCCGCCTCCCCGCGCGCCGCCGCCTCCAGCACTCGCCGTTCCCGGCCTCCCTCCGGCCATCTCAGCCGCCGTCAGCCATCAGAAGCCTCCGACACGGACACAGAAACCCTAGCCCTAAGCCCGGACACAGCAGCCAGGACACAGGATACAGGAACTATGTCGAGACGACACACGGACACGAGAATTCACAGTTTCCCGGAGCCCTGTTCAGGTACTCTTATCTTTCTCCTCGTAGCTCTGATTTCGTTTCCGTCAATTGTATCGCGTAGCCTGCATGACCCCCTCGGTGCCCGTGCAATCCGTTCGGTGTATTGCGTCCTGTGGTGATCGCGAACCGCGATCCAAAAACAGGAAAACCAACGTCCTGTTTCACCCCGGAACTGAGTACGCCCCGCCAAACGGGACGACTTGGTCACGTGCGATCTTCATCGATACGTGCGAGTCATTGATACGGACGTGCGGGATTTCACAGAAGCTAATTCGGATATGCGTGCACACCGGAATCAGTGCGTATCCACGGACAACGTCCCGTATCCGACTTTTCTGTATGTCGCTGTAACTTAGTGTACATACGTCAGATCGAGACAAAACTTGCGTCGTTGGACTCGTAGCAATACGCTGGTCCTGTGAGCCAAGTTTGGTTCGATTCTAAGAACGTTGACAAAATTGCGTGTCGTGGGCCCCACAAGCTCCACTTGACGGGCGATTTTGTGATCGGCTCATCGGAATCCAATTCTGGAAGTTCCGTTGGGTTCGTATCATCGTTCCTGACCTGTTGACACTAAGTTGGACAGATTTGAAGACCTTTGACCCTGACGCATTTTTCGGTACAAAGCGGCCTACATGTGGACCCCGCCTTGACCCGAAATGTCATTTTTGCCCTTGTCTCCAAATTGGACTCAAGGATAGGCATTTCTAGCTGATTGATATTTTCTGGATCTGAAGGTGATGTTTGTTTCAGCAACCGGAGCAGTCCCTGCAATTCCTGCTGAAGTCAGAGCTACAATTGGAGCCAAAAACCCAGGCAAGTGTACCTTGCCAATCTCTGCAGTTTTTGCTACTTATTTCCTTGATATATATACTTGTTGTACATACTTAAACCTAGGACCGTGTGACTTACTTAGCGTCCGATTAATAGTCGGGTGCCAACTTCGTACGCGGAGTTGTGTAAAGTCACATAGACATGGATATCGTGACCCTTTATATTCTCGTACTTGCATTATCAAGTACGTTTTACCCAGAACACCTGACACTATTTATGATACAGAATCGTCCTGAGATATTCATGGTGATTATGTATAGGATACAGTTTTCATGACTTATTCCTTTGCTTAGATATTATATGACTGGATGCATTAGTTATGATCCTGTATGGCATGGACATGAGACGTTGTGGACATGAGATGCATGATTACATTGGGTGGGGAGAGTCACACAAACTACAGGTTGATTATATATTATGCCGGCGTCGTAGTCTCCCTTTGAGCTAGACAACCACATGATATTACTGCTACCCGGCTCCCCGACACAGAGCTTATAGTAGTTTCAACATGAGTTTTAGTGCTGCTCTCATATTGCATATCACTTAGCTGGTTATATATTTACCCTATTATTTCATTTATTTGCTGCACTGCATTTATTTTGGCTTGAGCTTTCTTGTACCTTGCTATGTCCCCTGAGGACCTGGATCCGGATTATGTCCCCAGGTTTAGCAGAGGAGATCCACTTTGAGGTTTATAGGACAGGTGCTTTAGCAGGAGCAGAAGCAGGTTCAGGAGCAGGCACTGGAGCAGTACCAGAAACCGAGGACTAGGTGATTGCCATAGATTTTTCTGAGTATATATTCTTCCATACTCAGTCAGTGATGTTATTTACTTTCCTGTTTAAAGAACAATTATATCAGACTTGATTATCGGGTTGTTCCCCGATTACATTACTTGTGATTTGATTTGATGTTGATATTTTATTTCCTTTTGTTGTTGGATATATTATTCTGTGGATGAGATTAGTTTTGATATATTAGTAAACCCTGACTATTATTTACAGCTTAAGTATGCCCCAATGGATCCATTAAATTGGGTTTGTCCATCGGTGTGTGCTGCTGGCCAATGCCACGTGTCTAGTCCCTCGTTATTTTGGGACTGGGGCGTGACAGTTTGATCACGGTTTAAGAGGGTGGTTGGTTTAAGAGGGTGGGTGGGAGGGAGGTTTAATGTTGGTTGGTGTGTGGGTGTGTGGGTTGTAGAATGAGGGAGGAGGGAGGAGGGAGGAGGAAGTAGTGAACACACTGAAGAAGAGGGGTATCGTAGGAGTGGAGTGGAGGAGGAAGTAGAGAAGCATGAGCATAATCAAATTTGTAGGTGCAAGAAGAGAGGGAGAACAAGAAGAAAGGTTAGTTTTGTAATATTTTTTTAAGTAAATATTTTTTATTTTGTTAAGTAGAATCTTAATCTAATTCAAATCCTAGCCATAATTATAATTGTAATCCCTATCCTAGTAGCCATAATCATTTAGTATAAAATATATTGTTAGTCATTCTTATAATGGTTAGGATGTTATTATAATTGTTAGCATGATGAAGCCAGGAGAAATATTTTTACAAAACTCGAATAAGTGTTAATGTTAATATTTAGCATGTTAATCAATTTTTTAAATAGTTGTACTTAAACATTTTAGTTTTGATAGTTAATATTCTTAATTAATTTTAGTATGATGGAAGAAAAATTATTAATTTTAATTTTAGTTATAATTCAATACTATTATTTAGCAAAATAGTTATGATTATACCTTAATCATAACTATTTTGCTAATCCTAAGTAGTTAATGTTAGTGTTACTACGTAGTTAGTGTTACTACGTAGTTAGTGTTAGTGTTACTACATAGTTAGTGTTATGGTTATGGTTAAAATGATTAGGATTTAAGGTTAGGAAAATTGCTATAGTTATAATATACTATAATACTAACCATTTTAACCATAACCCTAAACCTAGTCATTTTTCTTAACCCAATTTCTAACAGTAAAACTAACTATATTAACCTAACTCTTACCCTAAACATAATAATTTTTCTAATCCTAATATCATTACTAACACTAACTATTTTAACTATAACCCTAAGTTTAGCCAAACCAATAAATTTATGGAAAATTAACCTTAACCATAACCCTACCATTTTTTTAATCCTAACCCTAATCTAATCCTAATACTAATCATTTTAACCATAACCCCAAATATTTTTCTAACCCTAATACCATTACTAATACTAACTATTTTAACCATAACCCTAACTTTAGCAGAAAACTTAACCCTATTCTTTTTTTTCGAATCTAAATCCTAACTAACATTTTACAGATGGATACCCAAAACGATAGACGTATTCCGGAAGGATCTACTACTGATATGATATTCCAGCAACGTGAGTCGCACATTTCTAGTTTAGTATTTTCAAACAATATTTCGTATTTGTTTCATTATAACATCTAGCAAGATAGTCTAAACTACGTTGAAAATGAAAAAATCTGAAGACTTTTTAAAAAAATTGTTTAAAATATTGAATACAAAAAATAAGACGATTATGGAAAGATATCACGCATAGCCCTTATCAATATTTTTTTGTTTATTTGATATAAAAGAAATTATATTCCATGCATCAAAGTATTTTTCAAAAGATGTTCTAAAACCGTTTAATAACCAAGTCCAAGAATCAGTATTTTCACTCTCAACAACAACATAAGTAATTGGATATAATGGATAATTTGGATCATGAGCACAAACAATAAATAAAATACCTTGATGTCTAGAGGAAAGAAAGTAGCATCAATACTAATCACAGGTAAACATCTCCTTAAAAATCCATCAATGCATGCCTTAAAACAAATAAAAATTCTTTGAAATATATTGTCTTATGTAGTCTATATAAAATATAGGCTACCTGAATTTGTCTCAATAATTCAGAAATCATACTCTTCAAGACTAATATATGCATCAATATAACTACCATTTATTTCAGATAGAGTAAGTTCCCTAGCTTTCCAAGCTTTACAATATTTAATATATATTTTGTGTTCTCTATATATATCATTTACAACATACAATGGACTATACGACTGATTATATCGAATTTTATCAATAATCTTATTTTTAACACATATATTAGTAGATAATGGATGAGAACCTGTTGTAAGTCCACCTAAACAAGAATATACGTTTTATAGCGTAGTAATATCAAAACCTTCATCTTCACCAATGGCTTTAGTGTATACTCTCCAATTATAACTTGAATCATTACATTTATAAACAATCCCACTAGCATTGTTTAAAGTAGCATGACAAGTAAAATTATGTGCAATTGCTATATCACTAATAAAATATCTAAATTCAGAATGATTATTAAATTTTCTTCCAACACATAGTCCAGAAATGCTAACACTATCAACATTGCCATCAAATTCATCATCTAATTTTTCAATTAAATCATCACTATTTTCATTGTCGTTATTATTATCATCATCTACTATATGTTCTTGTTCAGTAAATGAAATAACTTGATGAGAAGAACTAGGAGCAGTACTAGCTTCATTGGAAGCACGTATACTACATACAATATTAATTCTAGGTGGTGGTGAAGTTACATAAATATTAATGTATGTTGCTTGTACATTAACTTCGAGAATAAATTTTTATGCTTGTTCACTAACTAACTTTATACAATTAGTTAAAAATATGTACCAATATAAATTCATAATCAATAGAAATTTTTTCAATAATTTGATTACGTAAACTATCAAACAAAATATTTTGATCAATTAAAAAAATTCAGTTAAACCTCCTTCATAAACTAACCCATTTACCACACCTTCAATCGAACATATTATTATTAGACTTTGATCCATGACAAGAGAGTGAGCTTCTAAATACAGTGAGTGAGCTAAACTAGCATGAAAAAAAATAAAAGTATGTATGGGTTGAGTGAAAAAATAAATAGCAGAAGAAGAGAATGACATAAATTTATAGATATGAGGAAGAAAGAGCCGTTGGCAAAATATAAATGTTACAATATAAACATTAAAAAAAATTCGTTGATAAGTGAACCAAAAAACAACAACAAAAAAACAAAACCCAACTATCCAAAAAAACAACAACAAAAACAAACCAAAATAAACCCTAAACATAAAAGCCAAAAACAAACCCTAAACATAAAAGCCAAAAACAAACCCTAAACATAAAACCCAAAAAAAATGAAAACAAACTAAAATAAACCCTAAACATAAAAGCCAAAAATAAACCCTAAACATAAAATCCAAAAAAAATCGATGCATATATTTTCGCCAACTGAGTTGGCGAAAATGTAAAAAAAATAATGATAAATACTTTCTCCATATTTTTGCCATCCCAGATGGCGAAAGCTTTCATAACTTCAAATTTTCCTAAAACTTTCGTTTTAACTAATTATTTTAAAAATATTTTCGGTACAACAAATTTTATGTAATCGTAATGAAATCAAATCCATCTAATGTAGTTGTGCCTTTTATAGCAGATAAAATCCATCTAATGTGGCGAGATGGTTGTTCACCATTAATGTAAGTTTGGAAAACTTTAACAACAAACAAAGAGTACAAAGAAATTATAGACAAAAAATTTATGTACGATATTTTTGATCTGGGGAATGTGACGATGGAGATCCAGTAGTGCAGCGACTCATTTACTCTGTTGACGGTCCGACGAGGGAACGATGATGCTCTCTTCTCATTTCTCTCTCTTGAGCTTGTGTACATGTACCTAGCTCCCCCTTATGTGTGGAGTATGCTACCCTGCTATTTATAGTCATCATGTTAACATGCTACAGGTATCGCATATACCTCTATTTTGTGGCCACATAAGGCTCCTTCAACAGAATATGGTTATAATTGTAGCCGCATACCACGGGCGCGATATCATGTGGTCTCGGTTGAGATATGTTGTTGATAATATCTCGGTATTATTTTTAACTCTATTGTGTGGTTGACTTGGTCAACTAGACACGTAGTCAGCACTAATTGTGTGAAGATTCTTTTGGTTGTAAAGAAAAGATCTTATAAGCTGAGAGCCGCATAGCCATCTTTGACGCATAGAGTCATGGTAGCATACGTGCTCTCATTTGAACTGGGTCTAATGGACACTTTGGTCGCATGATGACGAGGCTGCATAGACGATGTCACGACCTGTATCCAGATAATTGGACATGAGTGTCACGTCCCGATCTCCTGCAGGCTAAATCGGCCGTTCCCGCTAGGCGAGAATCACCGCGCCAGCGCTCCCGCGGAACGATCGCTTTGACCCATCCAGGCGTGATGCCGCACGTGCGTGAACCACGCCCGTCCAAGGCCATGGTTTATTGGCTGGCGGTAAAAATTCTAAGCCACAGAGTCGCAAAGATTATCCGAGTGCAGCGGAGTCATGAACGCATAGGCGATCGGTAACAAGTTCACTGAGTTGACAATATAGCGGAAGCATTGAATAACACAAGTTAAAGTAAAGCAACTCTTTTTATTGATATAAACATGTGTTACAGGTGGTGTATAGCCGAGATTACAAGTCACTCAAGCCTCTCTCTCTGAAACAGTAAAAGCGTGCCAAGTGGCTATAATTGTGGATTGATTGTACAGGCGATGTTCAGGCGATGTTCACAATATTATGTCTTGTATATGTGCTTCAGTTCTGGACGCACCGCTGCTTCGGAGTGATCTTCACGCCTTAGCACGTACGAAGGAGCATCCGCACCGAACGAGGTTCTCCCGCACCCTACATACAAACTGGTGGATTATCAGTACATTGAATGCACTGGTGGGGAAGCTACTCGCCCGCTCGATAAATCTAAACACGTAATATAAGTTCCGTGCACCAACTATTAAGTTGTCTATCTAGTTGCCTTAAGATCAGTTTCATGCAAGATTTGAATAGCCTAGTTCGTGTGGCAGTGCGTCGTGCGACGTGAGAGGAAACACGGCGAGACTTACCAACTTATTATTTTACCTTCCCTGTCCAAGGTAAACATTGTTAATTCAAGCACGGGAAAGTATAAACATTTAGGAGCAATAACATATGCAAACACTAGTATTGTTATAGTGTTCATGTTTAAACACACAAGGTGGACATAGTCAAGGACAAGGATAGCATGCAACGAGAGCACACGATGAACACACGATCCGTTGTAAGTTATCCCATCCGCACACGATGACTATGCCACAGGTTTAATCTTTACAGGGTAGTTATAGTCAGGACAAGGATAGCATACAACGAGAGTATATGAAGCATTGTAAGCCGTCCAGTCCGCACACGATGACTATGCCACAGGTGATCACTGGATTGATTGCCATAATGGACTAGTCAAGGACAAGGATAGCATGCAACGAGAACACGATAAGCTCATGATAAAAATACGATGCGTTGTAAGCCATCCAGTCCACACATGTTTGACTACACACAAAGTTTCGCCCGGATCAGATCGGTGCCAGTGCCCCAGCGACCGTCCGCAGAACTTATACCCTTGTGCACAAGTTATCCATGATCGAACACGATTATTAAGTTCACACATCATGCAGTTGAGGCAATACGAGCACACGACAAGCAGTATTGCATGATTTATTTGTTCAGTGAATGACTTTTGCCTTGATGCATTTCCCCTGGGCGGAGATTGCCTTGGTGACCTAGCGGTCCCGAATACTTGCAGGTTTATTCAGGCACAGAATGACTACTTAGTAGTCTTCCGGGGTTTGGATGAAAACAAGGCAACATACAAGCAGACAAAAATGCATTTATATATAAACACAAATATTCACGTTGGCTCAGGCCCGAAGGTAAGCCGAGAGGTGAAACCGTTAGAGAACTTCCCGAGTAATACGTTCTAGGGTAGCATGCAAGAGTCTGAACATATATAAAAGCAATATTTTATTTTCATGTTCTAACATAAGCAATACAAGTTAGGATTATTCCCTTAGCTAGGTGCGTTGGATTCTTATTAGCATGCAGGGGTGAATCACCTAGCGACTAGCATGTAACATTCCAGATTTTAAGTGTGCTGGCTAAGCAAAGACAAGTTCACCGTAGCCACCCACCTTAGCGATGATTCACCTCGGTAGAGCGATACGTCAAGCGAGCCTCTGAAAGCCTAAGCCGGATTCCTGTAGGGACAAGTCTGGCTATCCTTTGCTTCTCGTTTGAGGCAAAGCGGGTCAGGACAGTTGCACTTTTGCCGTTTGAGTCAGCAGTCCGCTAGAACAGAACGGGGTATTACAATGAGTACGTAACAACGTCCAGCCTACGCCATAACAATGATGCATAACACTGTCTAGGTCATCAATATATAGCTATAAATCATACTAATACAACTAATTCTATCATGTACTTAATTACAATATTATAAAGGAAGAAATGAACAAGAAAAAAATAATCTAAACAATAATCTAAGAGAAATAATGCCAAACACGAAACTGCGATAGAGAAATACTAGCTATATCTCACCAGAGGTCACCTCTAGGTCCATAATGCAAAAGTAGTCCTGACTATAGCATCCCTCCGAGGTTATCACTGAAAAATATTATCTAGTCAGGATTGGAGCGAAGCACACCTCTAACAACAGTTCCAATAAATGATAAAGACTATGTAACAATAAATAGAGAGAAATACAAGACAAATAGAACAAGAACAAGAACAAGAAATATACAAGATATGGTATGCTGTAAATAAATACAAGAGTAATGATCATCATATACAAGAGTCAAAAAATATAACTAGCTAAGTGAATGAGTACTAGCTTCAACATGTGATCGGCTTAGGATCTTGAACAATGATTATGGCCTAGTTAATCATACGTACGGTGTATGATTAACACTATTCAAGAAATAAGACATGCATAATGAGGGTATAATCACATATCTACACTAACACTTGCCGCCCCCGACTGGTATAGTGGATCCAACCATGGCACGCTATGACACAGAATTCTACGAGAATGTGGCAAGTCTTCTAAAAAATTGGTGTCTATATAAGTACAAGAACAACAAGGCTTGTACAAGATATACCAAGATACACAAGGAATAACATCTCATGACGGGATCCGAAAATACCAATCCGTGTAACTATGTGTCAAGAAATCTGTCACGTCCCAGTCCCAAAATACCGAGGGACTAGACACGTGGCAATGGCCAGCAGCACATACCGATGGACAAACCCAATTTAATAGACCCATCAGGGTGTACTTAAGCTGTAAAATAACAGTAAGGGTCTATAATACTAATCTCATCCACAGAAGATAAATACGATCAATATGGAATATGAAGCAACATCAATTCTCAGTAAAATATATCTCGGAGAACAACCCGATAATAAGTTTGATACATCAGTTCAATAAACAGAAAATAACAGAAATAACTGAGTATAGATAAGCAAATACTCAGGATAAATCCTCGGTGATCACCTCGTCCTCGGGTTCTGGTACTACTCTAATGTATGCTCATGTCCCGTATACCTCGGAGTAGATCTCCTCTGCTAAACCTGGGAACATAATCCGGATCCAGGTCCTCAGGGGACATAGCAAGGTACAAGAATAACTCAAGCCAAATAAATACAGTATATAAAATATATCAATAGGACAAACTATGTAACCATCTAAGTGATATGCAAAATGAGAGCAACACTAGACTCAGGCTGAGACCACTACAAGCTCTGTGTTGGGAAGGAAGTAGCAGTAATACTATGTAGTTTTACTATGTAGTGAGCCTCGCACTGTAGTGGCTAAGGCACCGTAATAAATATATATAATCAGCCTGTAGTCTGTGTGTCTCTCCCCACCCAATGTAATCACACGTCTCATGTCCACGACGTCTCATGTCTATGTCACACAAGATCATGACCTCTAACTGATGCAACGAGTCATAATGATATCTAAGCATATGTAATATCTATGTGTAAATCCCCTGATTTTTCAGGATTTTAAAAATTAATTTTCGAAATTTTTCTGGAATTTTTCTGTGATTTTTTACTAATTTAAATCAAGGTATTCAGGTTATAAATAATTTTAAATATGTTTATTAAATATTATAAAAATAATATTTTTGAGTGTAAAATAAAATATTAGACATAGGGTAATTTTTTTGAAATTTATTGGACCCCAAAAATATTTTTAAAGACCTAAAAACTAAGTTTTATTAAACCCCAAATAAACCCTAAATAAACTCGGTTTAAATTTGACCCAACCCAACCCGAACCAGACCGGACCCGGTCTAGCTGAACCGGGCCCAATCCTAGCGGGTCGGATCCGGGCCCGTTAGCCGACCCGACCCGCTTCGACCCGACCCGACCCGGTGCTACAGTGTAGCCCTAAACCCGACCCCGACGGTGTCGTTTCTTCTCCGCCCGTAACCGCCAATGACCCGCCGCCTCCTCCGCTCCCGCAACGGCCGGCCGTTTCCCCTTTCTCTCCCCGTCTCCTCCGCTCGTAACCGCCGCCAACTGCCGACCGTTCTCCTCCCTCTTCCCCTATATAATCCCCCGGCCACCGCCATTAACACCGTCACCTTCATCCAGTGCCACCGCCCGTCGTCTCCACCATCACCCACCGCCTCACCACTATAGCTAACTGCCATCTCCTCCCTAAACCTTCGCCGAGGACCCCTGAGCACCACCGCCATCCTCCTCAGCCTCGAACCCAGCAGCCCCGTCGTCCCCAGCCAAACCCGCAGCCACCGCCTCTGCCTCCCTCCTCTGCTCTAGCCATCCCCGACCGCCTTCCTTCTCCGTCAACCCCACAGCGCCACCGCCACCATCGTCTCCTACAGCATCGTCCTTGGCCTCCCCCATCTTACAGCCACCCCTCGACCCCCGGCAACCCTCAGCCACCTTCACCGCCCTCAGCCCACAGCCCCGCAGCCTTGAGCCACCGCCGAGACCCAGCGCCGTCCCCTGTCGACTTCGACGGACTCCTCAGCGCCGCCTCTGCCACCACACCACCACCCAACTGCAGCCCTAGCTGACGGCGAGAAACCCTAACCCTAGTTGTGTCGTGTCGCACCGCCTCGCGGATACGAGTATTTTAGTCCTCTTTGGAGCCCTGTTCTGGTAGCCTTTTCTCTCTCCTCGCTGCCCCCATTTCTCGTTTCGTCTATTATGACGCAAACCCTGCGTTACCCTCTCGATGCCCGTGCAACCCGCTCGGTGTGTCGCGTCCTGTGGCGATCGCAAACTGCGATCCAAAATCAAGAAAATATTCATCCTACTTTTCCCCGAAACTGAGTATGCCCCGCCAAACGGGACGACTTGGTCGTGTGCGGACTTCACCGAAAGGTGCGCGCCATTAATATGGACGTGTAGAATTTTACGAAAGTTATTTTGGATATGCGTGCACACCGGAATCAACGCGTATCCGTCGACAACACCCCGTATCGGCCCTGTTCTGGAACTCATTGTAACTTCGTGTACACACGTCAGATCGAAATGAAACTTACGCCATCGGACTCGTAGTAATACGCTAGTCCTGTGATCCAAGTTTGGTTCGATTCTGAGAACGTTGATAAAATCGCGTATCGTGGCCCCACGGCTCCATTGACGGGCGATTTTGTGATCGGCTCATCGGAATCCAGTTATGGATATTTTGTTGGGTCCGTATCGTCATTTTGGACTTGTGGACACTAAGTTTGACGAGTTTGGAGAATATTATATCTGACACATTTTTTGGTGCGAAGCGGCCCACATGTGGACCCCGCTTTGACCAGAAACTGTCATTTTTGTCCATGTGTCCAAATTGGACTCAAGGACAGGTATTTCTAGCTATTTGATGTCTTCTGAATCTGATGGTGATGTCTATTTCAGCAACCGGAGAAGTACCTGCAAATTTCGCCGATACCAGAGTAGCAGTTGGAGCCAGAATCCCAGGCAAGTGTACCTTGCCAAAACTTGCAGTACCTGCTTTATATGGTTATCTTGATTTATTTATATGTTGAACATGCTTAACCTAGGACCGTGTGACATTATTTAGCGTCCGAATAATATTCGGGTGTCAATACTGTACGCAGAGTTGTGTAATGTCATCTAGACATGGATATCGAGACCCTATGCATTCTCGTACTTGCCTTATCAAGTACGACATACCTCAGGACACCTGACACTATTCATGAGACAAAATATTCCTGAGATATTCATGGTGATTCTGTATAGGTTACATGATTCATGATATAGATATTGCATGCTTAGATCTTATATTGACTTGCTGTATTAGATATGATCTTGCGTTTCGTGGACACGAGACATGTGATTATATTGGGTGGGGAGAGACACACAGGCTACAGGCTGATTTTATATATATATGCCCACTATATAGTAAATTACATAGTAAATTACATAGTATCTCTGTTACAGGCTTCCAGACACAGAGATTGTCGTAGTCTCAGCCTAAGTCTAGTGATGCTCTTACTTGTATTTCACATAGCTGGTTACCTAGTTTACCCTATTGATTCATTTATTATCACACTGCATTATTTTTTGGCATAAGTTATCTTTGTACCTTGCTATGTCCCCTGAGGACCTGGATTCCGGATTATGTCCCCAGGATTAACAGACGAGATCTATCCCGAGATATACGGGACATGAGCATTAGCAGGAGCAGAAGCAGGAACATGAGCAGTTATTAGAGCAGTACCAGAACTCGAGGACGAGGTGATTGCTGAGGATTTTTCTTGAGTATATACTTTTTCTATACTCAGTATTTGTTGTTGTTATCTTTATTCTTGTATCTTGACTATTGTATCATACTCATTATCGGGTTATTCCCCGAGTTATGTTTTATTGAGATTTGATATTGCTTATTACTCTGATATTGTTGTATTCATTTCTGTGGATGAGATTAGTATATTACACCCTTACTGTTGTACTACAGCTTAAGTACATCCTGATGGATCCATTAAATTGGGTTAGCCCATCGGTGTGTGTTGTTGGCCATTGCCACGTGTCTAGTCCCTCAATATTTTGGGACTGGGGCATGACATAGTTTTTGTGGTGGCCCATGCAGGTCAACGACTAAATGTTCGGTTTTAACTTAGGGACCGAACAAGCCTGCAATAAGATAGGAGAAGGATCTCATCCACTTGCTTGAATCGTTCTTGATATCTATATCGGATTCAAATTAATTTCTTGACTTGCATCCTGCCTTGATTCCTCTGTGCGCCTCTTATAGTTTATTTTGGATACAGAGCAATGGATCCACCAGCAAGTGCCGAGACTCCTGCAGGAACACCACCAGGTGTTGTGGTTACCCCATGAAGATGAAGTAATACCAGTTGGTGGAGGTCAACTAGAATAACAAAGCAGTCAAGATACCTCAAGAGGTCGGCGAGACGATATTCCACCTCCGCCACAGTTTACACTACCAATGGTCGTATTCCCACAAGGGCAAGCTATGGACGGACAATATATATTTCAAATGATCTACACAATGATGCAAGCTCAACATCAGATTTAACACGAGGCTCTATGTCACAGCCTAGCAATTATACTGGAGCAGGCGAATCTACCAGCACGACAGCCAAAGATGGGCTCTATCACCGATTTTTGTCAGCTGAAGCCTCGTACCTTTTCAGGCAAGGAGGAGCCCACTGAAGTTCATGAGTGGCTCACCAACACTCAACATCAATTAGAAGCAGCTGAGCTTCCAAGGGAACGTTGGATGACTGTTGTTAGAATACAGTTAACAGGCAATGCACATCACTGGTGGCTATCTGAGGAGACATGGCTCGGACCAGACCAAGTTACTTGGGAAGAGTTCTCTAGACACTTTCAAGAGATATACATTCCAGCCATCGCTCAATCAGAACTTCGGGACAAGTTCAATCACCTCACTCAAGACAATATGACAGTGAAAGAGTACAACGCGGAGTTCATTCGTCTAAGTCGCTTCGCCCCAACCCTGATCCCGATAGAAGAAGAGAAGGCTGAGAAGTTATTCGACGGACTAAACTTTGAGCTACAGAGACTGATCGGATCCGTCGCACCTACTTCTTACTCGGACATCCTTGCTGCAGCACGACGCATAGAGTGCGTCACCAGGAGAGAGACCAACCTAAAGCGGCCTTCCACATCGGCACTAGCCAGAGCACCACAGGAAGAAGCTGCAAAGAGACCTCACATGCACCAGCCACCCAGAGCATCTCTGCAAATACTACCTACATGTCAATACTGTGGCAAGGCAGTCCATATTGAGAGAAAATGCAGACGCAAGTTGGGATTATACTTGATTTACGGAACCAATCAACACTTAGCCAAGGATTATCCTCAGCATCGAGAGGGAGCACTAATGTTAAACAGACAAGCTTTACCAACACCAAGGCCAGTCTATCCAGCATTGGGAATACCACAGACGGGAATTGGAGAAGTCAGACCACCAGTCCCAGGAGGGTATCATCCGAGGCCACCCTTGGCACCACAAGTAGCACTCTTCCAGCAGGCCCAGCAGCAACAGATGAATCCACCACGAGGACGCGGACAAGCTTTTGTAATGACCTTGGAGAACGCGCAGACTCGTGGAGTAGCAAATGCGCGTAAGTTATTCGTAGCTATCTATTATAGTATTGCTTTAGCTCGTGCCTATTGGTTCGTGACCTTAGCCTTAACCTGGTAGTTTTGAACTTGCTAATAATTTATAACCTAGTATGTTTTATAAGTGATAACCTAGTTTTCTAAGATGTAGTTTTCTAGATTTCCTTTATTTTGGAAATTGCATAACTTTCATTTGCTTAGGGAAATGATTCCCTATGTGTTTTGCTTAAACCCTCATCCTTGATTCTCCTTGATCATAATATGCTTCGAACAATGCTTACAACCGTGTCATCTCTGCTGATCGGTTATTCTTTGATTGCGAGAACACAATCCTCTTAAGGGGGGTAGATTGTAAACTCCCTGATTTTTCAGGATTTTAAAAATCAATTTTTGAAATTTTTCTATGATTTTTTACTAATTTAAATCAAGGTATTCAGGTTATAAATAATTTTAAATGTGTTTATTAAATATTAAAATATTATGAAAATAATATTTTTGAGTGTAAAATAAAATATTAGACATAGCATAATTTTTCTGGAATTTATTGGACCTCGAAAATATTTTTAAAGACCTAAAAACAAAGTTTTATTAAACCCCAAATAAACCCTAAATAAACCCTGTTTAAATTTGACCCAACCCAACCCGAACCGGACCAGACCCGGTCTAGCTGAACCGGGCCAAATCCTAGCGGGTCAGATCCGGGCCCGTTAGCCGACCCGACCCGCTTCGACCCGACCTGATCCGGTGCTACAGTGTAGCCCTAAACCCGACCCCGACGGAGCCTCTTCTCCGCCCGTAACCGCCGATGACCCGCCGCCTCCTCCGCTCCCGCAACGGT
Organism: Iris macrosiphon; assembly: GCA_036927795.1. NCBI lineage: Eukaryota > Viridiplantae > Streptophyta > Magnoliopsida > Asparagales > Iridaceae > Iris > Iris macrosiphon. The sequence goes on from JAYESA010000008.1 coordinate 207,960,388, forward strand.
CGGTCGTTTCCACTTTCTCACCCCATCTCCTTCGCTCGTAACCGCCGCCAACTGTCGATCGTTCTCCTCCCTATTCCCCTATATAATCCCCCGGCCACCGCCATTCCTACCGCCACCTTCATCCAGTGCCACCGCCCGTCGTCTCCACCATCACCCACCGCCTCACCACCATAGCTAGCTGCCATCTCCGCCCTAAACCTTCGCCGAGGACCCCTGAGCACCACCGCCATCCTCCTCAGCCTCGAACCCAGTCGCCCCGTCGTCCCCAGCCAAACCCGCAACCACCGCCTCCGCCTTCCTCCTCTGCTCTAGCCATCCCCGGCCGCCTTCCTTCTCCGTCAACCCCACAGCGCCATCACCACCGTCGTCTCCTACAGCGCCGTCCTCGGCCTCCCCCACCTCACAGCCACCCCTCGACCCCCGGCAACCCTCAGCCACCTTCACCGCCCTCAGCACATAGCCCCGCAGCCCTGAGCCACCGCCGAGACCTAGCGTCGTCCCCGGGCGACTTCGACGAACTCCTCAGCGCCGCCTCCGCCAGCACACCACCACCCAATAGCAGCCCTAGCCGACGACGAGAAACCCTAACCCTAGCCGTGTCGTGTCGCGCCGCCTCGCGGACACGAGTATTTTTAGCCCTCTTTGGAGCCCTTTTTAGGTAGCCTTTTCTCTCTCCTCGTTGCCCCATTTCTCGTTCTATTTATTGTGACACGAACCCTCTGTGACCCTCTTGATGTCCGTGCAACCAGTTCGGTGTATCGCGTCTTGTGGCGATCGCAAACTGCGATCCAAAATCAGGAAAATATTTACCCTGCTTTTCCCCGGAACTGAGTGCGCCCCGCCAAACAGGATGACTTGGTCGTGTGCGGACTTCACTGAAAGGTGCACGCCGTTAATACAGACGTGTGGGATTTTACGAAAGTTGATTTGGATGTGCGTGCACACCGAAATCAACGCGTATCCGTCGACAACACCCCGTATCGGCCCTATTCTGGAACTCGTTGTAACTTCATATACACACATCGGATCGAAATAAAATTTGTGCCATCGGAATCGTAGCAATACGCTGGTCCTGTGACCTAAGTTTGGTTCGATTCTGAGAACGTTGACAAAATCGCGTATAGTGGGCCCCATGGCTCCACTTGACGAGCAATTTTGTGATCGGCTCATCGGAATCCAGTTTTGGATATTCCGTTGGGTTCGTATCATCGTTATGGACTTGTGGACACTAAGTTTGACAAATTTGGAGAACATTGTCTCTGACACATTTTTCGGTGCGAAGCCGCCCACATGTGGACCCCGCTTTGACCAGAAACTGTCATTTTTGTCCATGTGTCCAAATTGGACTCAAGAATAGGCATTTTTAGCTATTTGATGTCTTCTGAATCTGATGGTGATGTCTATTTCAGCAACCGGAGGAGTACCTACAAATTCTGTCGATACCAGAGTAGCAGTTGGAGCCAGAACCCCAGGCAAGTGTACCTTGCCAAAACTTGCAGTACCTGCTTCATATGGTTATCTTGATTTATTTATATATTGAACATGCTTAACCTAGGACTGTGTGACATTATTTAGCGTCCGAATAATATTCGGATGTCAACACTGTACGCAGAGTTGTGTAATGTCACCTAAACATGGATATCGATACCCTATACATTCTCGTACTTGCCTTATCAAGTACGACATACCTCAGGACACCTGACACTATTCATGAGACAAAATATTCCTGAGATATTCATGGTAATTTTGTATAGGTTACATGATTCATGACATAGATATTGCATGCTTAGATCTTATATTGATTTGCTGCATTAGATATGATCTTGCGTGTCATGGACATGAGACGTGTGATTACATTGGGTGGGGAGAGACACACAGGCTACAGGCTGATTTTATATATATATGCCCACTACATAGTAAATTATATAGTAAATTACATAGTATCTCTGCTACAACCTTATTATTTACACCCTTGCTTTTAATTAGTAAATAATATAGTGGGCATATATATATAAATCTAAGGTATTTTATATTATATGCCCACTATATAATTTGGATTTTTCACAATTTTCTGTAATTTTCTAGATTTGTTTTCCTTATTAAAACTAAGATATTTTAGTATTAAATGATTTTTAATTGATGTTGATACTATGTAATTTACTATATAATTTACTATGTAGTGGGCATATATATATAAAATCAGCCTGTAGCCTGTGTGTCTCTCCCCACGAGATACTGGACACGGACACGAGAATACTGGACACGGACACGAGAATATATAGTCTCATCCTTGCTTATAATTTACTATGTAGTGGGCATATATATATAAAATCGGCCATATAGACACGATATACTGGACACGGACACGAGAATATATACATGGACACAAATACATTAAAATACTCTATTATATGCTTTTATAACCTTATTGTTTACACCATTGCTAATTGGCCTTTATTTCATCAATTTTATTTTCTGAATTGACCGAAAAATAGACTTTGAATGCTGGAATCATCGATATTGGGTTTTGGTCTATATCGTATTGGTATCGCCGATGCTGCAAACTATGTTATGTTAATATAAGTTTAACTCAATGTATCAATTTTTTTGGTAATGGAAATAAATAACTATTAGTAAGTTTAATTCAATAGTACGTAGTAACCCTTGTCGATTGATTTATATATCGATAGGTAAGTTTTTCTCTTTCATATGTTTTACAACCTTACTATATGCTTTTAGACCCTTGCCACTAAATGCTAATTCGGGGAAGAAAATATGTCGGTAGGATTTGATAAATATAAATTTTTACCATTTAGTTATATAGAATTTAAGTATGTTGTATGTATCTAAATAGAATATGTATTTAGATTATTTAGGATTTTCTTATTTATTTAAAGAATCTAATAGCTCCTTTATATTATTTACTTACTTTTTTTTTCTTTTGACACTTGTATATAATCCAATTGTTCGAATATACTGGGTATGTGCATAAGCATTCACGTCAAAGATAGCAATGAGTCGATACTTAGTTGACCGATCATGGACGTACAATCGGCGACATGAGAGTCAGATTGGTTTGACGTATGATTTCAGGACGGGCGTTGAGGAATTTCTTAAATATGCCAGTTGTCAACCTTATTTCGTTGATGGGAGGCTCATCAAGTACCCTTGTGTCAAATGTCATAATATACCATTCAAAGAGGTCGATCTCGTGAGGGAGCATCTCTACAAGAAAGGTTTCGTACCGATTTATAGCACGGACACACGTATCAAAAAAAATACAAACAAATTAACACGAATATTATGACACGAAAATGATAATATATATTGTATGTGTCTATAATTAACTTAGAAGAAGATTGACAAATTAAATATTACATATATAATTATTTTGATTTATATGTGTATCCTTAGACGTACTTAATTCTTAATGCATATGCTTAAGCGTATCCTAGAATATCGAAAATAGAATATGTGACGTTCAAAAATCCGTATCGGTATTGATTTATTCATCCACCCTAAAATTGATACGGTTATCACTAATTTAACCTATAATGAATTATTAACATTTTAGAGTATTGGTCTTTATATCAGAATCGATATCCGACCATTACTATGAGTATCGATTATCACTTCAGGGTACTAATATAAATAGTAATTCTTAGTTCCAACCTTACCATGCTATGTCATATATCGGCCATATTCGGATAAGTGTCGAGAAATTATGGTCTTGGATACTTCTAAAACACGGAGAAATGCTCAAATATGGTCTTTTAAATACCTCATTTAGTTCTTTATGAGACTTCTTCATCAAGTATCATAACAAACTAATCCTTTAGCAAATATCCTAAATCATCTTGTATCTAATCCATATTGTTTCAATATATGGTACATGTAGAATCAATGAGTCGATACTTAGTTGATCGATCGTGAATGTACAATCGACGACATAAGAGTAGGATTGGTTTGACAAATAATTTCATGACGAGAATTGAGAAAATTTTCAAATACTGACGTAGTCAACCTTATTTCATGGATGGGAGGCTCATCAAGTATTCTTGTGTCAAACGTCATAAAATATCATTCAAAGAGGTGGATATCGTGAGGGAGCATCTCTACAAGAAGGATTTTATACCAAACTACAAGGAGTGGATGACTCAAGGAGAACCTTTATTTTTGCAATATCATCATTCCTCCTTCAATAAGGAGGTAGAAGGGTCCACTCTCGGAGATAACTTTGAATATCGACCGCGAAACCTGGCGCGTGAGTTAGTATTTGATGCGGCCGGTCCAAGTTTTGATCTGCAGGATCCTAATTCTGATGCGAAAGAATTCTATGATATGTTCAAGAATGTCGATACTCTTTTATACCCTGCTTATGATTCTCATTATGTCATGTCGGTGGTGATGTGGTTGTTGAACCTAAATTCTGATTTTAACTTGTCACATGAATGCTATGACTGAATAATTTAGTTTGTTAGAGAGTTATTGCCAAAAGGATCGAAGGAGTTGCCTGATAACTTCTACAAGTTGTTTGATAATAAACGAAAGAAAATAAAAATAGGTTTATATGGAACCCTTTCTTAGGTTTACAAACAAGAAGTACTATTAATCCTATACGAGGATGTTAAGTACAAAATTTAATCTGGATAAATATTGCTATAGGAATCTGATCTGCGGTCGATCACTTTGTCCCTTGGACCACACGATGATGAAAAAGTGCTGTAGAAGAAGTAGAAGCTTCAAAGATTGCAAGAATGAGTGGATGCTCGATGCCAAGATCGTTGATCACTACTCTCTGTCTGTGCTCTTCTCTCTTCGATTTTATGACTTTTCTCCTCAAATCTTCGACCTTGCGACCTTCGTGTTTTCGACCTTGGACCTCCGTGGATGGAGGTCTCTATTTATAGGGTTTAGTGATAGTAACCGTCCAGTCAGCGTAAAAGCCGGACAGTGGAGAGTGTGGCACTTTTTATGCGGCGGTTATAATAACTGCCACCCACGTATAAATGATCTTCTGAATTCGCGTGTGACGCATGTCCCATTATGAGGTGACGCGTATAACTGCTGCAAAGATCACGGCATGCAAGCCACGTAGGTAACTGCCCCTCGCGTAGAAAAGGTTGGCGTAGAAGCCAATAACTGTCACCATGGCGTAGAAGCCAAATAGTTGTCAAACTGGCTTAGAAGCCAAGTAGGCGTAGAAGCCTAGTAGTTGTCAAACTGGCGTAGAAGCCTGATGCTGCATGGATAGGTAGCTAGCGTAAAAGATAGCTGATCCTCCTTCCTTGAATGAGGTCTTGAGCGTATTCTGGACCAAATAGTCTTATCACGCACCAATACAAATTTAGCCTGAGTTGGCATATTCCGAGGAGATATCATACAGTGTACTCCTATAGTTGAAAATAGCCAAGGCGGCGTATTTCAAAGAGATAGCGTACAGCGTGCTCCTATAGTTGAAAATAGCCCGATGGCGTAATATGCAGAGGTGATGATGTGGACGTATTAGTCATAATTATGGCTCACCCAGTCTTTGAAAATAGAACCAAATCTCGTGCATTAAATGTAGAGATCTGCCCCCATCACGCGCATTAACTGCAGAGACGTGCCTCGAGCTCTGTATGGAGAGCAGCTTTTGACGTGGCGGTTCGTTTCGTCTTCTGCTGAGCGTAAAAGCTCACGTCTGCCTGTATAAAACTAGGCAGCGTATTCCCTTGAATGCGTAAAAGCAATTTGTATCAAGGAAATGTCACTAAACGACGGTCTGAGTCTCTGTGCCGAACCATCATTACAGCCGTCGTCTGGATAGTCTTGTAGTACTCTTTATCATGAGTCAGGTTCACTGCATGATCTGACAGGTTCATTTGAGGAATACGAAGAGTTCCCCGTACAACTTTTTGCTGCATTAAAAGCGAGCAGGTTTTTACGCCAAGGTGGCGATATAACAACATTTTTACGCTGAAGCAGTCTGGAAATACTGTATTACGCGGGTTGTTCTAGAGATATATTTTACGCTATACTAGCGATGAAGCTCTGCTGTACGCCGATGGCTCTGAAGTCATGTCTTACGCCACACAGCACTGAAACTCTTCTTTACGCGGGTTTTATGCATACTGCGTATAATTCTGTAGCATATTTTTCATGCTTCTACGAGACCCCCTTCAAAGTTTTTAAATTCCTCGTAATTTAAAATACTTTGAATGAAGCATGAAACGGTCAAGTCTGACTCGTTCCTCGAGGCTGATTTCTTGGCAGATTTTTGGGAGTTTGTTGGAATTCGATGTGTTCTCTTTTGCCTATATAAAGGCTGATGAGTTAACCTATTCTTCCCACATTTCCTTTACCACACAGAGATGGTTGTCGAGGTTCGTCTTGCTGACTTGAGGAAGAATAAGATCATGTTCTTCCAGCATGTAAGGAGCCAAAAAAGAAGACGTCTTCGAGCAAATGTCCTCTGAAATGATGGATCATGGAAGGATATCATAGCTTCCTTTGCTCGGGATGATCATCAATTTCATATGGAGATTCATCCAGGAGAGAGGAAGGGTCACATTCGACCACACAGCTTGCAAGCTGTATTTTCTTCCGTTACGACGGTGGACGAGGGCAGACAAACTGGCCCTGTCTTCCAGTATTGAGTTGGGTCGAAATCCCAACTCAATCTGTCATGGCGTATGGAGGGTGGGCTCTTGAATAATTTACACAGGCCCAATTTTGTATCCTCCCGCCATTAATCATTTTTTTGTTAATCGGCCACGGAAATCGATTAACTGCTGAAGAAGACGGAAAAAGATCTCCACCAATATGAGAACCTGGCATAACAGATTCTCGGCGTGATCTTTTATGGAGAAACCCTTTGTAGAAAAAGGATTTCCATCATATATAATCATGAAGATGAAAAATCCTTTGTAGACTGGATTTCCATCATATGTAATCATGATTAATAAAATTGTCTTCTTTTACGCATCTAATGATTTGCCATATTTTGCTGTGATGAAGTCTGAATAACTTTACGCCGACTCTAATAAAAAGTATCTGATCTCGTCCCGTCTTTTACGCGTAGCTGAAGACGCGTAGAAAGCTGCTTAGCATATAAGTCAAATATCCGAACTGTCATGCTGTTTTGGACAAGGAGTCGCGTAGAATTCTGAACTGTCACTTCTTTGATAAGAAGAATTCTTGTTCAGACCATCATCTTCAAGAATGATTTTTCGAAAATCCCTTGAAGTACGGCGAGAAATGGCTGTCAAAACTGACCATGCTTGAACTGTAGAGAAAATATTCTGACTGGATTTTGGATGAACTTCCAATCGACCCAAGAAGAAGAGTCATTTTCAATGCTGAACTCTGTATGTATTGGGTACTTGGGATAATTTGAGGCCAAGAAGGAGCATCTTCTGCGTGAACCCTTGTAATTGACCGTCTTAAGAATTGTTCAGATATACGCATACTCTGGCCTGCGTATTTTAAGATATGCAGAAAGTCATAGATCCGTAATGTAGATGAGCATAAAATCATAGGTTTGTATCCTCTCGAGCGTGAAGTCGTAGGTTTGTAGCCTCTCGAGCGTAAAAGCTACCGAGCGTAAAAGCATCCGGACGTAAAACCGTAGACTTATAGCCTCTGAGCGTAAAACCGTAGATTTATAGCCTCTTGAGAAGAAAACTTCCGAGCGTGAAGTCGTAGATTTGTCGCCTCTGAGCATAAAAAGCTTCTGAGTGTAAAATAATAGATTTGTAGCCTCTGAGCGTGAAGTCGTTGGTTTGTAGCCTCTCGAGCATAAAAGCTACAGAGCGTAAAAGCATCCGGGCATAAAACCATAGACTTATAGCCTCTGAGCGTAAAATCGTAGATTTGTAGACTCTCGAGCGTAAAAGCTCCTTAACATAAAATCATAGATCTGCTCTGCGCGAAAAACTTTTCGAATTTGCTGACTGTCCGTCTTTCCTAAATGATAGGCTGACGTGGTTCCCAATCATAACCGAATATTAAATATCAGATTTGGTTAGGGATTCGAAGAGTTTATCTGAACTCTATAAATACTCCAAGGCCTTCAGAGAAGAAACTCTTCATCTGTCTTTTGCAAAAACCTTCGTCTCTTTGAGAACTCTTCTTCGTTCCTTCTTTTGAGAACTCCGAGTCTTAGCCATGGCCACGAAACCAACTTCCACCTCTAAGGGAAAGAAAGCTGCCTCGTCTTCTCGCTCCTCTGCTCAAGCACGAGCGACTCCCATTGGACTGAACGAACCTCGCTCTAAACGAAGTGTCCCACCGTTAAGCTGTGCACCAGGCGTCATAGGTAAAGCTTTTGGGACGAAAAAAATAAAGAAAACCCTTCGCACACGTTGTACGTGAATGTGCTAGGTCATCTTCTGTGCTGAGAGCCTCTTTGAGGAAGACGATGCACAGAGATGTTTTATCTTTACGCCCACATTCCTAATGTGTCAGCGTAAAAAAACTCCATATTTTCGCAGTCTGGCGTAAAAACTTTGACTGTCAAAATTTGGCGTATACTACAAACTTTGAGTGTTACGCTCTGGATGAAAATTTCGGCGTAATAACTCAAATTTTGGCAGTCTGGCGTAAAAACACAGATTGTCAGATTTTTGTGTATACTGCCAATCTTGAATTTTACGCCTCGGAAATAGGTTCCAGCGTAAAAACTCAAGTTTTTACAGTCTTGGCGTAAAAGCACAGACTGTTGATCTTTGGCGTAAGCTGCAAGACTGTAATGTCTAGTATAGAAACTGACATATTCTTCTTGCATTTTGTAGTTAACTTGCAGATACTCCGTTGGCTGAGGTGATGGGTTCTGCTGCTGGGATGCTGAACTCCAATTACCTGGAGGATTTATCCCATGTGACATTCTCTATTTCTGGAACCCAGTATCATGAAGGAAGGGGAATTCTGATATCGTCTCAGGGAGAACGGATGCTGTTGAGTATGATCAACGGGGAGCCCCTGACGTATATAGATGGGGAAAAATATATAAAACCAGCTTTCCTTTTCGGGGATATGATTGATAAACAATCTCAGACGAAGCCCAAGAAGGAAAACTGGGTTTTTACTGCTGGGGGCATGGTCATGTACCTGCCCAGGATATCGAGAGATTATCCTATCTCGGCATTCTTCCATGCCACGCATCCCAGGAGGATGTCGTGGACCCTGACTCCTAATCTTTACGGCCAGCCGGGGAAGATATTTTATCAAAAAGGATCTGACCAAGGATTATTTGTGAGCCACCCTTCAGGCCCTGTAATGCCTTTTAGGGGATTATTTTTGGGCTGTGTCCCGAGTGAAGACACTTCACTGCTCCAACCAGTCCAATTACTGACTTTTTACAATGACTTCATGGGGCATGGAGGAGTATACCCCAAGGTTAATCCTCGGACCAATGGGTGGCTTACCCCTTCAAATCTTCGATGGGATCGTTTAGCTGCCTGGGCCCTGAAGCATTTTCAAACAGAGCTGGAGAGCATTGGTCTGTTCGCGGCTATGAGTGCTACCAGTGTTGGGCTGCCTCCCAACCCCAACCTGTTTTTGGCTTTGATAGAGCGGTATATCTCGCTCACTGGAACTTTCACCACTCCGCTAGGGGAGTTGGGATTGGCACTTCACGAGATGGCAGAGATTTCAAGACTGCCAATGGGGGATACTCCTTATGAAGAGTATGTTCCCACAAATAGGGAGCTGGGGGATACAAACCCTCGGGTAGTGGCAGTGTACCAGGAGCTAATGAACCATTACCTTGCGTGCACCACCTTCTATAATGAGCCTTTTGATTTGGCTCATACCAACAAATGGGCGTCCTATCTCTTCTTTCATCATGCCAGAGATGCTAAGCCAGACAAGGTTGTGGATAGCAAGGATAAGCCTTTGAACTTTCTGAGCGTGCTTAATGCTCAAATAGTCGATGACCTTATTGAAGAAGCTGGGGCTTCAGATCAAGTTCTTGATGATGGGATAGGGAATTATCCTGCAGGCACTAAAGCCTACAGTTATGTGAGGCATTACCGCAGGCCTCTGTCAAGGGAAGCTCAACTGGCTGGCTTCCTCTCTGTATGGCTACGCCGATTGGTAGTCCCTGGCATTGCATCTTCGGATCGCATACACCGTAACACCTTATGGCCTGCAGTGCGTTTGGTGTTTGGGGCAAGACTGGGCCTGCTCCCTGCCATGGTATGCCGGATACAAGCTGGCCTGAGGGCCATTACTGATGGGCTGCTTGCCGACGAAATACGGCGTGACAGTTTTCCCAGGGTAGAATTACCGTTCCTGTATCTGATGGGATGGTTAATTCTTCATAACCCCAGGGTGATGTCTCCCGGCTCTGCCAGTAGTTCGGGGAATAATTTCTTGTTGAATTACAAGAATTCCTCTTGGAACGTGACCACTGTCGTAGACTGTCGACGAGCATTAAATTTTGCTCACAGCTGGAAGCTCTTCTGTATCGTCCCCACTGTACATATCAATCAACATGGGACGAGGCTTCAGGATTCAGGTGAAGGAAAGACCGTTCTTTCTCCTAAAGCTTTTTATTGGTTGGTCTGTATTAGACCTTCCCATTTATTGTACAGAAGTGAAGACCATTGCTTCTTGGAGCCCTATCTGCCTAGTCGGTTCGCCAGGCAGTTTGGGTATGACCAATTGCACGTAGAAAATGCTATCACCAGCTTCAAGTCCAGAAGTGGACTTATTGATGGAGCGAGAGGATGGCGGTACTTCATAATGGGTTGTACTGGAGCAACCTTTACTGTGCCCGCGACTTCTCTCTCCATGGAGTTGCGCATCCTCCATTCGTATGCCCAATTTTATGTGGCCATCAATACCTTCCATCGTGATTTTTATATGCGTGGGAGTTTTAGGATGCCACCTCATAAGTCCGCTGGAAGAGAGGAAGTCCCATCGGTTTCCTCTGACGAAGGTGAAGACTCTATCGATCCAGACGAGCTTTTGTTGACAGTACCGAGAGGCGTAATACCTCCGCCTGCAGAGCCTCTTGTTATCTCCAGTAAGCGAAGGGCTCCTATTTTGAAAGAGACTTCCCCTCGCAAGAAGAAGAAGACTGTTAATGGTCCTGTCAGGATTTCCAGTCATGAGGCTCCTAGGAGTGAACCTGCTGTTTCCCCGGGCGGGGATGATTTTTTAACTAGAGGTCCTTCGCCTATTAGAGCGGGAACCTCCTCAGTTTTGGCTGACAGTGCCGGAGATTCTTTGGTCAAGACTGCTGCCGCTGCTACCGCTTCAGGTAGTGCTATGGGATCGCCTTCAAGGCCGAGCAAAATAAGAATATCTTTATCCAAACCAATAATGGGCCCAGCTCCTTCTTCATCTATAAGTATCCCCAGCGAGATTCCACCTGATAAACCTCGATTGGATCTGGATGAAGACTTGGATGACTACCCTCAGTCTTCATTTGGTGCACCCTCCTCTCCAGGTATGACAGCTTGCTTAACATCATTAAGAAATAATTTAGCCGTACTGGCTGCGGACGCGACATATATACCATCGGCCATGGGTAAATGTCGTCTTTACGCCTCTTTTTAGAAAAATTAACATCAGGTTGATATTAACTTTCTCTTGTCTTCTTTTCAGGGGAAGACATATATGGGGAGGACAGCGTCGACGCAACCTTTGGCTTTGTTGCGGCTCCTGCCGACGAAACAACGGTGCTCAACCTTGAAGATACAACCTTTTCGGGTGCTGGCTCGCCCAATACAGTCATGATATGTTCAGAAGAGGATGAGCCTGTCATCACGACTATGCCTCTTTTGAGTACATCAGCCGCTTCGACCGTTGTTGGTGCCTCTACTTTTGTCGTGCTATCTGCTGAAGCGACGACTGTGACGACACCCTCTACAGTCGTTCCTGGAAGGGGATTCGCCGATATTGCAGCCACTCCTAGCGTCTATTCAAATCTCGCCATGCTAATTGAGCAGTATACTAGTATTTTCTACACCACTTTGAAAACGCTAATATCAATGGTGCTGGAGAAGAATCTAGGCTTCGAGGCTCTGAGGAGGTCCTCCCAGTTTGTGTCACGCCCCAGTCCCAAAATACGTAGGACCAGGAATACGTGACACGCCAGCTACGCATTCGACCAGACTCTGGTCTGACTCGAATACGTATAAGCTGTAATATAAAGGGCACTATCTAGATATTCCATAAATGTAAACCTCTATGTCTCAATCCACAATGTACATCAGTCTACAAGAAAGAGCTATATGTGCTAAGGTCGGCCGCCCAATAACACACTAACTCGAATAGACTCGAGAAGAAGTATGAGTCTACAAAACTAGGCTAAAACAGCAGCTGAATAATCAATGTAAAATAACCATAATGCCGGTAGATATAATGTGAGTACCTGGTACCATACTCGCAAGATATGCCACTCCATCAGTAGCTCCAAGTGCTCCGTAATCGTCTATGCTGCAAAACTGGCAGGGAACCAGGTCCTCAGAGGGACGTAACAAGGTACAGAAATATAGCATGCCAAGTAAACAGGAAGTATAAGTGCACGACAGGGTACTCTATCATAACCAACTAGTGTGACACAGTTTAAAGACAATGTTCGACGCGTGGGCTGTCCAAAATAAAACCGCAGCTCCGAACACAGAGACACACAGGTCGTACCGTAGCTCCGAGCACAGAGACACACGGGTGTTACCACTACACTATGAAACAGGATCACTATACTATGAAACAGGATCACTACATATACATATATAAGCGTGTGCAGAGTAGCCCAAACGTCTAGTAACTGTCTTCCCTATCCCAAGCGGTCAACGATTGTGCGCTGAACCTGAACCTCTAACAGTCTTGACACACGGAAGATAACTCAACAGACGCGACCCTAAGGTCGTCCCAGTCTCTGGTCATGATGTCAGTATCAGGATACAGGAATCTGGCACGATCACAGTGTACGAGTGTCCTAGGGTGTCGATAAACTCAGGTACGCATATCGAGATACTACGACTCATCCAACAATCTTCCTAGGACGCTACAACGTACGTCTTCACCCGGTTGTGAATCGGACGCGAAGTACCGAACGTCAACATAACTACGTGCACGATGTACATACGAAACAACAAATATCTGTAAACTGAAATACAGGGTGGCAAGGTACACTTGCCTGCGCGAGGCTGTTGATGACGGGGTCCCGGTACCGCGTCCAAGTCCTCAGGTCCCGCAGTACCTAGAGATGAGATACAAACCAATAATCAATAATCTATTCTACGACAGCCAGGGATGCTACACACATCTACACCTAAACTCAGTCTCGGCTACGACTCACAGGGACAAGTCATTAGGGGATTGACTACAGTTGACTATCGGTACGATAGTCAAAACATCTAGTCATCAGTGCCACAACATCAAACCATCCTCAATCCTTCTTTATTCAGTACAGGGTTCCTTGGTATATCATGTATATTTATTCCTCATATTTTCCCTCAGTGTACACTGACGTTAATATGTGCATTTACTGTCATCCTCCAATACTCAATTAATAATTATTTAAACCTTATGTTTTATATCATCCTGTCAATTTGCAACTAGTACCCCTCTTCAATTTAAACCCATTATTAATATACAGTTTCCAAATCACCGATTATTGGTTTGATACAACACACTAGTACACAATAAATCACCTGTATAATATTATCAGACCCAATCCTCAATCTCTAATGTTCACCAGGATGTTTTTCAGTAGTTCAAGTCGTGATCATCCTCAGACTTCACCCTAGTCTTCTCAGGCATTACCATGTATGCTTAAATATATCAACCTCGAATAAAAGTAAATATTTATCATTTAATCTCTTGATTATACAACCCATTAATTCAATTATTTGAATGCCGCCTTCCAAAAACTTAGCTACTAGACAATTATATTCATTAACTAGTATTAGCTTTCCAAGTAACCAATGTTTTGTTATCCCCACATCATTTTTGCTACTATTTAGCCTGCTCCTCAATTAACCATCAAATGCTTGGAATAATCACACCAGACCCTAAAACTTGATGTATACATAAACCCCTTATTTATCTATATCCTCCCCAACCATCAAATGCATATATAACCTGAATTAAATTTAAATATCAACTTTGCATTTATCCATCAATACCACCTTATGTCATGTATAATAAACCCTTTAACAAACATCATTAAACACAAGGTTCATGTCTTACTACACTATAATCTATACAAAACTCTATACTTAAACCCTAGCTAACGTACACAAAACATATATATACCAACAACCATAATAAACCCAACAATATGAATAAACGTAAAGAGAGGGGGAGGAATATACCAAGGCGGCCGGAGCGAGGTGGTTCTGGCCATACGACGGGATGTGGCCGGTGGAGGGTGGCCGAGTGGGGGTAGTGGTGGAGAGAGCTAATGGTGTTGATGTAATGGTGGTGGTGGAAACTTGTGGTGATGGTGGTGGTGACGAGAGCTTGGGGTGGTGATGAAACCGGACAGGGAGTAGTACAGCCGCCGGAGTGGGTGAACTTCACGGCGAAGATGTTGTCGGGTGCACAGCAGGCCGGAGCAGGGGAGGATGGTCTGCACAGTTAGCCGGACGGGGGAGAGAAGTCTCGGTCGGGGGGTCGCAGGGATCAGTGGAGTCGGCGGGGGTGTAGACTGGAGCCGGGTGGCCGCTGTTGAACTGCCGCGGTCAGGGGAAACTACACTGGCCGGACGAGGGAGATCTGCACCGTGGACCGGAGTGGTCGGTCTCGAGCTGCTGAGCCGAGGTCAGCCACCGGACGGGCACAGTAGGCGAGGGAGGGTGCTGCACTGTCGGCTGCTGTTGACAGCCGCACGGGGGAGAAAAATAGTTGCAAGCCGGTCGGGGTGAGGACAGACCGGAGTCGGGCCGGACGGGGGTTCTCCGCCGGAGCGGGGGTGCGGGGTCAGCCATGGGGTCGGCCGGATGCTTCACTCGGGAAAAAATAATAAAGGAAGGAGAAGTAGAAGAATGGAGATGGTGTAGGGAAGAAGAAGAAATGAAGGAGAAGAAGAAAGATGTTGGCTGTGGTTATTTTGAGGAAGGAGGAGAGAGAAAGTAGGGGGGATTCTCTAGGCATTGGGATTAGGGCCTGCCTTGGGGTTTGTGAGGGTGAGGGTGAGTTGATGGGATGCTTTATAGGGGATTGGGAATTGGATGGAGGGTTTGGATCCATCCATTCAAAATGGGTGGATGAGATTTAACATGAAGAGGAGAGGGTTTCTTCATGTGAGGAATAGGTGGGTGAGATTGGGACCCTATATTGGGACCCTCTCAATTAATCATAACCAATGAGGTGTTGCCAACAATTCAATAATTGCAAATAAGCCCCCGTAAATTCGAGAATTTGCATGGACACATGAAATAATGCAAAAATTGCGGAGAAAATATATTTAAAAATTGTCATGGTGAGGGGGGTGTTGCGCGTTAGGCGCGGGTCAAATTTGAAGGGCATTGGGATTAATTTAATATTAAAATAGAATTTATAAAGTTGGTAAACCCGATTTAAATAACGATAACGCGTCCCGCGAATTTAATTTAATTGGGGCCCGCGGGGTCAAAATCTGGAAATGACGCAAAGGCCAAAAAATGGTGGGGGCTTGGAGTCAGTCTTGGACCCTTTAGTTGGTCCGGCTCAACGGATTAAGTTGGTACCCCAAAATCGAGGGTAACGACACAGGTGTCCGATACGGAATTAAATACGGGTTACGATTTTCGAAAAGTCGCGCAATTAATTTAGAGCACACGAAAGTTAATTTTAACAGTCAGAAAAGTCCAGTGCCTAATTTGGCGAGTTGAGTCGACGGTACAATATTTGTACGGAATTTATGGGCTGATAATGAGCTCCGAATAATTAGACAACGATAGTGTGCGCCAAAGGTTTAATTAATAGGATTAAATTTTCAGATAAATATCCTCTACTCTAAACCTCAATATTTCCTACAAAAATTTTCCTGGTCCACTTTAACTATCTACAGAATAAATCGAGGGGGTTTACATTCTTCCCAACTTAGAAAAATTTCGTCCCCGAAATTAAAAGTAAAGCACGATAATATCTAACAGAATTTTAAAAATAACTAGTAATTAATTGCCGTACGTAAATTCGTACCTTGCTCCTCAAATAAGTACGGGAATCGCTGCCTAATAGAATCCTCGCGCTCCCAAGTAGACTCGCCTGGTGAATGGTGCTTCCATGCCACTCTGACCAGTCGAATCGTCTGTCCTCTCAAAGTCTTCTCGCTGCGATCGAGGATCTCAACTGGTTGCTCTACGTAAGACAGGCTGGGCCCGACTGTAATCTCCGAATGATCAAGCACGTGGCTAGGGTCTGCGACATATCTCCTCAGCTGCGATACGTGAAATGCATCATGTACTCCCTCTAATGATGGAGGTAATGCAAGACGGTAAGCCACTTCGCCAACTCGTTCCAAAATGTCAAACGGTCCGATATACCTCAGACTCAGCTTGCCTCTGCCTCCGAATCTGATGGTACCACGAGTGGACGATATCCTCAAAAATACGTGGTCACTCTCCTTAACTCTAATGGTCTGCGGTGCGCATCTGCCCAGTGTTTCTGTCTGTCCTGTGTTGCGCGCAGGTGGCTCTGAATCTGCTTGACCTTCTCTACTGTCTGTGTCACCAATTCTGGACCAAGTATCTGACACTCTCCCACGTCACTCCAACAAACTGGCGACCTATATTTCCTACCGTACAGTGCCTCATAAGGTGCCATATGTATGCTGGCCTGGTAACTGTTATTGTAGGAGAATTATACCAAATGGAGATGGTCCTCCCAAGATCCTCCAAAATCAATCATGCACGCCCTCAACATATCCTCTAATATCTGTATCGTGCGCTCTGACTGTCCATCAGTCTGTGGATGATATGCAGTACTGAACTTGAGTCGAGTTTCTAAGCTCTCCTGCATACTCCGCCAAAAATATGACGTAAATCTGGAATCACGATCCGATACGATACTGACAGGAACTCCATGTAATCGTACTATCTGCCTCATATACATGTCAGCTAGTATCTCTGTGGATTGCCCAACTTTGAAGGACAAGAAATGTGCAGACTTGGTGAGTCTGTCTACGACAACCCAAACTGCATCCTTCCCGCTAAGGCTTCGCAGAAATCCTGTGACGAAGTCCATGGTAATGTGTTCCCACTTCCACTCGGGAATGGGGAGTGGCTGCAATAATCCTGCAGTCCTCAGGTATTCTGCCTTGACTCGTTGACATACCAAGCATCTTGCCACGAATCTCGCAATATCTCTTTTTATCCCATGTTACCAGAATTGTTTCAAGTCTTGGTACATCTTCGTACCCCCGGAATAAATTGAATAAGTCGAGCTATGCGCCTCGGTCATCAACTCTTGGCGTAGCTCGTCACTTGGAACGTATAGGCGATCACCATACCTCAATGATCCGTCTCCAAGAATCCTGAGTCCCGTCTGCATGCTTGCCTCTGTTCTTCCTTATAATCATCTAAATCTCGTATCTGTAGGCAATGCTGTCTTGATCCTCTCCATCAAAGTAGACTGAACCTCAAGACTGGCCATCTGTCCATCCGTGCCTGGCAATACGATCTCTATCCCAAGCTCCTGGAGATCCTCTAGCAACTGTCGCTGCGTCGTCAAAAAGTATGCCATGGGCTTCCTGCTTAAGGCATCTGCTACGACGTTCGCCTTGCCATGGTGGTACTGTAGCTCAATGTCATAATCTGTTATCAGCTCTAGCCAGCGTCTCTGCCTCATATTGAGCTCCTTCTGCGTGTAGACATACTTCAGGCTTTTATGATCTGTATAAATCTCAACACGCTCACCATAAAGGTAATGTCTCCATAGTTTTGTGCAAATATCACCGCAGCTAGCTCCAAGTCGTGCGTCGGATAGTTCTTTTCATGAACTCTCAACTGTCTCGATGCGTAGGCTATCACCTTGCCGTGTTGCATCAGTACACATCCCAATCCGCTCCCTGACGCATCACTGTACACTACAAATCCTCCTGATCCGGAAGGTAGTGTCAAAATCGGTGCTGATGTCAGACGCTTCTTCAGCTCATCGAAAGCCGTCTGACACTCGTCGGTCCAGATAAACTCTTTGCCCTTACGCGTCAGTCGCATCATAGGCGCAGCTATCCTCGAAAAGTTTTCCACGAACCTCCGGTAATATCCGGCAAGTCCGAGGAAACTCCTAACCTCCGTAACTGATGTAGGGGTAGGCCAGGTCTCTACTGCAGCTATCTTCTCCGGATCAACTGATAGTCCATCTCCGGTGATTATGTGTCCTAGAAATGGTACTCTGTCCAAGCAAAACTCACATTTGCTGAGTTTGGCGTACAGCCTCTCATGTCTCAGCGTCCCCAACACAATCCTGAGATGTCTCTCATGCTCCTCTTGGCTCTTGGAATATATCAGGATATCGTCTATAAATACCACCACGAACTTATTCAAGTACTGGTGGAAAACCTTGTTCCTCAAGCTCATAAATACTGCTAGCGCGTTGGTCAAACCAAACGACATGACTAAAAAACTCATAGTGGCCATACTTCATCCGCAAGGCCATCTTCTGGATGTCCTCTTTCCGTACCTTGATCTGATGATAACCGGATCTGAGATCGATCTTCGAGAATACACATGCGCCACTAAGCTAATCAAATAAATCATCGATGCGCGGCATAGGGTACTTGTTCTTTACCGTTACTGCATTAAATCTTGTAATCGATACACAAACATACCGTCCCTGAAATCAATACACAGACGTACCGTCTCGTCCTTCTTCGGCACTATAAGATGGTTGCTTCTCATGGAAAAACACTAGTCCAACTGAAACTCTTGTCCAAGTGATCCTCTACTATGGACCTTCAACTCAACCAACTCTTTCGATGCTAGTCTGAAGACGGGAAAAATAATTGGCTCCACTCTTGGAGTCAACTCTATAGCAAATTCTATCTCTCTGTCAGGTGGCAAGCCGGAAAGATTATCTAGAATCACATCCTCAAATTCTGATATAACATGGTGGTACACTGGTTCACCTCCTGCATTGTATACCCCTAAGGTAGATGGGCACCATACTCCTGGGCTTCCTGAACTCAACTCAGGATAACCTGGTGGCCTAAAAATATAAATGCACTCTCGTCGACAATCTAGTGTCGCGTGGTGTTGGCTCAAACAACTCATGCTAGGACGGTGTCATCGTCCAGACTTAACCTTAAAATAAATTCTCCTGTTCTGTTTACCACACTAATCCTCCAAAAGAAAAAAATTCCTTCCTGCCTAATGTAAAATTTTCTCTTCTCCTCAAGGTTTTCCCTAAAATTTTATTCCTCGAATTTCTTCTTTTCATTATTCCTCTCTCCAAGTCACAAGTACAATAATGGTATCACTCAAGCACATACTTGAATTTCCTGGAATCTGATTATCATCTCCTAAGTGAGATCCTAAAATTTTCATCTCCTCTAGCTCATAATCATCGTTCCTAGCATTGCTATCATATGCAAACACCAGTTTCCATCATCAGGCTATGAATTTCCCTAAATTATTCTAATCATGATCAACTATCCTTCCAGCTCTTAGTACTTCCAAGATCACTGGTACCTCGAGCATGGGCAGGGTACTACTGGGTCCAACTCTTTTGCCAACCTTCCTCACTAGTTCTAGAATCCAAAGAACCCATCAATCTATCCTGATAAGGTAACAATCTTCTCCGAGAAAGGTATACGAATTCTGTCTCCTGTCGTCTGGTCTTTGATCTTCTTCTGGAGGAAAGTCATCAGTCACAAGCATTCGTCTCCCCGGACAATAGGGGACGAGAAACAAGGATAGCGATATTGACGAAGATTGAACGAATGCAAAGTGGAAGTCCAAGGGCGATAATCACATACAAAGAGTTTTAAAATCGATTATGGATTGAGATTCTATTCAACAATCATAACATCTATTCCTAATTTGCAGGCTCGCTTGGCACAGTCAGGTGACCAAGACGATTTAAATCGGACCTGCATGGGCCACCACAAAAACATGTCACGCCCCAGTCCCAAAATACGTAGGACCAGGAATACGTGACACGCCAGCTACGCATTCGACCAGACTCTGGTCTGACTCGAATACGTATAAGCTGTAATATAAAGGGCACTATCTAGATATTCCATAAATGTAAACCTCTATGTCTCAATCCACAATGTACATCAGTCTACAAGAAAGAGCTATATGTGCTAAGGTCGGCCGCCCAATAACACACTAACTCGAATAGACTCGAAAAGAAGTATGAGTCTACAAAACTAGGCTAAAATAGCAGCTGAATAATCAATATAAAATAGCCATAATGCCGGTAGATATAATGTGAGTACCTGGTACCATGCTCGCAAGATATGCCACTCCATCAGTAGCTCCAAGTGCTCCGTAATCGTCTATGCTGCAAAACTGGCAGGGAACCAGGTCCTCAGAGGAACGTAACAAGGTACAGAAATATAGCATGCCAAGTAAACAGAAAGTACAAGTGCACGACTGGGTACTCTATCATAACCAACTAGTGTGACACAGTTTAAAGACAATGTTCGACGCGTGGGCTGTCCAAAATAAAACCGCAGCTCCGAACACAGAGACACACGGGTCGTACCGTAGCTCCGAGCATAGAGACACACGGGTGTTACCACTACACTATGAAACAGGATCACTATACTATGAAACAGGATCACTACATATACATATATAAGCGCGTGTAGAGTAGCCCAAACGTCTAGTAACTATCTTCCCCATCCCAAGCGGTCAACGATTGTGCGCTGAACCTGAACCCCTAACAGTCTCGACACACGGAAGATAACTCAACAGACGCGACCCTAAGGTCGTCCCAGTCTCTGGTCATGATGTCAGTATCAGGATACAGGAATCTGGCACGATCACAGTGTACGAGTGTGTCCTAGGGTATCGATAAACTCAGGTACGCATATCGAGATACTATGACTCATCCAACAATCTTCCTAGGACGCTACGACGTACGTCTTCACCCGGTTGTGAACCGGACGTGAAGTACCGAACGTCAACATAACTACGTGCACGATGTACATACGAAACAACAAATATCTGTAAACTGAAATACAGGGTGGCAAGGTACACTTGCCTGCGCGAGGCTGCTGATGACGGGGTCCCGGTACCGCGTCCAAGTCCTCAGGTCCCGCAGTACCTAGAGATGAGATACAAACCAATAATCAATAATCTATTCTACGACAGCCAGGGATGCTACACACATCTACACCTAAACTCAGTCTCGACTATGACTCACAGGGACAAGTCATTAGGGGATTGACTACAGTTGACTATCGGTACGATAGTCAAAACATCTAGTCATCAGTGCCACAACATCAAACCATCCTCAATCCTTCTTTATTTAGTACAGGGTTCCTTGGTATATCATGTATATTTATTCCTCATATTTTCCCTCAGTGTACACTGACGTTAATATGTGCATACTATCATCCTCCAATACTCAATTAATAATTATTTAAACCTTATGTTTTATATCATCCTGTCAATTTGCAACTAGTACCCCTCTTCAATTTAAACCCATCATTAATATACAGTTTCCAAATCATCGATTATTGGTTTGATACAACACACTAGTACACAATAAATCACCTGTATAATATTATCAGACCCAATCCTCAAACTCTAATGTTCACCATGATGTTTTTCAGTAGTTCAAGTCGTGATCATCCTTAGACTTCACCCTATGTCACGACCCGCACCCGGTGTAAGGGTACTAGTCGAAAACAACGCCCAGCCTACGTCGCAGAATCGGCGGTAGAACGCTGTCTAGATAGTCTATCTAACAATATAATGAACCACCAATAATGATAGTATACTCAATCACAGATCTAAGGTAGAAATGAGCACGAATCAGATAAGAATAGAATAGTCATCAATTCATGAGTTTAAAATAATACATCAATGAGTCTGAAGAGTAACAAAAATAAGCTGGAGACAAATCCAGTACAAAAGAATACTATCATACTACAAGCTACACTCCAGGGTCAACTGTCTCAGTTGGGATAAGTCCCTCTTGAGCCAGGGTCTCCGAATCTAAACCCACAACATCCTGGGGTCCATAATAGGCAGGGTACTCCTCAGTGTCATCTGGAAAAATATATCCAGTCAGAAAAGGAGCAGAGTATATCTCTAACAGCAGTTCTAATCCATGATAAAAACTATGTAACAGTAAATAGCTGTGGATAAACAAGATGCACAAAATAGATACAAGAGATATATAGACAATAAGGAAATACTGGAAAGAAATACAATAATGAACAATATGCCAATGAAACAATAATACTAATGTCTAAGTGTGTGAGTACTAGCTTAACATGTGATCGGCTTGGGCAAGATACAATGCGGCCTGGCTAATCATACGTGCGGTGCATGATCAACACTATTCGCTTACCAATACTTTATTCAATAGGGATTTGATCACATATCTATACTAATACTCCACACCCCCAACTGGTATAATAGATCCAACCACGGTATGCTATGGCACTAGATTCTCCAAGAAGAGAGCGACTCCTCCCGAAAATCGGTGTCTGTACATGTACAAGATAACCAATGAAACAATACTTGCACCATATACACCATATACCAAGAAATAATATCTCATGACGAGATCCGAATATACCAATCCGTGTAACCATAGTGTCGAGAGAAACATGTAAATCTATACTAGATACAACGAACATAGAGGATATCATAAATGAGAAACTATCAGAGAATGTACTCGCCTGAAGTCCAAAGAACAGTCTCACAGATGTCTGACTCGGTGTCTCGAAGACCTAGATATGGAATATCACATTAAAACAAGATCCCGAAAAGAGAACAAGTCAAACTAGTCAACTCCTAGGTCAATAAATAAATTCTAAGTCAAAAGTCAACTATAGTCAACTCTAAAGTCAACTAAAGTCAAACATGGTCAAACCAAGGTCAACCTCACAAGAAATCTATATAAATAATATAGAAATAAAATACAACAATTTAGGAATCAAAATTAAATCCCAATTAATACCCACACAAAGTATACTAATAATACAATATTATACACTCTAAATAATATATATACAAACCAATATTTATACAAATAAAATAATATATTACTATTAGTATTATACCTCACAAAAACACCTATATATATATACATATATATATACAAATATAATATATAATATATAAATTAAATCTGCCAAAACGTCACTGAAAACAGTGAGCTAAAAATACAAATTAAATAAAATAGGCTTTCAGTGACAGTTCCTACTGTCACTGAAACCACCGTAGCCAAAGCCGCTGTGCAAACTGCACTGCTGTCACCTATTGGTGACAGTTTTCAACTGTCACAGCAAAATCCGTCGCTGCTGCTGCGAATCCCGCTCACTGCATGGGTTATTAATGACAGTGGCGGCTCTGTCATTAATAATCCGCCGCCACTGTTACAGCGGCTGCTGCTGTAACCGTCTAATTAATGACAGTTCTCTGTCATTAATCCTACTGTCACTAAAAACACAGAATATATATATATAAATATATATATATATAAATCTATATATAAATCAAAATATATATAAAAACAATTAGATAAATATATATACTTATATATATACAATTAAATACTATTAGTTACAAAACATAATGCACATATTAATGTACGTATTTTACATGGCTAGAAACACACATAAAAATACATTCATTAAATTAACAATTAAATATATAATAATTATAAATAATATAATTACATATTTAAACACATAAATATATTTTATAAAACATTTATGTATAATTTATGTTATTAACATAAGTACATATATAATTGCATGCAAGAAAACTACATATTATATTTGTACATCATATTAGCACAAAAAAAAAATATAGATCTATGATACAATAATTACTATAATAAATACACAAAATAAATATATAATATCTATATATATTTACTAATTATAATTGAAGAATTTAAACCATACATAATTAGATCTATTCAAAAATCCACACAATTGGAGAGTATCACACCGTATCCCACTAGATCTAGGATACGCATGTGACACGAGTCCAACACACAACCAATTGCACCCTGAAGGATACAAACAAATCACAAATAATATTTATGAATAAATCAAAGTGTCAAAAGTAGATCTATGTGTCCGTGTCAAAATACGACATGTTCAAAGCCCCGTGTCGGAGGGAAAACCCCCAAAATGACACGTATCACCAAATAGTTGGGATACGAACCACATGTACCAAATTATGGACATGATACTAGCCCCAAACACATAAGCTCATGTCCATTTGATCTATAGGATCAATTGATACACACAACAAAATATAAATTCGGAATTCCAACAAAATTAACACAAAAAGTACCATAACTTTCTCCATGGGTCTCCTATGAACACAAAACAAAGTCCTATGGGTACTACATACATATGGATTGATTTTACATGATTAAATCTCAGATTTAGAAGCTATTTTAATGGGAAAAACTGAATTATACCTATTGGGAGATGGATTCCCAATGAAACCTCCAATTGAGATGAACTTGCTTCCAAATTGTAGATCCTTGTTCCTCTTTGTAGATCCTTGCTTCCTTCTTCTAGATCCTTTCTTCCTCCTTCTCTAATGGTAAATTGGAAAGAATTTGGAATGAATTTGGTAGGAAATTGGAATGGGAATGGAGAGAATTTGGGAGTGGGAAATTCTAGATCTAGATTTGGAATGAGAATGAGAGGAGAGAGAAATTTCCCCCCTCTTTTAATAGGCCGGCCTTGCCCCTCTCCCAAGCAATTGTAAAATGTCCAATGTACCCCTTGGGGCCTCTCATGAAGAAATAATTAAGGAAGGAAGCTTCTAGTCTAATCACTTAATTAATTTAATCCATCTCCTTAACCATGGGCTTTCTAAATGGGCCAAGTCTAACTATTTAATTCATGTTGGTCCATGGGTCCAAACTAAACTAGTTGGGTCCACTAAAATAAGTCCAAAATAATTAAATAACATCTAACAATAATTAAATAATACAACAAAAATTATTTACCATGCACAATATTTATTTAAATAGGAAATTACTAAAATACCCTTTTTCCTAAAATGTGGTAGTGACAAGTCTACCCTCCTTAAAATAATTTCTTCCTCGAAATTTAAAGACGAAAACTACCCCCAAAAAAACACAGAACAGAACTAAAGAATCACAACTAACTAATGAACAGAACTAGAAATAACATACCTCAAGGTACAAACAAATATGGATAACGCTCTCGCATGTCATCCTCTCTCTCCCAGGTAGACTCCCCCGGAGAGTGATGCCTCCATGCGACGCGCACCAAAGGAATAGTCTGGTTCCTCAGTACCTTCTCTCTCCGATCCAGAATCTCAACTGGCTGCTCTGGATAGCTAAGAGTAGGGCCCACCTCTATCTCCGAGTGATCCAATACATGACTAGGATCTGCCACGTATCGTCTCAACTGCGACACATAAAACACGTTGTGCACTCCCTCCAATGCAGGTGGCAAGTCTAGTCTATAAGCAACTGCACCGACCCTCTCTAGAATAGTGAAAGGTCCGATGAATCGCGGACTAAGCTTTTCGCCTCCACCGAAGCGAATCGTGCCTCGTGTCGGAGAAATCCTCAGAAACACCAAACCACCCACCTAGAACAAAACACCATCTTAAGAACTTAATCTATAACAAACAAGAACAAGCACAAACAAAATCTAAACTATACCTCAAACTCCAAAGGTCTCCGATGGCTATCGGCCCAATGCCGCTGTCTGTCCTGCGCCACTCGAAGTCTGTCTCTGATCAACTGAACCTTCTCTGCTGCCTCCACAACCATCTCTGGCCCAAGCAAAACTCTCTCCCCAACATCGTCCCAAGATAAAGGAGTACGACACCTCCGACCATATAGAGCTTCAAAAGGTGACATCTCTATACTGGCCTGGTAACTGTTGTTATAAGCAAACTCTACCAAATGGAGATGGTCCTCCCAAAAACCCCCGAAATCTAGTACACAAGTGCGCAACATATCCTCGAGAGTCTGGATAGTCCTCTCTGACTGCCCATCTGTCTGGGGATGATATGCAGTACTGAATTTGAGCTGAGTGCCCAAACTCTCCTGCAAACTCCTCCAGAAATGAGAAGTGAAACGACTATCTCGATCTGAGACTATGCTGACGGGAACTCCATGTATCCTAACGATCTGCCTCACATACATCTCTGCCAGCTTCTCCGTAGACAAACCCACCTTGAAAGGCAAAAAGTGGGCCGACTTGGTCAATCTATCAACAATGACCCAAATCGCGTCTTTCCCTCCTGGAGATCGTGGAAGTCCGGACACAAAATCCATAGTAATGTGTTCCCACTTCCACTCTGGAATGGGTAATGGCTGAAGTAAACCTCCTGGCCTCTGCCTCTCGGCTTTCACCTGCTGGCACACTAAACATCTGGATACAAACTGTGCCACTTCCCTCTTCATACCATACCACCACACACTCTCTCGCATATCCCGATACATCTTGTTAGCACCTGGATGCATGGAATACTGAGAGCGATGCGCTTCCTGCAATACCTCTTCTCGCAACTCCCCACTAGGCACACACAATCTAACTCCATGCCTCAAAGATCCATCCTCTGCAATAGTGAAATCATCCTCCAATCATGCTCTCACCTGAGCTCTGATACTCCTTAAAGATACATCATCATACTGTGCTGCCTTAATCCTGTCCATCAAATCTAAGTGTATCTGCAATCCCCATATCGGCATAGCACACCCAGGAACAATCACCTCAATGCCCAAGTGTCACTACCCCATTTCCAGAGCCGGGTATTTTTTTATTTTAATTTAGTTAATTGTGTATTATTTATATTTAATTGTATTTATATTTAATTATTGATTGTATTATATTTTTATTGTTTGTTTTAGGATTTTGGCTAGCCTGGACCCATGTCAGACCCTAGTGGACCCATGTCCGACCCAGCCCACACCCTTGTGAGAATTATTTTGGGGCTTAGATTTATTATTTTATTTTTAGGAGGTTAGTTGGAGAGATTTGGAACTAGTTTGAGTGCTTTTGGAACCCGGAACCCGAAACCAAGTCATGTAGGGGCATTTTGGGCATTTGGAAACTTGGCAACCCCTTTATTCATGCTCCCACCCGACCAAACCCCCATTCCCGCAGCATACACAGCAGACCCCATCCCCTTTTCTTCTTCTTCACTTCTTCTTCTTCTCTACTCCTTCTTCTTCTTCATTTCTTCTTCCACTTTTTCACTTCAAGTAAGTTTTCTTCTTTTTCTTCTCTTCCTTCTTCCATTTCTTACTTTCATGTGAACCCTAACCCTACATTCTTCCCCAACCTAGGTGGGTAGAGCTTAGATTTGGAGTTGGAGCTAGATTTGGGAGCTTGGAAGCTAGTTGTGGTGGATTTGGAGCATTTTGGAGATTTTGGCTTGGGATTCCAACTCCCAAGAGGTAAACCCTAATTTTCTCCCTTATAATTATTTTTATATAGTGTAATTAATAGTTTAGAACCTTTCTAGACCCTTAGGCTACCCGTGGGAGGAAGTTGGAACTAGTTTGGTAGTGTTTAGAGACTTTAACACTAGGTTTTGTGTCAATTTCGGGTGAAATCCGAATTTGGCCCAATTTTGGGTGATACCCTAGGTTAGACGGACCTAGGTAGACGTTGTCGGATGTCTTGAGGGTGAGTGCGTGTCTCCGTTCGGACACGGGAAGCCGCGTCGCGGAGAAACGGGCGTTTCGGGCGAATTTGGGGCTTTTCATCGTCGCCGATTCTAAGTGCATGCGCGTTTCCGCCACGGACCTAGAATCGATGCGGGAGCACTTTTTCTAGGATCTAGGCATCATTTAGAGCGCGTGGGTAAATTTTGGGCCGATTCCGAGTTCGTTTGGTGTGCGTTTTAGGAGGTTTTCCGAACCGCGCACCGCGTGTTCATCGAAATGACCGAACGGCCATTTCGACTTGGTTTCCTTGTTTTGGGCTTGTGCGCGCGTTGGGTTAGTATCGAAGAGTGTGTGCTAGAGTTTTCGAGTTATATTTTATATATTTATAGGTGTTTGTGCGTGTTTGGGTCATTGGGCGTGCGTTGGTGAGCGTTGTGGGCGTTGTGTGCGTTGTGTTGTGTGTTGCATGTGTGTTGTGTTTATATATATATATATATGTGTATATATATATTTGTGTGTGTGTTCTATATATATATTTATATATGTATGTGTTTTTATGTTTGTGTGAGTGTGTTAGTGAGTGCTTGTGTGTGTGTGTGTTGGTGCTAGTGTATGTGTGTAGGTGAGTGTGTGTGAGGGTATATGTATTTATGTTTGAGTGTGTGAGTGTGTATGTGTATATATATATAAATATATGAGTGTAGATATATATGTGTGTATATATATATAGATGTGTGTTTATATATGTATAGATATATGTGTGTGCTTATGTGTGTGTGTTGATAGTGTTGTGAGTGTGTGTGTGTATAAGTGTGTGAGTGTGCTAGTGTGTGTGTTAGAGTGTGTAGATGAGTGTGAATATATATATATAGATATCTAGTTATATATATATAGATGTATATATATGTATATATATATATATATATATATGTATATATATATATATAGGGGTGTGTGTGTGTGTGTATGTGAGATGAGAGGGGGGGGGGGCAGAACCTGCTGCAGCAGCAGCAGAATCAGCAGCAGCAATAGCATAGAGCACAGCAGCAGCAGTAACAGGTAGCAGCTGCAGCAGCAAATCCAGCAACAGTGGCAGCAGCATACGCAGTAGCAGCCGCAGCAAACGCAGCGCTAGCAGCAGCAGCAAGCTCCAGAGTAGCGAGGGCTAGTGAGGGAGGAAGAGAGATTGATAGATATATGAGATAAATAGATAGATAGACTAATAGATAGTAGATAGGTAAATATTAGATAGATAGTTAGATACTTAGATTGATAGATAGACATAAACATAGATAGGTAAATGTTTAGATAGATAGATAGATTGATAGATAGCTAAATATTAGATAGATAGTTAGATATAGTTTGATAGATAGATAGTTAGATGGATATAGATAATAGTTAGCTAGATAGATACTAGGTAGAGAGGTAGTTGTTTGTTAGTCTAATAGATAGATTCATAGTTAGATAGATAAATGCATAGATAGATAGATACCTAGATAGATGCATAAGATAGATAGATATATAGATAATAGATAGGTAAATTGATAGATAGATATATAGATAGATAGGTAATAGAAAGATAGATAGATATATAGTTATATAGCTAGCTAGATAGATAGATATCTATAGATAGGTAAATAGGTAGATTAATAGATAGATACTTAGATAGATAGTTAGATAGGTAAATACTAGATATAGATAACTAGTTAGCTAGTTAGATAGATAACTAGATGGGTTGATACTAGATAGGTAGAGGGATAGCTAGATATATATATATATATATATATATATATATATATATATATATATATATATATATATATATATATATATACATAGCTAGATAGATAGTTAGATATCTAGGTATAGATATATACGTAAGGTATGTGTAAGATAAGGTAAGGTATTGGGTGTAGATACCTAGGTATATGCCTATATGTATTAGATATCTATATATTTAGCCTAGAATATAACTAGATATATATGTTTATGCATAGTTAGTTAGCTAGAGGGGTAGTCGGGTTGAGTTTAGAGCGGTATCTCAATACCTTGAGATACCGAGGTATCTCAATACCTTAAGATAACCAAGGTATTAAGTTTCGAGCGGGATTTTTGAGCAATAGCCTAGGAATAGTATTGGAGTAATTTTTATATGCTTATGTGTATATATTTACGCGTGCTATCATAGGTTTTAGAGGGTATAGGCAGGGTATATAGCCTAGGTTGAGGTATCGGATACCGAGGGTATCCGGTATCTCAATGAGGCGAGTTTGAGAGTTTTCTAGCTTAATGAGCTCGGTTTGACCTAGAATTTCAGGAGCACCCTAGTTTGACCCAGAATTGACCGTAGTTGACTCGGTTGACCACCAAAGTCAACTTTTGACCTAGTTTTGACCCAAAGTTGACTTTTTTGACCCAGAGTTGACTTTTTGACCCAGATTTTACCGGTTTGACCCGTTTGACCTAGAATGACCCTAGAAGCCTATTTTTAGTTATTTTATATCTGTTTAACTCATTAGAACCCTGTTTAACTTTGCTTTTCGCATTAGGTCCTTGCGATACCGGTTCGGATTGCTAGTTGCTCAGAACGTCAGGCGAGTACATTCTCTGATAGTTTTTATTATTTGATGATTATTATGATTCAGCTTCTAGTATAGTATCATCTGATTATTCTGGCACAACACGGGACATTGATTGATATTTCTGGATTCATTTACTTGCGACACGTACATTTTATGTTTCTGGCCTCTATTCTGGAATCACTACTGGCATCACCTACAGGCATCACTACAGGCATCATTCATGTTCAGGCTGGACTTATCTTGATTTGCGTGTCGGGTCTTGGATCCACTTGTATTAGTCGGGGCGGGGAAATACTCGAGTAGACATGTAAACATTCCTATCTGACATCATCAGGAATCACTCCCTCTGGTCTAATCTGGAATGATAGCAGCCGCGCACCCAGTGCACGGTGAGCCGTACTTACCCCTAGCCGTTTATATGTCGAAACAAGTATTTCAAGGACACCGAGTTCATTCTTTATAGTCTGGACTCTCATGCATTTCTTGACTTGTCTCACTTACATGTTTCTGGACTTGACTTACTACATGTATTTCATGCTGGACTCACTACACGTTCATGTGCACGGACTTGATCTTAGCTTAGATTTCCTGTATCTTGTAGTTATTACTATCTTGCTCTGATATCCATGCATCTTTACCTTTATGCACCAGTGATTTATATATTTCTTGTTTCATACTTGTTTCATACTTGCTTCATTCTTCTTGCTACTTGCTATAACTGTTTTATAGTTTTTATCATTTAAATGGAACTGCTGTTAGAGATGTACTTGCTCCAGTTCTGACTGGACATATTTTTCAGAGTATCCGGAGGAGTGGTGTCCGACGTTTTATGGACCTGGGCCTGTCGATGGTGCAGACAGGGACCCTCTAGTTTAGGGGTGATTTCCAGGTTGGTAGCTGGGATCACTGAGATCTTGTTATTGTTTTTATTAGCTTTTAGCACCGGATTTGTCTCCGGTTTTGGATTGAGACCTTGTTTGTATATTATTTTGGATGATGTATTATTATTATTGATGTTGTGGTTGTTGTAGTAGTTGTTGTTAGTTAGACTTTATAGTTGTTAGACTTCTGTCATCTTATCGTGCTTAGATTCGTGATTGAGTACTTGATTTATCATTGTGATATTGCTCCTCCGTTTGGAGTTGAGATATTGACAGGTTTATATTGTTTGTGTGGTTGCCCTCCTTTTGGAGAGGTCATGGCCGATTTTTGTGTGAGATTATTATTTAGTTAGTTGACCTAGACAGCGTTCTACCGCCGATGCTGCGGCGTAGGCTGGACATACCCACGACTCATGCCCGATTTTCCGGGTGCGGGTCGTGACACATTTTTGGTGGCGGCCCCATGCAGGTCTCGATTCGTAATTAGTGCGATGTCGTGGTGGTACAACAACTTAGTTGTACTGCTGCGAGCCTGCTATAGGATCTAGGATCTAGGATGAGAGTGTACTCAATCACGACTAGGAACAATTCCAATCTAATTATTCTGAAATTGTTTTCTTTTGAAATATTACTGTCCTTCTTTGATGATATCGTATTTTGCACCATATTGACTTCTTTTGATCTGTGTTCAGGATGCCTCCGAAGACACGATCCTATCGTACCGTTCCAGCAGTTGCTACTGAGAGGTCTGCTACCTCTCGTCCAGCTCGTATTCAGGCAGCTGCTACCGCTCCACTCACCACTCCTGCGGTTGAGGGAGCATCTGCTTCTCTCGGGGATCCTCCTTCACCTGTCGATCCGAGGACTACCCCAGTCGTTCCGGTGGTTCCTCCACCACTTCCTGCTCCAGTAGATGCCGCGCAGTTGTTTGCGTTCTTCAGGGAGATGATGGACGCGCAGCACCGTCAGGTGGATGTGATGAGGCTGGGCATTGAGAACGCCCACCAGGTGGCCATGACGGCAGTGGATAGGGTGGCACAGATTCAGCCACAGGCAGATCAGATTCAGCATCCGAGGCCAGGCAGTATTATCGACTTTCAGAGGATGCGGCCCAAGGAGTTCCGTGGTACAGAAGGTATCCTGTACGCGAATGACTGGATAGAGCAGATTGAGGGCATCTTCAGGCTGGCGCAGATTCCAGACAGCATGCAGATAGAGGCGGCGGGCAGTCAGATGTTCGACCTCGCTTTGACGTGGTATCGTACAGATACGAGGATCGCAGCGCCAGGACTTACTTGGGAGGCTTTCAAGAGGCTTTTTAAGGAAAAGTTTTTCCCAGATGTGGCGCTCAGTGCTTTGGAGAGCCAGTTTGAGGCACTCGTCCAAGGGAGCATGACGGTGGACGAGTACGCAGCGGAGTTCTGCCGTCTGGGCAGATTTGTAGATGGCTTGAGTGAGGCAGCCAAGGCGAGAAAGTTTCGCAAGGGCCTGGTTATGGCGGTCAAGTCTTTGACCAGGAGCGACCGCGAGGCGACTTTTGAGCAGATAGTAGGAGATGCTCAGAGAGCAGAGGATGACTTGGAGCTCAAGCCCAAGAGAGGCAGGGATGATTCAGGCAGTGCGAGTGGTAGTGCGGGACCAGCTAAGCGTCCCTATGTGCAGAAGGCAGCGCAGCAGGGGCAGGATCAGAGGGTGCCCACTTGTGCCTACTGCAGGAAGGCAGGACACACTTGGGATGTTTGTAGGAGGAGGCTGAAGGTGTGTTTGTTCTGTGGATCCGCTGCTCACCAGATGCGAGATTGCCCCACTGCACCTCCATTGGGTGGAGCACAGGATCAGAGAGTTGGAGCTAGGCCACTTGTGGCACAGCATCATGCCCCGCACCAGCAGAGGGATACACCCCAGCAGGGCAGGGCTTATGCGTTGACGGTCGAGGAGGCCGATGCTACGAATGTCGGGTTAGCAGGTCTGTCTCTTGTTTCTTCTTCCTGTCCTTTCCATTCCTTGTGGTGTGCTTCATTAGTACCTGTTAGATTTTCTTTGTGCTGTGGTAGATAGTGTAGTGACCCTGATTGAGACTGTGATAACACGACCAGTAGGACCCTGATCTTGCATGTTATTTAGGTAGAATTTCTTGACTGTGATTGTTGGGGGTTTGACCTAGAGGAGTGTGATTGACTTTAAATTTCGAGGACAAAATTTTCTAAGGAGGATAGGCTTGTCACCACCCCATTTCCAGAGCCGGGTATTTTTTTATTTTAATTTAGTTAATTGTGTATTATTTATATTTAATTGTATTTATATTTAATTATTGATTGTATTATATTTTTATTGTTTGTTTTAGGATTTTGGCTAGCCTGGACCCATGTTAGACCCTAGTGGACCCATGTTCGACCCAGCCTACACCCTTGTAAGAATTATTTTGGGGCTTAAATTTATTATTTTATTTTTAGGAGGTTAGTTGGAGAGATTTGGAACTAGTTTGAGTGCTTTTGGAACCCGGAACCCGAAACCAAGTCATGTAGGGGCATTTTGGGCATTTGGAAACTTGGCAACCCCTTTATTCATGCTCCCACCCGACCAAACCCCCATTCCCGCAGCATACACAGCAGCCCCCATCCCCTTTTCTTCTTCTTCACTTCTTCTTCTTCTCTACTCCTTCTTCTTCTTCTTCTTCTTCATTTCTTCTTCCAATTTTTTACTTCAAGTAAGTTTTCTTCTTTTTCTTCTCTTCCTTCTTCCATTTCTTACTTTCATGTGAACCCTAACCCTACATTCTTCCCCAACCTAGGTGGATAGAGCTTAGATTTAGAGTTGGAGCTAGATTTGGGAGCTTGGAAGCTAGTTGTGGTGGATTTGGAGCATTTTGGAGATTTTGGCTTGGGATTCCAACTCCCAAGAGGTAAACCCTAATTTTCTCCCTTGTAATTATTTTTATATAGTGTAATTAATAGTTTAGAACTTTCCTAGACCCTTAGGCTACCCGTGGAAGGAAGTTGGAACTAGTTTGGTAGTGTTTAGAGACTTTAACACTAGGTTTTGTGTCAATTTCGGGTGGAATCCGAATTTGGCCCAATTTTGGGTGATGCCCTAGGTTAGACGGACCTAGGTAGACGTTGTCGGGTGTCTTGAGGGTGAGTGCGTGTCTCCGTTCGGACACGGGAAGCCGCGTCGCGGAGAAACGGACGTTTCGGGCGAATTTGGGGATTTCGTCGTCGCCGATTCTAAGTGCGTGCACGTTTCCGCCACAGACCTAGAATCGATGCGGGAGCACTTTTTCTAGGATCTAGGCATCATTTAGAGTGCGTGGGTAAATTTTGGGCCGATTTCGAGTTCGTTTGGTGTGCGTTTCAGGAGGTTTTCCGAACCGCGCACCGCGTGTTCATCGAAATGACCGAACGGCCATTTCGACTTGGTTTCCTTGTTTCGGGCTTGTGCGCACGTTGGATTAGTATCGGAGAGTGTGTGCTAGAGTTTTCGAGTTATATTTTATATATTTATAGGTGTTTGTGCGTGTTGGGATCATTGGGCGTGCGTTGGTGAGCGTTGTGGGCGTTGTGTTGTGTGTTGCATGTGTGTTGTGTTTATATATATATATATATGTGTATATATATATTTGTGTGTGTGTTCTATATATATATTTATATATGTATGTGTTTTTATGTTTGTGTGAGTGTGTTAGTGAGTGCTTGTGTGTGTGTGTGTTGGTGCTAGTGTATGTGTGTAGGTGAGTGTGTGTGAGCGTATATGTATTTATGTTTGAGTGTGTGAGTGTGTATGTGTATATATATATAAATATATGAGTGTAGATATATATGTGTGTATATATATATATATATATATGTGTGTTTATATATGTATAGATATATGTGTGTGCTTATGTGTGTGTGTTGATAGTGTTGTGAGTGTGTGTGTGTGTATTAGTGTGTGTGAGTGTGCTAGTGTGTGTGTTAGAGTGTGTAGATGAGTGTGAATATATATATAGATATCTAGTTATATATATATATAGATGTATATATATGTATATATATATATATATATATATATATATATATATATATATATATATATATATATATATGTATATATATATAGGGGTGTGTGTGTGTGTATGTGAGATGAGAGGGGGGGGCAGAACCTGCTGCAGCAGCAGCAGAATCAGCAGCAGCAGTAGCATAGAGCACAGCAGCAGCAGTAACAGGTAGCAGCTGCAGCAGCAAATCCAGCAACAGTGGCAGCAGCATACGCAGTAGCAGCCGCAGCAAACGCAGCGCTAGCAGCAGCAGCAAGCTCCAGAGTAGCGAGGGCTAGTGAGGGAGGAAGAGAGATTGATAGATATATGAGATAAATAGATAGATAGACTAATAGATAGATAGATAGGTAAATATTAGATAGATAGTTAGATACTTAGATTGATAGATAGACATAAACATAGATAGGTAAATGTTTAGATAGATAGATAGATTGATAGATAGCTAAATATTAGATAGATAGTTAGATATAGTTTGATAGATAGATAGTTAGATGGATATAGATAATAGTTAGCTAGATAGATACTAGGTAGAGAGGTAGTTGTTTGTTAGTCTAATAGATAGATTCATAGTTAGATAGATAAATGCATAGATAGATAGATACCTAGATAGATGCATAAGATAGATAGATATATAGATAATAGATAGGTAAATTGATAGATAGATATATAGATAGATAGGTAATAGAAAGATAGATAGATATATAGTTATATAGCTAGCTAGATAGATAGATATCTATAGATAGGTAAATAGGTAGATTAATAGATAGATACTTAGATAGATAGTTAGATAGGTAAATACTAGATATAGATAACTAGTTAGCTAGTTAGATAGATAACTAGATGGGTTGATACTAGATAGGTAGATGGATAGGTAGAGGGATAGCTAGATATATATATATATATATATATATATATATATACATAGCTAGATAGATAGTTAGATATCTAGGTATAGATATATACGTAAGGTATGTGTAAGATAAGGTAAGGTATTGGGTGTAGATACCTAGGTATATGCCTATATGTATTAGATATCTATATTTTAGCCTAGAATATAACTAGATATATATGTTTATGCATAGTTAGTTAGCTAGAGGGGTAGTCGGGTTGAGTTTAGAGCGGTATCTCAATACCTTGAGATACCGAGGTATCTCAATACCTTAAGATAACCAAGGTATTGAGTTTTGAGCGGGATTTTTGAGCAATAGCCTAGGAATAGTATTGGAGTGATTTTTATATGCTTATGTGTATATATTTACGCGTGCTAGCATAGGTTTTAGAGGGTATAGGCAGGGTATATAGCCTAGGTTGAGGTATCGGATACCGAGGGTATTCCGGTATCTCAAGGAGGCGAGTTTGAGAGTTTTCTAGCTTAATGAGCTCGGTTTGACCTAGAATTTCAGGAGCGGGGGTGCGGGGTCAGCCATGGGGTCGGCCGGATGCTTCACTCGGGAAAAAATAATAAAGGAAGGAGAAGTAGAAGAATGGAGATGGTGTAGGGAAGAAGAAGAAATGAAGGAGAAGAAGAAAGATGTTGGCTGTGGTTATTTTGAGGAAGGAGGAGAGAGAAAGTAGGGGGGATTCTCTAGGCATTGGGATTAGGGCCTGCCTTGGGGTTTGTGAGGGTGAGGGTGAGTTGATGGGATGCTTTATAGGGGATTGGGAATTGGATTGAGGGTTTGGATCCATCCATTCAAAATGGGTGGATGAGATTTAACATGAAGAGGAGAGGGTTTCTTCATGTGAGGAATAGGTGGGTGAGATTGGGACCCTATATTGGGACCCTCTCAATTAATCATAACCAATGAGGTGTTGCCAACAATTCAATAATTGCAAATAAGCCCCCATAAATTCGGGAATTTGCATGGACACATGAAATGATGCAAAAATTACGGAGAAAATATATTTAAAAATTGTCATGGTGAGGGGGGTGTTGCTCGTTAGGTGCAGGTCAAATTTGAAGGGCATTGGGATTAATTTAATATTAAAATAGAATTTACAAAGTTGGTAAACCCGATTTAAATAACGATAACGCGTCACGCGAATTTAATTTAATTGGGGCCCGCGGGGTCAAAATCTGAAAATGACGCAAAGGCCAAAAAATGGTGGGGGCTTGGAGTCGGTCTTGGACCCTTTAGTTGGTCCGGCTCAACGGGTTAAGTTGGTACCCCAAAATCGAGGGTAACGACACAGGTGTCCGATACGGAATTAAATACGGGTTACGATTTTCGGAAAGTCGCACAATTAATTTAGAGCACACGAAAGTTGATTTTAACAGTCAGAAAAGTCCAGTGCCTAATTTGGCGAGTTGAGTCGACGGTACAATATTTGTACGGAATTTATGGACTGATAATGGGCTCCGCATAATTAGACAACGATAGTGTGCGCCAAAGGTTTAATTAATTGGATTAAATTTCCAGATAAATATCCTCTACTCTAAACCTCAATATTTCCTACAAAAATTTTCCTGGTCCACTCTAACTATCTACAGAATAAATCGAGGGGGTTTACAGTTTGCGATAGCGCCGATCAGAGATTTCAACGACACTGTGAGAGCTGATGCGCTGGAGCAAATAGTTAATGGTTTAGAATAATCCATTAACAATTATTTGCAACTATCCCAAGGCAGCACTGATGACCTGATTCAGGCTGAATATGACTCTTTGACTGCGAGGCTGGTTGGGGAGATGGAAACTCTGAGCAAATCCATCGAAGCTCAGCAGCAAGAGATGAATGAAGAGCATACTATATTGGAGTATGTCATTGCCCAGCTGGCTAAGTGCGAGGCCGAATATGAGGAAGAGGCAGCGAGGGTTCGCAAATTGAAAGATGAACTCGCTCAGGCAGAGAAAGGGTTCTCGCTTCATCGGCAGCTAGAAATGTGTTGAAGAACCGACTGGAAGCGTCTCAGCAAAACCTGACACGTGTGGGTGTCATCCACGCAGATCTTGTACGTGCTCGATCTGAAATGTCTGCCTTGAACAATGAGGAGGCAAGGTTGGAGCGGGCTCGCGCTACAGTTTTGAGCTCCAGGAATGAGAGAATGGCCTCTCTGGCGCAGCAGATCCGTGATTTGACTGCTCCTCCCAAATGATGTACCTTTTGCTTTTATATGTAATTTGCTCTTTCTGGAGATAATAAAGAGACTTTATCTGACTTTGGTGGACCCATCATTTTTTGAATATAAATGACAGGTTAGGGTGAAGGTGATATCAGAGGTAATATGGACGTGATATACTTTCGGTAAGCTTCAGCTGGATATATCTATTCAGATGTTATATGGACATGATAGAATATGATCCAACTAAATTTGTATACAAAACACTATCAGAGGTAATATGGACGTGATAGGTTTTGATGTTCTAAATTAGTTAAACAT
This sequence comes from Iris macrosiphon, assembly GCA_036927795.1. Taxonomy (NCBI): domain Eukaryota; kingdom Viridiplantae; phylum Streptophyta; class Magnoliopsida; order Asparagales; family Iridaceae; genus Iris; species Iris macrosiphon. The sequence continues at coordinate 207,998,992 of JAYESA010000008.1, forward strand.
ATCTATTCAGAGGTTATATGGACATGATAGAATATGATCCAACTAGTTCTTTGGAAGTAGTGTTGTCAGAATGAGATCTTCACCATACTCCGTTTGAGCAAAGGCGATTAAGCATAGTACCTCTTCAGGAATTTGCCGTTGATAGAATCCATTAACAAGTCTCCATTAGGCTTGGCTAATCTGTAAGCGCCATTTGAGAACGTCGTCTCAATCACATAAGGACCTTCCCATTTGGGCTGGAATTTACCCTTACTCTTGTGAGTAATGATCATTGGCCTTTTTACAGCTAAAACTAGCTCGCCAACTTTGAACACCCTTTTCTTCACTTTTTGATTAAAAGCTTTGAAAATATGTGCCTGGTAGAACGTAATGCGTTGTTGAGCTAGGAGGCGTTTCTTGTCTAATCCTTCTAGTTCTTGAAGCCTTAGTAAGTCATTCTTTTCCTGAGTCAACTCATTAGCTACTGCTATTCTGAGTGACAGAATTTGGATTTCGATGGGGAGAACTGCTTCACTCCCGTATACTAATGAGAATGGGGTAAAACCCGTCGGTGCTCGTACCGTTGTGCGGTATGCCCAGAGGCATTCTCCTAGCTTCTCCTTCCAATCTCTTTTGTTCGAAGAAACAAACTTTTTCAAGAGTTTGATGATGGTTTTTTGCAAAGCTTCCGCCAAACCATTAGCAGCAGGATTATATGCCGTAGAGGCCACATTTTGTATCCGATTTTTATCGCAAAATCGATGAAACGCTTGGCTGATGAATTGAGGCCCGTTGTCATGAATTATCCTTCGGGGTATCCCAAAGCGATAAATGACATGATGCTTAATGAAGCTGATCACGTTAGATATCTTCACCTCAGCAAAAGGGATCGCCTCTTCCCATTTGGAGAAATAATCTGTGATGGCCAATATGAACCGATGACCTCTGGAAGAAGACGGGTGAATAGGACCAATGATATCCATACCCCATGCTTCAAAAGGCCAGGATGCAACCGTAGGATGTAAATATTCAGAAGGTTGATGTATAAAATCTATATGAATGTGACAAGCTTTGCATTGTCTTGCATATTTTATTGCATCTGTGATCATAGTAGGCCAGTAATAGCCCATCCTCCTGATACGATCCTGTAGCTTAGGACCGGGTTGATGCGCTCCGCATACGCCGTCATGAGCTTCACGGATAATCCGCTGTGCCTCATCATCGGAGAGACATCGTAATAGCAGTCCATCGTAGGTTCGGCGATATAGACATTGTGAAGATGCATCGAAATAGAAGCGTAATGATCGTCTTTTGATGGATACTGCTTCTTTAGGATTCTCCGGTAAGATTTCGTATGCCACGAAATCTATAAAAGGACTTCTCCAGTCTCTCTTGGGAGGATCTGTGTTCATAGCGTAGCTGCTTTCTATGTGAAAGTTGTTTTTTACACAGAATAAATCTCTGTTCAGAAGGATTACCGAATTCTGCCTTCTTATAGGAATAGCTAAATCTGCAGCTAGACTGACTAGGGCATAATCTTCCAAATTTTGGGATCGAGGCACATGCTCTAGGAAGAATCCTTTGAAAGTCATTGCTATCTCGATCGTTGCTTGGTGATAAGGAATGAGGTCTGAATTACGGACTTCATATATTCCTCTGACTTGATTGACGATCAACAGAGAATTATCGAAAGCTTCCAGATATTCGACGTCCAATTCTTTAGTGACTTGGAGTCCAATGAGTAGGACATTATATTCTGCCACATTATTAGAGCAGGGTTCGCTAAGAGAATATGCTCGATAGATGACGAGTTTATCAGGAGTGACCAGGACAATTCCTACTACTGAAACTATATTTCCCCTGGGACCAGTCCTGGAGGCACCATCGAAGAATAGCTGCCAGGTATCACTTTCCACTACGAAATTACATTCTGCAACTTCGTCGAGAATATCCTCGTATAATCTGGAGGTTTCTGGAATCGTATGAGCAGCTAGGAATCAGCCAATGCTTGGCCTTTGATGGACTTCTGGGGGACGTACACCATATCATACGGTGTTAATAACATCGCCCAAGTCGTGAGTTGGGAATTAAGAACACTTGGCTTATTCATCAATACCAAAAGAGGATTGATCCTGGAGATGATATGAATAGTCTGGCCTGTGACATAGTGTCGTATTTTCTGAACGGCGAACATTAGAGCCAAACATTCCTTTTCTACCGGATTGTACCGATGTTCAGCTCCGACCATCATCCTGCTTAAATAGTAGATAGCCTGTTCATGACCCTTATCATTCTTCTGTGCGAGGAGAGCTCCCAGAGAATGATCCATTGCTCGAACATACAGCAAAAATGGTCTTCCTATGACGGGAGGCACCAGAATTGGAGGATTAGTGAGGTAGCGTTTGATATCATTGAACGCTTGCTTACAGGCTTCGTCTCATACGAAGGATACACCTTTCTTCATGAGATGAGAAAAAGGCTGACATCTCCCAGAGAGGTTGGATATGAATCTCCGGATATAAGCCAGACGACCTTGAAATCCCCTAAGTTCTCTCAGATTACGGGGTGGTCGCATTTCTAGGATCGCCTTTACTTTATCAGGGTCCACTTGAATGCCTTAAGCGGTAATGACAAATCCCAGAAATTTGTCACTGGATACACCAAGAAAGGACTTTGTAGGATTCATTTTGAGTTGATGTTGGCGCATCAACTCGAACACTGTCTTCAAGTCTTGGATGTGATTATCCTTGAGGCGGCTTATGACAGCTATATCATCCACATAATATTCCACTATTTTGCGTAAATGCTCGTGGAATATGTTACTCATAGCTCGTTGGTATGTAGCCCCGGCATTCTTTAGTCCGAAGGGCATGATCGTATAGCAATATACCCCCAATAGTGTCCAGAAGGCAGTATGCTTCTCATCTTCAGGATGCATCTTGATTTGGTTGTATCCTAAAAATTCGTCCATCAAAGACATGCGTGCAAAAATGCACGTATTATCGATCATGACGTCTGTAATGGAAAGAGAAAACTCATCCTTGGGGCAGGCTGCATTCAGATCTCAGTAATCGATGCAGACACGTACTTTCCCACTTTTCTTCATGACTGGGACAACATTGGCGACCCAGTCAGGATATTGTTCTTCCCGGATGAAGCCGCAGGCTATCAACTTCTTAATTTCAGCTTCAATGGCGTCCATCATATCCGGACGAAACCGGCGTTGATGTTGCTTCACAGGCTTCGAATTGGGCAATATGTTGAGTTTATGAGTAGCCACTTTTGGATCAAGACCTGTCATATCCTCATAATTCCACGCAAAGACGTCGATATATTCTTTTATCAGCTAGATTATTTCTTCCTTTTCTTTTTCGGAAAGATTGTTACTGATAAATATCGGCTTTGGCGAAAGTTCATCCCCAACGTCAATTTAAATAACTTTATCTTCGGTGGGAGGTTCTCTCTTCTCGAACCTGAGTTCCCATTGCGTATCCATTTGCTGAGCCCAAGAGTCATTCTCAAACGGTTCAGATTCTTGTTCGTCTGCTTCGAGGGAATCGGTCAATACCATATTTACTGATAATGCTCGTTCGAGATCATCAGATGAGCCAAAGAACGACGAGCTATCTTGAGAAGAGGAAAAGATATCCTCATTTGACTCAGAAGTTGCAAGGGAGGTGATATACCCTAACCCAAAACGAGTTCGTTGACAGTAGGGATCACCGTACAACGGCATTCGCCTGCCTTTCCCGTAGTTAAGGCCTGGTTCCAGCTTCAAATCATAACCCATACTTTACATAATCTTCAAAGCTTGCGGACTATATCTGTGAACCTGCATTTTACCAGCATCATCATCGGGAGAATCTTCTTGTATATTTGATTCATTGTGCATGCAACCGAAGACTATTGGATGCTGACTGCTGTGAGTAGGCGGGACAATAAAGATAGAATTCTCATGTGGCCCATATATTGTGATGACATTAGATGGTGACGCTACTTCCCACACATGCGGATGATAGGAATCTATAGCTTTCAAGAATCTTTGTGCTATAGGTTCTATATCGTTATGGGGAGAGGATTCCTGATTTGGAATTTGAGCGTCAATGTACTGGAAAAGAGGATCTTTATTATCGTTAGAAACCACGTTCCTGGTTATATTTACATCAGTCGGCTGCTTGTTACGCCGGAGGTTGATGACCAAAGGTGGAGGCTTCTGATTCAAAGTTATCACTAGAGGATCACCTCCTTTTCCTGACTTGGTTTTGTTCAGGTGTATAGCCATGGGTTCCATGACTTTCGGACGAGTAGTTTGCCCTTTCACCTTGATTGACAGAGGTTGCTCGGCAGAAGGTTCTTCTGGCTCCCTGTGGAATTCCTCCTCTGTCTTGCCTGACACCTCCTCCATGTAGTTTTGGGTGTACAACATGGCATCGAAGTAGTAGGATTCTACTCCTTTAAATGGGTTAAGATCAGCAAACTCCGTTTGTACTGTTCCTTGGGCATCTACATATTTGAAGCATTGATGTAGAGTTGAAGGAACGATGTTGTGATCGTGGATCCATGGTCTGCCCAGCAAAATATTGTATGACACCTCTGAATCAATGACATAGCATGTAGCCACTGATCTGAGGTTGCCAATCTGGATCCTCAGACGAATCTTCCCCAACGGCTTACTTTTCCTGGCGTTGAAGCCCACGATTGTAGTGGTGGTGTAAGCCAATTCGCTGGTAGGAATCCTCAGCGGTCTGAGCAGACTATGAAGAATGATACTGATCGATGATCCCAGATCTATGTAAATCCGGTCAACCTCCATGGAACCGACATATCCGGTGTAATAGAGGGGTCTGTCATGCTTGTTATGTTTCAACAACATGTCATCTTGGGTGAAAGTGATATTTGGGACCACCTCCATCACACTATGGCATTGAGGACATGCCACAAGTTCTTCATCAGGGGACTTGAGCTGGGTCAAGTATGCATCCGCCTGCATTAATACTTCACTCAGGGCTTGACGAGTGTCTTTAGAAAGCCTGAGTAGTTCAAAAATGGATAATCTGGCTGGTGTATTAGCCAACTGGGCCAGGATGTCGAAGTTATATGGCTTCTCCAAACCCTTATTTTGAATATTCTTCAAAGGTTTATCAAAGCACACTTCTTTTTGCATGCCTTTGTCTGCCGCAGTTGGTCTAGAAGGACCTGCCGCTGGTATAACAGGTTCCAGTTCTGAAGGCTTGGCAGCTGAAGTGTCTGCCGTTGCTTCTTCCTGACTTCCTCCATAGTCTTTGAGGTAGGCTTTCCCTGAACGGGTTCCAGTAGCCAAAACCTCTTCTTCTGATGTCGAGGATATCGCAACCATATGACATTGTTTACGCTTCGAGTTCTTTTTAGACTTAGCCTTAGCAGCTTGAGTCTCTTCCTCGATCTCTGACACCAAATCTGGATGAACCCACATAATCTCGCCACGCTGGGTAGTCAGGGGTACCAGGTCATAATTTTTACCCCTGGCTGGAGGAAGATTAACAATGTTCATCGTTGTCCGGGAAATGGGTACAACACCATCCGAAACTTCTTGAGGAGGCAGATTGCCAAATTGAAGAGAGATCATATTGGCTGTGACCGTCTTCTCGCTATTGCGCAGAGTGATGGCCTTAGCGTCAATCAACTCCTGGATTTTCCTCTTTAGTACATAATACGCCTTTGTGGAGTGATGTATATACCTATGGAAAATACAGTACTTGGGGTTATTGGTACTGTCGACTTCATTAGGCCGCTTTACCTCAGGAAGGGTTGTCACGACCCGCACCCAAAAAATCGGGCATGAGTCGTGGGTACGTCCAGCCTACGCCGCAGCATCGGCGGTAGAACGCTGTCTAGGTCAACTATCTAGATAATAATTTCATACAAAAATTGGCTATGACCTCTCCAAAAGGAGGACAACCACACAAACAATATATAAACCTGTCAAGATCTCAACTCCAAACGGAGGAGCAAATATCATAATGATAATCACAATATACTCAATCACGAATCTAAGCACGATAAGATAACACAGAGATCTAACAACTATAAAGTCTAACCAACAACAACTACTACAACAACCACAACATCAATAATAATAATACAACATCCAAAAATAATATACAAACAAGGTCTCAATCCAAAACCGAAGACAAATCCAGTGCTAAAAGCTAATAAAAATAATAACAAGGTCTCAGTGATTCCGGCTACCAACCCGAAAATCATCCTTAAACTAGAGGGTCCTTGTCTGCACCATCAACAGGCTCAGGTCCATAAAACATCGGACACCAATCCTACGGATACTCTGAAAAATATGTCCAGTCAGGACTGGAGCAAGTACATCTCTAACAGCAGTTCCATTTAAATGATAAAAACTATAAAACAGTTATAGCAAGTAGCAAAAAGAATGAAGCAAGTATGAAACAAGAAATATATAAATCACTGGTGCATAAAGGTAAAGATGCATGGATATCAGAGCAAGATAGTAATAACTGCAAGATACAGGAAATCTAAGCTAAGATCAAGTCCGTGCACATGAACGTGTAGTGAGTCCAGCATGAAAAACATGTAGTGAGTCAAGTCCAGAAATATGTAGGTGAGACCAACAAGAATGCAAGTGAGTCCAGACTATAAAGAATGAACTCGGTGTCTTTGAAATACTTGTTTCGACATGTAAACGGCTAGGGGTAAGTACGGCTCACCGCGCATTGGGTGCGCGGCTGCTATTATTCCAGATTAGACCAGAGGGAGTGATTCCTGATAATTCCAGATGGGAATGTTTACATGTCTACTCGAGTATTTCCCCGCCCCGACTAATACAAGTGGATCCAAGACCCGACATGCAAATTAAGATGAGTCCAGCCTGAACATGAGTGATGCCTGTAGTGATGCCTGTAGGTGATGCCAGTAGTGATTCCAGAATAGAGGCCAGAAACATGAAATGTACGTGTCGCAAGTAGATGAATCCAGAAATATCAGTCAGTGTCCCGTGTTGTGCCAGAATAATCAGATGATACTATACTAGAAGCTAAATCATAATAATCATCAGATAATGAAAACTATCAGAGAATATACTCGCCTGATGTCCTGAGCAACTGGCGATCCGAACTGGTGTCGCAAGGACCTAATACGGAAAGTAAGGTTAAACATGGTTCTAATGAGTTAAACAGATATAAAATAACTAAAAATAGGCTTCTAGGGTCGTTCTAGGTCAAACGGATCAAACGGGTCAAACTGGTAAAATCTGGGTCAAAAAGTCAACTCTGGGTCAAAAAA